>BSBK01006490.1:7500-322500 GCA_027943335.1 Chamaecyparis obtusa | reverse complement strand
ACTAGCATGAGGTACATGAGTTATGTTCATCTCACTAGATATAGATGGGCATTAATGGTCAATTGAATGATATGTTCCCATAAAAATGTGAACTCCTATTAATCTACAAACTCTCATGTTAAACAACTACAAAATAAAGACAACATAGTTCCTTTAACACAACCAAAGTTAAAATTAAATTATTCAAAAAAGGGTTTGTGTTTTGAGTTAATTGGTTTACGTAAATCTGTTTCAGCAATAGGTGATGAACATTCATATTTTCCTGAGTAGTACTTTGAGCATTCCTGCCACACATGTACTATTGTGAAAATCATCACAAGTCCATTTGTTGCATGAGAGAGAGAGAGAGAGAGAGTAGGGGAATGATGAGGATATTGATGCTCTGCTTACTAGCCGTTACCTTAGAAAAATAAGCAAGAAACCAAAAAAGAAATGATTAGCAAAAAATGTTAATTACAATAATTTCTTTTTGGTTTCTTTCTCATTTTTCTAAGATAACGGCTAAGCGGAGCATCAATATCCTCTCTCTCTCTCTCTCTCTCTCTCTCTCTCTCTCTCTCTCTCTCCTATTGGTCCTTTGGCATGTATTAAACAAAATCAAAATTTTAGCATATTATTATCATTCTATTTCTTTGTTGTAAACATGCAATTGGTTCAATTTTGTAATTTTTTTGTGTTAAATGCATTTAAAGTAAAGGTATAATTCTGTAGACTATAGATGCAGAGCCCCCTACTATCACCTTAAATAGGCCAACTCAACTTGAGGATTCAACAAGAAACTTAAACGAAATACACCAAGAAGTACCAAATGATGAATGCTCAATTGTTGTAATGGAAAAGCAATATCAAAACTGTCCATTTCTAGAACTTGATTTTTCTATAGTCCTAATGATTTTTCTTATTTCTTGAACATTGTTGACATACTTAAATGGAATACACAATACCAAATTATGAATGGTCAATTGTTGTAATGTAAAAGCAATATCAGAACCGTCCATTTCTAGAAATTGATTTTTCTATAGTCCTAATGATTTTTCTTATTTCTTGAACATTGTTGACATACTTAAATGGAATACACAATACCAAATGATGAATGGTCAATTGTTGTAATGGAAAAGCAATATCAGAACCATCCATTTCTAGAACTTGATTTTTTTATAGTCCTAATGATTTTTCTTATTTCTTAAACATTGTTGACATACTTAAATGGAATACACAATACCAAATGATGAATGCTCAATTGTTGTAATGGAAAAACATCAAAACCATCCATTTCTAAAATTTGATTTTGTATAGTCTTAATTTTTTTTCTATAGTCCTAATGATTTTGAAAATTGTCGACAAAGAGTGTTTCTTTTTTTTATTATAGTATAAATGATTTTTCTATAGTCGTAATGATTTTTCTTATTTCTTATCTTTTGTCCCTTTTTTATTTCCTATGTCTATGCTTCATGACAGGATTTTGTCACCTTGTTTTGATGGTATATTTCATTCACTCTATGTGGAATACTATTTTGTTCACTATTTTATTTCAGCTTGATATTTCTTTCATTTTTCATATACACCAAGACTACACATGTTGATAAAAAAATGAGCTATTTGATTTAGGTTTACTTTTCATTATTGTAAATGGTTAATATTTCTGATAGTACTCCTTGGTGTATTCCATATAAAAATAATAAATGTAGTAACAATGGTGCGGTGCATTATTGATATAAGCTTGATGGCTCTTGTCAATATGCCAAACTATCAATATGGTGGTGTGTAGTGTGTGTTGAAGACTTCACGGACATAGAGCAACCCTAGACAACAATTTTGGTGCTGCCCAAATAGAAAAAAGGTTGCTAATGTTTATATAAATAATGTTTCTAATGTAAATACTATTCATTATATTATAAGAACTAATGTAGATTGGGCATCACAAGGAAATAATGGTTGCAGATACTTTAGTTGCATTGATGACAACTCATCTACATCTATCTTCCCATCTCCACTTATCCACGATGAAGGATTTGAGTGCGAAACGTGTCAGGCTAGGGAAAATTCTGAAATTATATTTTTACGATGCCTTCTTTGTATTGTAATCACATATCTTTGTTGTGACCCTATGTAGAGATGAACTCGGGAATTAGTTAGTTTAGTATTTTCATATTGTAACTAATATTTTAATATGGATACGAAGCGACTTCTCTTTGCCTCAAGTGCACATATATATGGTTTACATCTTTTTTTAGAATAATTCTTCATGTTTATGGCTTAGGTGAGCCCCAATCTGCTATCAATCACATGATTTAATGTATAGTGTTTTCTTTGTTATTCCATTTGTTCCTTGACCTTTGAAGGCCATTTGGTAATTTCAACTACACCTAAGGATCCATCAGTAGTTGTGGAAAATAGGATTCATGTTGTAATTCCCAAGTTGCGAGATGGGAAAGAGAGGCAAGAAGAGTGGAAAGAAGATGATATTCCTGAGATCATGGATGGACACAATGTTGCAGACTTTATTGATCTAGATATCTTACAAAGGCTTGAAGAATTGGAGAGGGAAGAAGGGCTTTGGATAATAGCTAAGGGTGACAAGGATGATGAGATGGGGGAAGATGAGATGGGCTTACCAACATCTATTGAATATAAGGTATCAGAATCATAGGCTATAAGTATCAGAATATAAACTGTTGTAAAAGGAATAAACACATATGTATCATCATTTAATACAAAATATAAAAGTATCCCACAAACACACAGTTGCTATTATAACAACCATCCTCTAATTCCATGGTGTACTAATCTCAAGGTAAGAACAATTTACTTAAGCCATCATATAAGTATCATCCTAAAGTTTAAATAGACATTGACTATGGATTGACTATCATTTTCAAGCTTGAGCGAGGCTTCATACCACACACCATCCGCAGATTTGTACGCAATGCTAATTTAGGCTAGAGGTAAAATACATGTGTCATGTAAACAACATGGCTGAATGCAATCTCTTTTGCATTTTTTCAAGAGTTTTCCCACCAATACAATCATAAATAATGCATTGAACGTAATCTATGAACACTGCATGGTGTGAAGTCTCGCTAAAGTTTGAAAAAATATCACTCCTCATGTTATTGTCAAAATTAAATTCAAATATTTCTCAAAACATTTATTCATTCATATTCTTATGAAATTTGGCTATTAGTGACCATATAGGACCATTCTTGATGTTTTTGGGTCATTTGATGAAAATATGTAAATAGGGACATCAATAATAAAATAGGGATTTCAGAGGATTTCACTCAAACCATCCACAAACAGATGAAGAGTGGACATGCAGAGGATTTCACTCAAACTATGAAAGAAGTACAAGAGCAGGTGACATGGATCCCCCACATGATAGAGGCCATGGAGATACTCCTCCCACCCATTTGTCAGCAATGATTGTAATACCCCAAAATTGGCACCTAATAAATTCAATCAATTTTGGTGCATTTTTGTCAATTTTACATCTTCAAAGTCCTACTTTGCTAGGCAATTTTATCTCTCCTACCTGACTTAATTCAACTTGATGTCAAGTGCAAAAATCCTAAATTGCATTAATCAAATATTAAAATTAATTCCTATAGTCTTCAACGTTTATTAGCTAAATTAACCCTATGATAAATTAATTTAATTCTAAAGTCCTAGGTGCTTTAAATTAAATTAAACCCACCCCATTTGGCTAATATACACAAAAAGGAATTAATATTACTTGTTATTTGAATGGACACCTTTATTTGAATTAATAATTCAAATTATTCGAACGATCACCCTTATGTGGCAATAAACATTCTTTTAATTAAGTAATTCATGCTTTTTTGTCTGAATTGGGAATGAAGAGTCAGGAGTTTAAAATCAAGAACCTCTTCATTCTCTCCTCGGGCTTGTCTATTTATTGAGCCTCATTCTTCATTCAAAAGAGAGAAATTTTGTTTTTGTCTCAATTTGATTATTTCAAGCTTTCATTGCATATTTTAGATTAATCTCATCTAGTTTAATATTGCACTTTCATTATAACTTGTTTGCTTACTTGCTCATAGCTTAACCTCATCTTTACTTCAAGTTCTTTAGAGTAAATCTGCACTTCATATTTCTTTAAGCTCTTAGATTAATTGCACTTCATTCTAGATTAATTGTACTTTGATTATCTTCATAGCTTTCAAATCCTCCATTGTAGTATTGGTCTTATGGTTGTTGGCTCTAGTTCTAAGAGTAATCAAACACCCCATCTACATAGGAGGCAACAAGTTGCTTCACCATGGATTTTGAATTGAGTAATCAATACTCTCTTGCATAATTTGATTGTGTGAGTAATGACTATGTTGCTTGTGTAGCTGGATTAGAGGTCCACATTCAACCATACACATTTTTGCACCCACCGTGGGGTAGAAAATATCAAGTTCTAGCCTCATCCTTGATTTTTCTGACAAGAAATTTAAGCTCTGTCGAGCGTCCGTACTTCCTATGTATGGATTCTCGCATGAGAATCCACAACATACCATGCGAAGTTTCACTCCCAGTAGCACTCTCTTGCATGAAATTTTACATCCTCACGCAGCACCATATGTTTTCTTAAGCATTGTGGAGTACTTCCTCGCGTGAGATTTGGATATAGTTTTTAAAATTTGTTAGTCTCTGTCTTTCCTGTTCTAGATTTCTGACAGTTTATGTTTGCTGTTAAATTCTATTTTTCTATTCTTTTCACAACATAACAGTTTTCTGTAGGATGTTTGTCAAAGAACATAAAACATGCTAATGGTTTGATTGCAGGATGATAGTCAAAGAACATTTAAAAACATTGTCTTTGTTTCTTTCTTTCATTCACATAGTCTAAATAGGGCTCCGTTAAAATTTCTTGAAAATTTTGATAGTGGGTAGGGAATTTGGCTCTTCATTACATAGAGGTGATGACCATGAATGAACCCAAAAACCTGATGATCCTACTAATATGACAAATTCTTGGGGAAGCAGAGAAAGATAGTAAATCCTTACGCTTCTACTTGCCAGGGGATTATGCTCTTCTCTCTTTGAGAGAACTAGAAACCCAAAAGCTTGTAGATGTGGTGGAGTGAAACTAACTCGGTGATGAACTTGATTGATGTGTTTGGGTGAAGTGATGAGGTAGAGAAGTATGCTCTTCTCTCTTTGAGAGAAACAAAAAATCAAACCGTCGGATCTAAGCCAAGTTGTGTCACCTTTAGAGGGCCTACCGAAAGTTGAACTTTTGAGAATGACCCAAGTGAGTACGCACCTTTTCCCAGTGATTCCACCTCACTTTAATAAATAATTCTTTGTTGAATCTAAAGAATCCAAAGCCATATTATCTTTCTTCTCATGATTTTGACTATCATCTTGAGAAGGCCTTGTTTGTTGTACTGAGGGGTGCTGCTCCTAGCCCTGTTTGTGGGGGTGTATGACTTTCAAGTGTTGGTGTGGCTACGAGGCCTCAACCTTGTATCGGGGGCACCAAAGGTTAGTATGAACAGAAGCCTATTAAAAACTTTCCTTAGCTAGTGGCCTACCCGGTTCACCTCCGAAAGGAGTCATAATCTTTGCACAGTGAGGGGGAAGAATCTCTCCCATAGATTCCCATCATAGGCATACACCTAGACACTTGAAGGTGGTATACGACACTAGCCCCTACCACAAGGGTAACCTTTGAACGTATACTATTGACTCCTTGGAAACACCAAAAACACGGGCACCCTCTAGGGGGTGACACGACTGTGTGAGGTGCACACATGCACATAAGCAATGGGGCAAAGGTTGTCTTCTCTACATTTTTTTTGGTAGGGATAAGCTATGTGTTTGTTACCAAGTCTTAAACATTATCCAATCATTATCAAACAAATAATCCCTTGATGCTATCAAGTTGCTTTGTCCTTGATAGTTCTGTTAACGACTACTTCTTGTATCACAACTACTTGATCTAAACCTTTGTGTCTTTAAATGAATGCTTGAAACCTCAAAATGAGATTGTTCACTAAATTGTTCTTTAAACCTATCAGGAAACTAGATTTTATGTCAGACATCAATTCAGGCTGTATCTCAAAATTCAACTTTCACCTCGAAAACTATGTCAAACTATCAGATTTTGGATTTTTCATGCGTGAAGTTTTACCTTTTCAGAGCACTTTCTCGCGTGAGACTTTGTTCTTTTGTGTGAGGCTTGGTGTTTTCTCACGTGGCCTGGTACTCTCTCATGTGAGATTGTAGCCCAATTTTCAAGAACAAAGACCTATTTGCCATTGACTGTTTGACTTTTTATCTAATCTACTTTTTGTTTGAGGTCTATTTTTCTATTTTCTCATCATTCATTGTCAGAAACTAGTTGTCTCAAGTTGGGAATTGATCGATCTTTGCTTTGAATCATGTTGTCTCTCATTGGTTTACCTTATCTCTTTATACCTTTTGTATCTTGTGTTGTGATAGTCTTATCTCGATTGTTCTAGCCACCTCTTTTGATGATTCATACCAGGTCCATCTCACATTTTGGTTGTTCTAGCCTTTATCTCCTTTGCGTTGTTCTTAGAGACAGAGTCTAGCATTATCCTGAATCATCTCTCATTTCATCTTCATCTATGACTGTCACGAATAGAAGTGGCAAGACTTATCCCATTCAAAATACTGATCAAGGTAGAAGTGAACCTCCTAATCAAGAAATAGATCATCCTGAATCTATTGCGAAATCTAAACTATGTGAGATATCCTCAAGTTGCTCATTGAGTACTTTGAAAGATAGTTTGTCTCAACCATCACCTCTGGTGTTCCAAGAGTGTTTTAATCCATTATTTGAAGTGCAACCTGGTTTCTCATTTCAAGAGTAAGACAACTCATTTTTCATAACTTGGGAAGACCACTCTCTCGAACTGCTCCTATTATTGAATCTATTGATAGTGATATCTTCCCACCTGAATTTATTAAATCTTTTAATCTTGTTCATTCACCAAAGGTTACCTTGGCCACACCCTTTCAATCTCATTCATATCACTCTACTAAGTCCTCGTGTACTATGTGAGGCTACAACAAGATGGGAGATCCATTTGACATCCAACTAGGTAAGTATAGGAAAACTTTTCATCAATCTCAAAACAATCAGTATCATGGTCAATCTTCTAATGACCAATGTCATGCTCAACCTCGAAATGAGAAGCCTCATGGTAAATCTCAACATGACCAAAATCAGTCCCACAATGATGATCAATCTCAAAACAAACCTCAAGGCAATCGACAACCCGTGTATTTCTATCACCCTCCTCCATTCAATCAAAATCAAGATGATCAACGATAAGATCAGATTCCGAGCATTTGTGAGATTCTTGGGAATGAAAATGATGTGATAAATCAACATGGTATAAATGATTCCAAAGCTAATAAGAGTCTTATTAAAATGATGGAGATTCTTCTCCTAGAGGAGAAAGAAAAGTAATTCCTTGAGTTAGCTCAACAAGGGGCCAAGTTACCCCCAGACTATCAAGTTGAAACAATTGTAGCTAAGAAAGAAGAAATTGAGACCGCAAAGTTGCAAAAGATGGTCCGAGACATGCAAGATCAGATTAGTCAACTTGCAAAGAATAAGTACAAACCTGCTCAACAATTCACAATGGAAAGTATTTGTCCTTTTCCTTTTGATAGAAGTCTTCACATGCCACCTTTTCCCAAAGGTGTAGAACTCCCTAAATATGAAAAATACTTGGGTGCAATTGATCCCCAAGATCACTTAAGGGAGTTTGGCAAAGTATCTATGGAATTTATGCACGATCAAACCTATCTTATGCATCTATTTCCTTGTAGTTTGGGTGGACCCGCGATGGAATGCTTTTCTAGATTGCCTACTGGCATTAAGACTTTTGATGAAATGGATAATCTTTTTCTCCAACACTACTCACATAATATTCAACATCCAAGATCTTTTCAATTTAAAACAACAGCAAGGAGAATCTTTCCTGACATTTCTCCAAAGGTGGAGACAATTATGTACAAGGTGTCCTCACAAGCTACCAGAGTCCGAGAGACTCGACATTTTCTTGGAAAATCTTGTCCTAGACTTCAAATACCAAGTGTAGTTACAATGTCCTCTAACTTTTGATAGCATGA
This sequence comes from Chamaecyparis obtusa, assembly GCA_027943335.1. Lineage (NCBI taxonomy): Eukaryota > Viridiplantae > Streptophyta > Pinopsida > Cupressales > Cupressaceae > Chamaecyparis > Chamaecyparis obtusa. The sequence goes on along the minus strand of BSBK01006490.1, from coordinate 314,382 downwards.
TCAGACAAGAAGTGTGGATAGAGGCCTTTATGATCAAGAAAGGTGAATTGACTTTGAGTAAAGACAACAAGCAAGGATCTTCAAACTCAAATAAGGATAAAGGGAAGTTTGTTAACAAGAATAGAGACATAGTGAATGATGGAGTGGTTGAAAATGTAACCCCACAACTTGCGAAGTCTATTTTTAATCTCTCTTCCACCATACAAGTAGTTAAAGCGGCTGAAAAGCCTGTGGTAGAAAATCAGCAACCTTCGAGGTTTTCTAGAAACAAACCTTGGGCATCTCGACCCAAGCATGAATTCACTTCCTTGGGAGAACCACTTGATGTGGTCTATAAAAATCTTGTGCAGAATCAGATTATTACTCCTTTGGAGAAGTGGCTCTATGACCCACAACCATGACCTCATTGGTGGAATGACAATGCCTACTGTGACTATCACCAGAATAAGGGTCATAAGACTTCTACTTGTCTTCAGCTGAAACACAAGATCCAAGATTTGATTGATAGTGGTGACATTGTTGTGGATGGCCATAACAAGAATTCAGACCATCAAGCATTTAAGGATCCCTTCCCTCCTCATGAGAAGGGTGAGTCTTCAAATGCTAAGAATACCAATGCTAAAGTCAATTACACATACACTAATGATGACAATGTTATTGCTTTGATCGAACCTATTGGAGTGGAGTACTACGATGTGATGATGATTAAGGGGAGTGGCGATGCTTCCAAAACTAAGACTCTTTTCATATTGCATAGTTCTGCATCTGATTCGTCTGAATCTGAACAACCTCAAGACTATGCTAATGTTGTCACTCAATCACGTGGAAGAGTTGTTTTGAAAGGTCCCGATACTTCTACATCCACTCCGAAGAAAAATGGGGATAAGGGTCTCGATACTTCTACATCTTCTCTAAAACAAACTACGAATAAGACTGCTATTGGCCCTACCAATAAGAACACAAAATTTGTTCCTACATCTAGCTCAGCTAGTTATAGCATTTTAGATTAGCTCCAATGAACCAATGCTCAGATTACCATTTTTTAGTTGTTGAAGATCTTGCCCACTCACAGGCAGATTTTGGATAAAGCCCTCATCGAGGCAAATGTTCCCAAGGATCTTGATCTCAACTGGTTCCAATCTATGGTGGGTCATTTGACCTTGCCTCACTATCTATCTTTCTTTGAAGAAGATGATCACTCTTTGAGTCATCCTTATAATGCTCCCTTGCATATAGAGGTCATGATAGGTCCTAAGCGTGTCCGCTGAGTGCTCATAGACAACGGTGTTGGTCTTAATATCTGTTCCACTAAACTACTTAGTTAGGTTATGATGAGAATTGTATAGACTCCCGCAAAAAGATTACCATCAAAGCTTATGATGAGGAAGAATGCAAGTCCCAAGGCTTAGTTGTGCTACCTATCCACGTAGGTCCTGTTGAGAGAGATGTTACTTTTTAAGTTCTTGACATTCCTCTTGCCTATAACATCTTGTTGGGTAGGCCTTGGATTCATGAGATGCAGGTTGTTTCATCCATGTACCATGAGTGCATTAAGTTTCCATTCCATGGGGCGGAAGTCACTATACCTACTAATACCAATTACTCTTGCAACACTCTTGCACAATCTACAGATAGCTTTGTTCCAACAAATAGAGAATCCACTGAGTTTTATGATGCTAAGCTGAAAGAAATGGAACAAACTTTGAGACTTAAGGATATAGGCATGGGATAATATTGAATTGAACCTATGCTACCACTTGCTACTCTACCTCTATCCCAACGCTCTTATGGGAGACCTTCCGAGAATAATAAATCTTCTAATGCTTCTCCTCAAACAGTTTATGATGGCGCCTTTGCAAGGGCCTCTATACCTTTAGAAGATGAGGATGAAGAAAGAGCTATCAAAGATTGGATCTATAAGGGAAAAGAAATAGCTGAAATAACTACTCCACCTCCAGATTTAGAGAAAGAACCATATAGTGAGGCCTTCAAGATCATGAAGCACTTTGGCTATAAGGGGAGTGGTCCTATAGGAAAGAATGACAATGGTCTGCTGAAGCCCATTGAAGCTACATGCCACCGCAAAAAAGATACTACGGGCTTAGGCTTTAAAAAGACTTCCTTTCATTTAGGGACCAAGAAATTTGTATCAACTCCTGAACCTGAACCCGAACAAGAAATTGAAGATGCAACTCCAGATGTAAATCCAAAGGCCAGCTCTGATGAAGATACATTTCCATATTCTATTCCTCCAAAACTTGCTACACTCTTTGTAGAACCTGATGAGCCTATCATACCTGTCCATATGGTAGAGACTGATATTGATACTGATACTAATTCTGATAAAACCTCTTCAGTGCATCAATTCACATATGAGCAATGGAAAGCAACACTGAATAATGATCCCAATTTTCTAGGTGAACAATATAGGCCACCACATTTTCAAAAGTATCTTGAACAAGCACAACTTCAGCAAGTTGTTAATGCCACAAGGAATGAAGATGAGTCAGGTGATACAGCTAGTACTAATAAAATTCCTGTTGACACCGAAATTTTCAGATTCTAAATAGACAGGATGTCAGGGAAGTATGGTGTAAATTTCAGTTTTATATCATCTACTTATGTTGAAAAAATTAAAATAATAAAAGAGCAAATGTATTTTCATTTAGTAGGTTGTTAATTATCTTTCCATAAATGCATATTTAATTTTGAAAATAAATAATTATTGCAAAAATAAAATAGGTTGAACAAAAGGCGGCGAGAGGGAGTTGAACACTCGACCACTCAAGCCAACCTTTTTCCCTACCTATCTACCCTCCTATGCCCTAACCAGTTAATCTAATTATTTTCTTTGAGAGGGTTATGAGAAAATACTTATTTATCTTTCTTTTTGTGTGCAGGTGAGAAGTAAAAACAACCTCATACACAAGGAGTTACCTCTTCCCTAATTATCTTTTATATTTTAATAACGTGATTACTATGTTATTATATATTTACATATTTTCTAATTTTTAGGAAAAAGAATGGGGAGAGGGAGTTGAACACTTGACCTCTCGACCCATTCCTCTTCCTACTTATCTACTCGACCCTACCCTTAACTAGTTGCTCTACATTATTCTTCAAGAATATGTGTGTGAATAAATGTATAAATTAAAGAAATAATTTTCTTTTCAAATTTGCATCAAATAAATTAGGTTTGTGAGATAGAAGCTTCATGTGTCTTGATCTCTAATAATTATTTTATTTACCTCTAAAACCTTAGAAATAAAAATAAAATATGGAGTAAAAGGGTTGAAATTTGTAAATGTTAATTTGTTAGGGTTTTGGTGTGAAATCCTTTGTCTTTTCCGTTTAATATTTTTACCTAATATGCTTAACATTAATATTTTTACCTATTTAGGTGAGTAGGTTTTTATTATTTAATAATGTACTATGCATATATTTCTTTTTAGGATTGCCTTTTATATTTTAATTGCAAACTACTAAAAGGTAATTTTCTTTACTCTAATTTTTAAGGTTTGAATTATTTCATCTTATTAACTTTTATAAATGAGTTAATTCTTTAGAAATATTTTAGAATGTTTTTGGGAAAGATAAATTTTTAATCCCCTAATTATATCTATTTTAATAGTTACATTTATATTTTTATGTTAAAAAGATTTGTTTCATCAAAGTAACTACGAACCTAATAAAATTAACCCTAAGTGGATTGTTTTCACCTTTAGGGTTAGATTTGTTCGTTATAATTAAATTTGATTTAATCTTTAGGGCTATTTTTATTTTTTATTATTAAGTGGATTGTACTCTTAAAGTGCATTATCCTTTGTTTTTAAATTAAAAGGATAATTGTGTATGTAATGTTTTTATTTATCACATTATTTAAATCCTTCGTGATTTAGTCATTAGGATTAAAATATAATTTAATTCTAATTTTTATTTTTACTTATTTATTTTCTTATCTATTTTAGCTGATTATTAATAAATACTATATAGTATTTATGTAAGATTAATACATTAATTTAATGTTTTTTATTATGTTTGATATGAACTAATGTTGAATTATTTTGTGTGTAGGAAATTAAGGTGTAAATTATTATGCATGACACACATATATTATATGGGATTTTTCCCAAACAAATATTGTTACGATTTGGTTATATACATTTAGGGTTAATTATATAATTAGGTCCATGAAAGGGCATGTCCTTTAATAGGAAACCATTGAAACTTATATTTATACTCAATCAATTGTAAAAATAAAACACAACTCTATCACGGTGAAAAGGGCTACTTCTCATAGAATAGAATGCAATATTTCAAAATTTTATGCACGGATATCTAATAAGTACCTATACCTTATTGATTTTATAGTTTTATGTTCAATTAAGTTTCTCAGATTACTCTCTCGTTAGGGTATCCTATTGTGTTTCCATTTCAAGCTTTTATTTATAATTAATATATAGAATTTGAATAATGATTGCAAGGTCTGAGAACCTATTGTTGTTTCCTTTTGGGCTCTTTAGTTGAGTTAAAAACCATAGGACTTGTGGTATTAATTGTTATAAATTATGGTTCAAATAGAAACTTGTGGGTTGATGGTCTTGTTTCTACAGAAACGAGTTAATCTTAAAACTGTCTCTAGTTATATATATTGAATGTCGACTCTATTTTCAATTCGGCATTAGGTAGTATTCTATCCATTCATTTGATGTTGTTATTTCTTTCTTTCTATGAAGTATATTTCTAATCTGATATCTTCTTAATCAAACAGTAAATTATGTTTAGCATTAGTTCAATACAATGGTCTAAATATTTTAAATATCTACCAATTAAGACATTAGGTTAATATATCTTCCAAGGATCAGTAACCCCTTTGGAAGGATTTTGTTGTTTATGCACATAGTTCATGCAGTTTGATAGTATACTCATTCCAAGCCCACCGGCCTTGGTTCAATCAAACCAGAATTATAGAGGCATTGATTGTGCCTATTAGTTTCCCTCAAAATGATCAGCATTTTCGAGCCCCAACAAATTGGCTACTCTGTTAGGGACAACCTATCAATGAAAGTCAGTTTCAAAATCTCTGGTTAAGTTGTGAAGACTCTACTGGGAGAAAGATTCAGAACAGATATTAATTCCTCACAGGAAGTGAGGTAGTGACTCTAAAATTCAGTATCAAGCAAAAATTATGTTAGGGAGAAGGTCCCTAAAGAATAATTCATTCTCTAAATTGAAACCTAAAAAGAGGAATAAGAAACTGAAGAAAAGGATGTTGTATGTGTCTCCTGAGAAGCGGCCTGACAAGGATGATCAAGAGCTCGCTTGCGAATAGTTTCCCAGTCCTAACCATCACAGTGATGAAGGAAATATAAATCCTTTTCACTCAAACGTCAATCATTGCAATTATCAAAATGAGGAAGAAGATGATGAAGTTGACATTCGGATACAAAAATCAATTTGAGAGTTCGCTGAACTTATCCTTGATAAGAAAAGATTCACAAAGAATTTCAAAAAACAACCAGTTGATATTTTGGAATGCTTTGGGTTGCAGATTGATGATATCGTTACTCCTCCAGAAAGTATACGAAGATCAGAAAAAATCAATGAAGGATAAAAGGTTGATGAAGGGGAAATAAATCAAAGTGTCAGAACACTAAAGTATACTCCCCCTCATAGAAATAATAGTGGTCATATTACTCAAAATGATGCCACTAACTCTATGTTTAAAACAAACAAAGGAGGGAAAACCACAGGAGATGACAGTGAATGGTTCAATACTTTCTCTAATCCACTGTGTGACCTAAATAACAGGTTGAAACATATTAATAACCCCTGTGATGTTCATGATAGTGCGCAAAGGATAAGAAGAAATGGCAGTGATAAAAAAGGTAATCAAGATAATGAACATGAATTGAATAATTTTCAGAGACAACCTATGCATAATGGAAAAATGTATAGTTTATTCAATATTATTGGTCATCCCCAATATGGTGAAGATTCACAGTACTGGAGAGAAAATAGTGATTATCTTGGTCATAATTTTATTAATTCTGGGCAAAATCATAATGAGAAACATTATGACAATATGCAATGAGATGAGGGAATGGAGGTTCATTATTATAATGAAGATGGACGCCCTAAAATTTATGAGAAAAACAATAATAGTTCTTATCTTCCTCTAAACAAGGAATTATTCAACCCATATTTAATTAGTGGAGAAAATTATAGTAAAGGAGATGCACCAACAAAATATCAAGATGAGCCCCATTGTCAAGCAATAAATTTCACAATAAACCGGCATATTAGTAATTGCCAAATGGATAAAGGTATTGAATATCAGCAAAAAAATGATAATGTAAAATTCCCTAATCTGTATACACACAGGGATGAAGACATGCAAAATGAACACCGTGTTGAGCAGCCAAATGGTTCTGCTAGACGACGACATATCAATGGGCAAGCAGAATGTGGAAATGTTCAAAGCGTGAGACAGTCCCAAATGTATCATGTACAACAAAGAAAAGATTATAATATGGAAAATGATATTATAAATCACCATGATTCGAATAAATTGCATCTATATAATGATTATGGTAGAGTACGTGCGCAAACAATAGACACACGTCACCCACATGAACAACAGTGTGATGCACATAATATGTGTCATGAACAAAGTGAAATACAAAAGGAAAATCATATTGAGCAGCCTAGATATTGTGAGTGTCCATGTGAATTACACCAGCTTGTGCAAGGCCAAAGGGATATTACACATGCTCAAAATTATGTTATGCAACAATATATCAAACCAGTGCATCATGGTGTGGAACCCACGCAGCTAGATTCTAATATATATATTCATAAACAAACAAAACAAAGAAATTATGATGTGCAACAATCAGAAGAAGCACCCAGCCAAAAGCATACACACCACTATAGGTATCAGCACAACAAGCAAGAAAATATATCCAATATGAGTTGTGGTTATAACGCCGCGCAAGCCAGCCAAGGGGATGTGCAACCTAATGTTATTTTAAAACAGCCCACACAAAGAGAGGATTAGTGTTCATGCTAGTTTATGGAAAACCACCATGACCTGCATGATAAGTATTACCAAAATGGTAATAGTATGCAGCATATTAGGGAGTGCACGCTGGGTAATAATGGTAAAATGCAGGATGGTGGGATGTGTAGTATGCATCAACAGCCAAGAGATAACGCACACAGAGAAAATGGTTATTATCTCAAAAATATTCAACACACACATAGTGACCTCCAAACACAAGCAAAAGATGATGAAATGCAGTAGCCACATAGCATACATCAAGCACGTAAGGAGTCACAGACACATGATATTATTCACCCAGGTGCATATATGCAAGTTGCAAAAATGTTCAATACACATTATGTATTAAATGAAAGTGATAATCTGTAGTACGAACACTTGCATAAGCAGCCACATAGATCTATGCAACATCCTACACAAGTTATACAAGGGAGTTTGGAGCATTTCAATCCATCTGGATGGGCAAGAAGCACCGTTCAAGCTTTGCAAAGACAAGATTATGAAAATGAATCACCTCACAAATATCTGGTTGGAGGCACGAGTAGGCAAGTAGATGTGCTTATGTTAAATCAACATTATGTTGAAGGTCATACTCATAAGCCTGCGCAAGAGGATTATGTAAGTGAAATGGTTCAAGGAAAGTATAATGATAATGATAATACAAATTATGGAAATCAAATATTGTAGCAGTATAATGCTATTTTAAAACCGCAAGAAAACATTATGCACAAGCAAAAACAAATACAACAGTGCAGTAGTCCACGTGAGCATAAAAATAGGGAACATCAGTTTGCACAAGATGGAGGGGAGTATAATCTAAAAAAATGTTATGAACAACAGTTATCTAATCCAGAATTTAGGGATAAGCAACATGGTGGTAGTTGTTATGGTTTTAATAATCAGCATGTTGATAAATATAAAGATATGGACCACCTCGCACAAAACTATATCAATGAGCATGAAAAATGTGATAATAGGTATTATCCCAGTTATATTTCCTAGAATAACAGATATGACTAGCATATTAAGGAGGATAAAAAGGGTGGTGAATAGTATAATAAGCAAGGTAATTTTTATCAGTTTACTGAGAATGATGGATACGGTAAAAAAAATTATAGGGGTAATAATATTCATGTTAACTCTAGAAAAGTGAATAAAGATGTTTGAACACAACAAACTAATTATTTATATTAGTGAAGAGAAAAATGAAGTGCATAATCCATATATTAGAGAGGATAAAAATAATAATTATATTGGGAATGCTGGAGGATATATTTTTATAGAAAAATGTGCACAAAGCCAAGATGACGCACAATTTTTAAATGCCGACATGGATTACCCAGGCAAGAATTATGAAAATTTTGCACAAAGTAAGAGAAATAATAGTTATTTTCATGAGCAACCTAATGATAAGATGCATAGGCAGAATGAGACTCATGATTGTATTAGAGCAGGTATTAACAATGAAGATGAATATCATTATCCGAATACATAATATTTTGGAAGTACATAGTACTAGCATAATGAGAAGCAATGTCATGAAAATAGACAAGATCTGAATGGTGCACCTCTGCATGCACACAATCAAATTTATCTAGGTGGAGGCCAAAATTGTGCACAGAATTATGGTGGGACAAAAAATTTAAACTATCCTATTGATAATAAAAGCAGAAATTACACACATGAACAAGGACAAAACTATTATGGTAATTTGTAGCATGGAAGAGCTCAGACACAGCAATGTCATGCATAGCCAATGCAGAATTCAATACATCCAGGGAGAGACCAAAATTATGTACAACCATATGCTATGGGCACAAATCAGCAACCTGGGAACCCTGTACAATAGCAACATCGATAGCACGGAGGAGAGATGCCAAATCCAATGGCTCAGTAGCATCACAGTGGCCAATATGGTAATCTAGAATATCAGCACCAGAGAGGTAACCCTATGCCCTAGAATCAGTATTTTCAGAATAACAGTAATGGAAATTTATTTGATGCTAGATCTCAGGAAGTAAATGAAAGATATAAACTGTTGGATTTCTCAAATGTTATTTGTTGTCCTGACCCTATATCAAGTAAATTAAAGGCTGTTATTCCCAAGTTCACTGGTGATGGATCCCAGTTAGCTGAACAACATGTCATAAATGTAAAAAACATTGTTTATGAATTTGACATCACTCATGAAGATGTGCACATGAAAATGTTAGTTCTTTCACTCAAAGATAGTGTAGACAAGTGGTATAGGAATTTGCTGGATAGATCAATTACCAGTTGGAAAAACTTTGTCGATCAATTTATTGAGGAGTTTGGGGATCCTAGAGATCCATCCTTTGCAACTCATGAATTAACCACTATGAGGAAAAACACAAATGAAATAGTGAAGGAATTTAATAAGAGGTTTAACAAGGTGTTGAATAAAATCCCGAAAGATATACGTCATGTTGACCCCTTTTTAATCACCTTTTATTTGAAAGCTTTTGATGTTAAGATGAATTACGAGATGAGGTCTCATAACCTAACAACTTTAAAACAAGCTTTCAAAATAGCACTAAATATTGAAAACAATAGAATAGCAGCTGGAAGGATTGATAAAAGAAGTGATCCTAAGCTATTCGATCCTGCAGTCCCGAAAAAGGAATAGTGAAAATGATAAAATGGATGAGTTAGTAAGTTTGATGAGGAATTTGCAACCAAACAAAAGTAATTTCCAATCAAGAAGACATGACAAAAATTTCAATAGAAATGATAGATATAGGTTACAAGACATGCCCTATCATACAGAATGGAAAGATGGAAAGCCTATAAAAGGGAAGACATATACTCCAGATCCTCTCAAGAAAAATAATCATTTCATAGTGGATGAGTTATGGTGTGAGATTTTCAAAATGCCTCACCCTCAAGATCAATGCCTTATAGCACAAAAGATTCTGGAGGAGGGAAATGAAGGATACGAAGATAGGCCCGTGGTAAATGCTCTTTCATCCACACCCTTTTGGTCAGGAGACAGTGATGATTCAGATAAGGAATACGTGCTAGATGAAAGTTACAGGAGGTTGGGATACCAACAAGAGCAACAAGTCCTCTCAAATGATGATAAAGGCCCAGTTATTAAGAGGATGACAAAAGAAGAAAGAGAGGCTTACACTATAGAAGCGATGGAAAAAGTGCTTAGCAAATATCACTTGAGGAATAGGAATATGAATTCAGGAAATGAACAAGCAGCAAGGATGTACAAAATTTTGAACAAGAATGTAGAGATAAAGAAAGCAAAGATGGATGCTCCTAAAAGGCAGGTTGATCAAACATCGAAGATAAGCAAACCCATGGATAAATAGAGAAATGGTAAGGAAATTTCAAACTATACTTCATTTACATCTCAAGCATTGTCTCAGGTAAAGCTTTATATCCCTCTAATGCAAATAGTTAAATTAACTGATTACAGGAATGAAACGATCAAGTTAATAAATTATGTTCTTAAAAAAGATGCATAGGAACAAAAAGATAATGAAGAATTACCAGTTATTTACCTAGGAACTTCTGTTAATGAAGAAGCTACTAAAGTAGATCCTTTCTTTCTTACTTTATTGATAAATAATAAATTGGTTAAAATTTGTATGTTAGATTCTGGGGTAGCGGTTAATATTGTGCCTCATGGAGTAATGAAAGAATTAGGAATGAATGTGGATACTACTTATGGAAAGTGTTATGCTATGGACAATAGGTCAGTTCTAGTTATTGGAATAATGAAAAATGTTGAGTTTAAGTTCCCTTCGTGTCCTGAAAAATCTTATAAAATAAACATTACTGTTGTAGAAGTACCACCTAGTTATGGAATGTTATTATCTAGACAATGGTCTAATTTAGTAGGTAGAAATATTCAAATAGATCTATCTTATGCTTCTATCCTAGTGAATGACAGGGTTGTAAGGATTGATAGAGAACCAAGATCTACTTACATCATTGAGGGTGTTGATCCAAGCTAGGTTACACACTTCTGCCACACCGACATGGAGAATTTTTAGGTAAGAATTCATAAAAACCTCATTGAAAATACTAGTCCTATTGAAATATTTGCCAAGGAAAATAATGATCTCATTTGGAAAATGTTTTTTGATGGATCATGTAGTAAAAATGGTAATGGAGTAGGTGTAGTGTTTATATCCCCAAATGGGAAATCTTTTAAATATTCCTTTTTGTTAGCATTTGAATGTACTAACAACACTGCAGAATGTGAAGCACTCCTGCTAGGTCTCAAAATAGTAGGTAAGCATGGTATCAAAATTCTTTCTATTTATGGTGATTCTGAATTAATTGTATCTTAGATTAGGGACAAGTTTATTACTAAGAATCATATCTTAAAAAGGTACAAAAATGAAGTGTGGGATTCCATAGAATTTTTTGATGCTTTTTCGATAACATGGATAGATAGACCTGAGAATATTCTTGCTGATTTCATGGCTAACCTAGCAGTTAAGCATAATGACATCCCATGTGAAGATATTGTGCATATAGAGATCAAACCAAGGCCATCAATACCTGATAACATTCATAATTGGAAAATCTTTGATAATGATAGAGACATCATAAAGTTTCTTGCATGTGAGGAAACGTACGAAGATCAATTCATTGATTTAAATGCTTATGTTGAAACTATAGAGGAAAAGGATACTTTATTTGGAAAAGATGTAATTCAGCTTAAAACTAATAAAATTCCTAAGGGACTTGTTACACTAGAAAAGATGTTTGATAGTAAAGAGTTTAGTGATAAGGTTAAAATGGAAAATACTAATATAGAGGAAGTGGAAAAGATAAATTTAGGAAATGAACACACTCCTAAAGAAATTTTCATTGGCAAAAAGTTAACTCCTAAAATTAGATCTGATATAGTTAGTTTATTAAGAAAGTATAGACATGTGTTTGATTGGCCGTATGACGATCTTAAGGCTTATAGAGAAGACTTGTTCCAACATGAAATACCCTTAAAACCTGATGCAAAGCCCTTTAGACAAAGGCAAAGACTGATCAATCCAACTTTGGCTCCTAAAATGAAAGAGGAACTCATTAAGATGAGGGACACTGGTATTATAAAGCCAATTAGACACTCTACTTGGGTTTCAAATTTGGTACCTGTTAGGAAGAAGAATGAAGACATTAGGCTTTGTGTGGATTTTAGAAATCTAAACACATCATCATTAGAAGACAATTACGTATTGCCAAACATGGAGGCATTATTGCAGAAGGTCACAGGAAATGAATTATTGTCCATGATGGATGGGTTCTCTGGGTATAATCAGGTCAAAGTCAAAGAGGAAGAACAATACAAAACAACATTCACTATGCTATGGGGTACATATGTTTATGCAAGAATTCCCTTTGGGCTTACGAATGTAGGAGCTACTTTTCAGAGGGCCATGGATGTGGCTTTTGAGGATTTCATTGATATTATCATGGTAATATATCAGGATGACATCACAACTTATTCCAAGAAAGCAGAAGATCATTGCAAGCACTTAGAGAATATTTTCAAAAGGGCCCTTGAGTATGGAGTATCCTTAAACCCGAAGAAATGTCATTTTGGGGTTACCGAGGGTAAACTCCTTGGTCATATAGTTTCCAAGGAAGGAGTCAGAATAGATCCAGAAAGAATTGAAGCAATTGATAAATTCCCAATCCCTAAGAATGTTAAGGGAATTCAATCTTTCCTTGTGCAAATCAATTTTGTAAGATGGTTTTTCCCAAACTTTTCAGAAATCATAAAACCAATTGCAAAGATGTTAAAAAAGGGTGCAGTTATAAATTGGATAGATGAGGCTTCAGAAGCATTTGCCAATATCAAGAAAGCAATCAAGGAAGTTCTAGTTTTGAATTCTCCTAATTTTTCCAAACCATTTCAGTTGTTCTGCTTTGCTTCTTTCCACACCATAGCAGCAATTTTGTTACAGAAAAACAATGAAGGATATGAACAACCAATAGCATTCTTTAGCAAAACTCTACAACTTTTTGAATTGAATTATGACATACATGAAAAAAAAGCTTATGAATTGGTTAAATTAGTGAAATCATTCAAACCTAATCTGGTTGGGGCCAAGATTGTGGCATATGTACTAAATGCAACAATTAAGGATATCTTAAGGCAATCAGAGGTTATAGGAAAAAGATGTCGATGGATAAATCAGACTCAAGAGTTTGACATTGAAATTTAGATCACTAAGTTAATCAGAGGACAAGGATTGGCTAAGCTTATGGTAGAAACAAATTTGGATGCAGCGCAAGTAAACCAAATAGATTTAGAAAGGGCAGAAATGAGTATCGAGCATTGTCCATGGTACACAGACATAGTATACTTCTTAAAACATATGAAGTGTCAAGAAGGTCTAAATGATAATAAAAAAAGAACTATAAGGTTACAAGCATCTAGATATGTGCTGATTTAAGGAGACCTATATTGGAAAAATAATGATGGTATCCTCCTATTTTGTCTAGACACCTATCAAGCCAAGTCAGTTATTAAAGATTTACATGATGGGGTATGCGGCGGTCATTTTTTGGCTAAGACAACAGCTCACAAGATATTGAAATCTGGGTATTATTGGCCTCATTTTTTCAAGGATTGTCATGATTATGTTAGAAAGTGTGAGTCTTTCTAGAAGTTCTCTGAAAAATTGAAGTACAATGGTGCTTTACCCCTTATTCCATTACAGACTGAGGAACCTTTCAAAATGTGGGGAATAGATTTTATTGGGGACATTGCAGATGCTTTGAGTGGAGGTCATAGATGGATATTGGTTGTGACAAACTACTTTACAAAGTGGGTTGAAGCTATACCCACAAGGAAGGCTACAAGAAAGGTGGTTATCAAGTTTTTGACCAACAATATACTTACCAGATTCGGGGTACCTTATAAGATTCTTTGCGAGAATGGAATGTGTTTTAGGTCTAAGGAATTTTTAGAATTTTGTGAGAAATATGGCATCAACCTATCATAATCATCTCCATATCATCCGCAAGGTAATGGTTATGCAAAATCAAGCAATAAGAACATACTAAAGATTATCAGAAGAATGTTGAGTAACAATAAAAAACCCTGGGACTCAAAGCTAAATCTAGCTTTATGGGCAGAAAAAGTAACAATGAAAAGATCGATAGGTTTTGCTCCTTATGAGCTAGTTTATAGGAAACAAGCAAGGTTACCATTGAATAACCTCTTGCCAGTCTACAAATTCATTAAGGAGGAAGAGCTTGAAGATGTAAACTTTATGGAAGACCGGTTAAGCCAGCTATCAGAATTAGATGAAACAAGAATATTGGCACAAGAAAGGAGTCTTCATCAACAACAAAAGATTAAGACCCTTCATGATAAAAGAGCATCAGATAGACCTTTCAGAGAAGGTGATTGGGTATTGAAGTGGAATGCAAAAGACCAAGACAAAGGAAAACATGGAAAGTTCGAGGCATTATGGCTAGGACCTTACATGGTAGTTTTGAAAGCATGTGAGAATTCATATTATCTATAGGATACTGATGAAGTCATGCAAGAATTCCCTACTCATGGTCAATATTCAAAGCCATTTTTCTCTTAAAATAGGAAGTATTCTTTAACTTGTATATTACTGTCTTTATTTCAGTTAAGCATCATGTTTCTTTTCTCATTATGGTCCACTTCTCCAAAGATAACTAGGATCTTCCTGCATCCAAGCATGAATGCACATCCCCAATTGGAGCCACTGTTGACACTAAAATTTTTAGATTCTAAATAGACAGGATGTCAAGGAAGTATGGTGTAAATTTCAGTTTTATATCATCTGCTTATGTTGAAAAATTAAAATAATAAAAGAGAAAATGTATTTTCATTTAGTAGGTTGTTAATTATCTTTCCATAAATGCATATTTAATTTTGAAAATAAATAATTATCGAAAAAATAAAATAGGTTGAACAAAAGGCGGAGAGAGGGAGTTGAACACTCCACCACTCAAGCTGACCTTTTTTCCTACCTATCTACCCTCCTATCCCCTAACCGATTAGTCTAATTGTTTTCTTCGAGAGGGTTATGAGAAAATACTTATTTATCTTTGTTTTTGTGTGCAGGTGAGAAGTAAAAACAACCTCATACACAGGGAGTTACCTCTTTCCTAATTATCTTTTATATTTTAATAACGTGATTACTATGTTATTATATATTTACATATTTTCTAATTTTTAGGGAAAACAACAGGGAGAGGGAGTTGAATAGTCGACCTCTTGACCCATTCCTCTTCCTACTTATCTACCTGACCCTACCCTTAACTAGTTGCTCTACATTATTCTTCAAGAATATGTGTGTGAATAAATGTATAAATTAAAGAAAGAATTATTTCTTTTCGAATTTGCATCAAATAAATTAGGTTTGTGAGATAGAAGCTTCATGTGTCTTGATCTCTAATAATTATTTTATTTACCTCTAAAACACTAGAAATAAAAATAAAATATGGAGTAAAAGGGTTGAAATTTGTAAATGTTAATTTGTTAGGGTTTTGGTGTGAAATCCTTTGTCTTTTCTGTTTAATATTTTTACCTAATATGCTTAACATTAATATTTTTACCTAATATGCTTAAGTGTCTTGATCTCTAATAATTATTTTATTTACCTCTAAAACCCTAGAAATAAAAATAAAATATGGAGTAAAAGGGTTGAAATTTGTAAATGTTAATTTGTTAGGGTTTCAATGGTGTGAAATCCTGTCTTTTCCGTTTAATATTTTTACCTAATATGCTTAGCATTAATATTTTTACCTATTTAGGTGAGTAGGTTTTTATTATTTAATAATGTACTATGCATATATTTCTTTTTAGGGTTGCCTTTTATATTTTAATTGCAAACTACTAAAAGGTAATTTTCTTTACTCTAATTTTTAAGGTTTGAATTATTTCATCTTATTAACTTTTATAAATGAGTTAATTCTTTAGAAATATTTTAGGGTTGTTTTTGGGAAAGATAAATTTTTAATCCCCTAATTATATCTATTTTAATAGTTACATTTTTATTTTTATGTTAAAAAGATTTGTTTCATCAAAGTAACGATGAACCTAATAAAATTAACCCTAAGTGGATTGTTTTCATCTTTAGGGTTAGATTTGTTCGTTATAATTAAATTTGATTTTATCTTTAGGGCTATTTTTATTTTTTATTATTAAGTGGATTGTACTTTTAAAGTCCATTGTCCTTTATTTTTAAATTAAAAGGATAATTGTGTATGTAATGTTTTTATTTATCACATTATTTAAATCCTTCATGATTTAGTCATTAGGATTAAAATATAATTTAATTCTAATTTTTATTTTTACTTATTTATTTTCTTATCTATTTTAGTTGATTATTAATAAATAGTATATAGTATTTATGTAAGATTAATACATTACTTTAATGTTTTTTATTATGTTTGATATGAGCTAATGTTGAATTATTTTGTGTGCAGAAAATTAAGGTGTAAATTATTATGCATAGCACACATATATTATATGGGATTTTTCCCGAACAAATATTTTTATGATTTGGTTATATACATTTAGGGTTAATTATACAATTAGGTCCTATGAAAGGGTAGGTCCTTTCACAGGAAACCATTGAAACTTATATTTATACTCAATCAATTGTAAAAACAAAACACAACTCTATCACGGCAAAAAGGGCTACTTCTCACAGACTGGAATGCAATATTTCAAAATCTAATGCACGGATATTGTAAGGAAACTCAGGTGCAGAAATAGCTTCCTACACTAATCTCTAAAGGAAAGTATTGTGCAAATTCTTTTAAATCCTTACAATTTCAGATTCGTTAACTACTTTAACAAAGATATTGCAGCCATATACCATGCATACATAAAATAGAGAATGACACAAAGATTTACCCTGGGGAAACCTTTCAGTAAAAACCCCAGCACTCCAAAACCTGCATAGTGTATTAATCAAAACTATTACAATTTACAATACACTTACAATGCAAGTTCTTTCAGAAGATTTTCCAACTCTTGAAGACAAATCGCAACAGCATAAAATGTTCCAACAATACACTTGCTTCTACTATCTTCACAACCCTAAAAAATGCTTATATCATGTGCTTCCCTTTTTAGGGCAACTTCCAAAGATATTTTTATTAGGGTTTTACTGTACACTCTTCCCCAAACCCTGTGATTGGAGAAGAGTGTACAATACTCAACTTTATCAGTTGCCACATGTCTTCACCTATCATTGAAACTTCTAGACATAACTCTTACGTATCATAGGAAACCGTCATAACTATTTCAGCCATGATCTCCTTACACACAATTCAAGATGCCGACATATCAAGTGGAGTGACACATCAACATGCCAACTAGACATGTACACTCACACTTAATTACATTATTTGCAAGAAATACATTTTACAAAAAAAATAATAAGAATAGGAATTATCCAAGGTTGAGACACCTTATTCCTAACAGATATATGATAAGTACCTATACCTTGTTGATTTTATAGTTTTATGTTCAATTAAGTTTCTCAGATTACTCTCTCATCAAGGTATCCTATTGTGTTTCCATTTCGAGCTTTTATTTATAATTAATATATACAATTTGAATAATGATTGCAAGGTCTGAGAACCTGTTGTCATTTCCTTTTGGGCTCTTTAGTTGAGATAAAAACTATAGGACCTATTCTATTAATTGTTATAAATTCTGGTTCAAATAGAAACTTGTGGGTTGATGGTCTTATTTCTGCAAAAATGAGTTAATCTTAAAACCATCTCCAGTTATATATGTTGAATGTTGACTCTATTTTCAATTTGGCATTAGGCACTATTCTATCCATTCATTTGATGTTGTTATTTATTTCTTTCTATGAAGTATATTTCTAATCTGCTATCTTCTTAATCAAACAATAAATTAGGTTTAGCATTACTTCAATACAATAGTCTAAATATTTTAAATATCTACCAATTAGGACATTAGGTTAATATATCTTCCAAGGATCAGTAACCCCTTTGGAAGGATTTTGTTGTTTATGCACATAGTTTGTGCAGTTTGATAGTATACTCATTCCAGGCCCACAAACCTTGGTTCAATCAAACCAAAATTGTAGAGGCATTGATTGTGCCTGTTAGTTGGCCTCAAAATGATCAATGTTTTCAAGCCCCAACAATTCTCACATCAAGTACTGACTCACATGAATATGAGTTCGACTATTTGTCTGATGCTACTTATGATGTAGACATAGATACTATTCACATGTATGAAAGACTCCTCGAAGTAGGTGAAGGGTCTATTGTTAGGCCGTATGAATTAGATGCCACTAGTGTTAATGTGTCCTCTACTTCTGATGTAAGGTCTTATAGGGATTCAAACACTCCTTCAGATGAGATTTCTCTGGGTCTTGACTTTCTCTTCCATGCTTTTGATGGCTATACTGTGAATACAATTGAACCAGTCACTACTTCTCTTTCACTCTGCTGTCCTAATCTGATAAACTGAAACTCCCCTTTAACATCCAATGAAGTCCTAACATTCTAGAATGATTATGATCTATCCTATTACCTCCATGCTATTGAACCTATGATGTCCTCCACCAGCGAAAGTAGTGTCAAAATGATAGAGGTGGATATCAAGTATCTTAGTCAAAAAATTAAAAGAAGAAAAAATAGATGCTCTAATGGTGAAAACCACTTTGTGGTAGTATCAGAGCCAAAAATAGTAAAAATAAAAGACCTATCCATGGGTGAAAACCTCTCTGAGGTGCCCAAGGATGAGATACTTGATACACTTTCAAGCCACTTTCAAGAGAGATCATCGGTATTGATTGAGCTGACACAGCCAGTAAATTTGGGTACAGAGGCTACTCCATAGATTATTCATCTAGCACAATCATTGTCTTCCAAAGAAAAGAAGAGTTCATTAGCTTCTTTCAGAACAAGAAAATAAAATTTTCATGGACCTACACTGACATGCCTACATTAGAACCCAATCTAATCATGCACCATTTGTCCATTGCACCAGGTATCAAACCTGTTAAACAAAAGCTGTGAAAGATGCGTCCACATGTAGCACTTTTGGTCAAAGCAAAGCTAGAAAAGCTTCTCAAGGCTGGATTCATAAGGACTATTGATTATGCCAAGTGGATTTCAAACATTTTTCTAGTCACCAAACATGATAAATCCATTCGTGTGTGTACACATTTCTAGGATCTCAATAAGGCATGTCCAAAAGATGACTTCCCACTTCCTAATATTGATATGATAGTAGATATGATAGTAGGATATGAGATATATTCCTTGATGGATGGCTTTTCTGGCTATAATCAAATAAAAATTGTGCTAGAAGATCAAGAGAAGACCACTTTCACATGTGCTTGGGGCACCTTTTGATGGAATTTCATGCCTTTTGGGCTTAAGAATGCTAGAGCAACATATCAAAGAGCTGTCACTACTATTTTCCATGATATGATGAATAAAATAATGGAGGATTATGTGGATGATACTTTAGCCAAAAGCATGCAATGAAGAACTCATCTCATAGATTTGGGTCCCATACTTGACCACATGGAACAATTTAGTCTTGGACTTAATCCCAAAAAGTGTGCATTCAGTGTCCCAAAAAATCTGCACTCAATGTCACTTCTGGGAAACTCTTGGGTTACATCATTTTAGCTAAAGGCATAGAAGTTGATCCTAAAAAGGTGCAAGCTATCATGGAAATTTCTCCACCCAAGAACATCAGTCAAATGAGAGGCCTTTAGGGAAGGCTACAATCAATCCGGTGTTTCATTTCATAGTTGGCCGACAAGTCACAACCATTTACTAAAACTTTGTATAAGGGTGTGACCTATGAATAGAATGAAGAATGTGACAAGGGACTCACTCAAATAAAATAGTATCTTGCTAATACACCTATACTAATGCCTCCTATTCATGGGAAGCCGCTTATACTGTACATCTTAGAAATGAACACATCTTTGGGTGCTCTCCTAGCTCAAGAAGATCAAAACAACAAAGAGAGAGCTATATATTATATCAGCAAAACACTAGTTTCCTATGAAATGAATTATTCTATCATTGAGAAGGTTTGTTTAGTAGTGTTATTTGCTTCTCAAAAGTTGTGGCATTATATGCTAGCTCATACTACAAGGCTTATTGCAAAAATTGATCCACTGAAGTACTTATTGAGCAAGGCTGCCCTCATGAGTAGATTAGCAAAATGGGTGATGATACTTAGTGAATTTGACATTGAGTATGTGGAAAGAAAAGCTATTAAAGGACAAGCAATTGCTGATCAGTTGGTAGAAGCTCCTTTGAAAGATCACAAGCCTTTGAGTATTGAATTCCCAGATGAATCCATCATGCTTCTCACACATCAATCTTGGAGCATGTTCTTTGATGGATCATTCACTCAACAAGGATCTAGTGCAGGCATTCTATTTATTACACCTCAAAGATACTCATTACAAAAAGCTTACAAATTATTATTTCCCTCTACAAACAACATCATTGAATATGAAGCTCTCATTAACGGCATGAAGATAGCCATTAGATGGCATGTGGATGAGCTCAAGGTCTTTGGAGACTCTCAGTTAATCATCAACCAAGTTAATGATGTCTATCAAATAAAGGATGACAAGCTAGTACCTTAAAAAATAATGGTGGATGATCTCAAATAGTATTTTACACACATTTCTTTTCAGAAAATTCCAAGGGCAGACAATAAAGTAGCTAATTCTATGGCCACTCTTGATTCAATGTTACAGATGCCAGAGAATGACTTCAGACACGAATTCATGGTGGAGGAATTACACTACCCTGCCTATGATATTCCCAAATCCTATATGATCTATTCAGTCATTGGACATGACTCATCTCGCTACCACCATATCTTTTCCTACCTTCATGACCAAATCATTCCAAAAACCTATACTAGGAATGAAAAGCATCACCTAATTTTTACTGCTTCACAGTATGTCCTCATAGCAAATGACTTGTATAGATGAGGTCTAGACAATACCCTCCTTAGGTGTCTAGAACCCGATGAGTCCAAACGTGCGCTAGCTAAGGTACACAAAGGTATTTGTGGGTCTCATTCTAGTGGTATGATGTTAGCTCATAAACTTATTAGAGCTGGTTACTACTAGCTGGACATGGAAAAAGAAGTTGTTCAATATGCTAAGACTTGCAAACAATGCTAATTTCATGGAAATCTAATTCATGCTCCTGCTAAAGAGCTTAGTCCTCTCATCAGTTTCTAGCCATTTCAGCAATGGGCCTTTGATTTGATAGGTCAGATACATCCTTCTTCTTCAAGAGGACACAAGTTTATCATCATAGCTACTGATTACTTTACCAAGTGGGTTGAAGTAGTACCTCTAGCTATAGCTAATGGCAAGTCTATGGCTATGCTTATACTAAACTATATCATTTGTAGATATGGTGTACCCTCATCCATTATCACTGACAATGGGGGACAATTCAAAAATAAGGACCTAATAGACTTATGCACCAAATTCAGAATCATTCAGCATTGGTCATCTATCTATTATCGTCAGGGTAATGGATAGGCATAAGCTTCTAATAAGATAATTCTCAAAATCTTGCACAGGATAGTTCATAAATCTGGTAGAGATTGGCATCTCCAAATTAATCTGGCTTTGTGGGTTTATAGAACAAGTATCTGAACACCAACAGGGGCTATGCCCTTTGCCTTGGTTTATGGAATAGATGCAATATTACCTATTGAGGTTGAGATTCCTACATTGTGAATCTCTCTGAGGAGCCTCATCACTGATGAAGAAAATAGAATATCCCAGCTTCAAGAGCTTGAGATAATTGATGAACATTAGAAGGTGGCATTTGATCATCTTAGAGCACACCAAAAGAAGATGTCTAAAGCCTACAATAAGAAAGTTAGACAAAGAGAATTCCAAGTGGGTGATCTCGTCCTGAGAGAGAACCCCAAGAATCAATAGCAACGAGTCCAGAAACCAAACTGAACCAAACTAGCTTGGTATGTATGTCATTACTGCAGCATTTGGGTCTGGCACTTATCGACTCTCCACCACTGAAGGAGAATAGCTTAAAGAGCCTATCAATGCTCTTCACTTGAATAAATTCTACAGCTAAGGCATTCTCTATGTGCTCATGTACATACTTATTGGTCCTGAAAAAATCCAAAAAAATGATATATTGGCAAAAATCCTAAAAATTGCAAATTATCCTAAAAAAATGATCATCTTAGTGAAAACCTGGTAAATAAGTTCTTTGATGTATCTATTATCTTCGTGAAAACTTGGTAAATAGGTGCCTTGATAATAATAAAAAAAATACAAAAATAAAAAAATACAAAAAAAAGAGAAAAGTACAAAAAAAATGGAAAAAGAAGAAAAATGTGCGATTGATGAAAACCTGGTAAACAGGTGTCATGGTAGAAAAAATAGAATCTCTGCCAAGATGGTGAAAACCTAGTAAATAGGTGCCTCTTGTTTTCTGAAGCTACATCTCATTTTAGTACCATTTGGCTCTTGCTTTCCTGCTTTAGTTTTCTTTCCCTCTTTCCTACTTTAGTTTGTTTCCTGCTTTTAGTTCATTTCTTGCTTTAGTTTGCTACCTCATGCACTAGCTTTCACTTGCCTTTGAGTTTTTTCATCGACTCTTCATGGATTGGAACTGGTTCACACTTGGGGGCACCTTCCTGGTCTAGGGGGCATTGTCCTATCACTTTCAGAGACTCTTTCGTTCATTGGTCACCAGCAGTTCTCACTGCGTCTGCCTATTGATGCCTAGCTACTTTTGAGATCTCTCGTGTATCAGTCACCAATGGTTCTCATTGTGCCTTCCTATTGATAACTAGCCCTCATTCGAACCTCTCTCTTTTAGGATCTTTTCCTTACATCAGTCACCAGTGGTTCTCATTGTGTCTGCCTGCTGATATTTTGTTCGTTCTTAATTATCTCTTTTGAGAATCTTCCTTGTATCGGTCACCAGTGGTGCTCACTACATCTACCTACTGATACTTGGTTCCAACTCTGATATCTTCTTGAGACTTTGTCTCTCACGATGGTCACTAGTGGTCCTCATTGCATCTGCCTGCTGTCACTATCCTGTCGAGACTTTGAACATTGTACGCTTCCGATTTGACTTCAATCTTCTTGAACACAACCATAAACTGAAACTAAAACTAACTTTGTGTTCCTTTGAAGCATGATGAACTTTTCCTTTTCTTTTTTGTTTTTTTTCTTTATCATTTCCCCTCGAGTGAATCTAAGACGTCTTTCTTGACTGAGAAATGCGAAGACTGGGGGCATGATCTTTTCTTAGCTTTCTGTTTGCTAGTTTAGTTCCAATGATCCAAAGAATCTATCTAAGAGGGGTGTCCATCTGTAACAGCCTTCATCTCATATTGGATGGCCATGCGTACCTCGACTCCTTTTATATGGATGCTTTAGTGAGGTTGGTTCTTCTCCTTGTCTTTTTTGAGTGACTTCTTTCTGCTACAAGTAAAATCGCTAACGCTCATCCTACTAAGTGAACATAAGGGTCACTGCAAGCATTCTTTGGTGAAAGAAGGAACTCTCGTGTGTCTGGTGTGTTTGTTCACAAGTAGCATTCAGGTCATTCTAGCAATTGTGCTTTGATTCTTATGTTAACTTGCTAGATCAAAAGGAATAGGTGTTCTAGTCATTCTAGCTTCTTGTGCCTTAATTCTTACATCTCATTCCGACAAATCTAAGACTTATGTCATATTCATATTCTCATGATTTCAATGTTAATGAGAATTGTATGGCATCTTGTGATCACCCCATGCCTAAAAGAACTTGATGATGATAAATACGATGAGTCCAACAACCAAGTCCTAGGAATTACATCCATTCATTCTAGGCTTGCATTTTTCATGTTAAGCTTGCATTTGAGATGATATCTTGGTGCTCTCTTGATTTCTTTCTATTCATGAAAGGTTCTCATCTTTTGTTTCGGTTTCATCTTGGCTGCATAAGTGTCTGGTCCTCGCTCTCGATCTTTGACACATATATTTTTGATTAGTACCTGTCATATATTGTGAAAATATCGCATGAGATGATTAGTACCATATACATTACATATCCATTGCATTTTCATTTCATTTCCATTTGCATTCATAAACTCATTTTCATCCATACATTTTCATATTCATATACATGTGCACCCATTATAAACATAACTCAAATCATACATTATACATATGCATAATATCCATCTATCACTGCATTTCACATTGCATTATCATAAAAATAAAACATGTGCATATTCATATTCATAAAAGAAAACATGTGCATTTCATTCATTTCTACCCATAAATCTAAGCATCTAGGAAACATCTCATAAAATATCAACATCGAAAGCAATATAGCAACCAATACAATGATATCAAAATTTTCAATCACATATATATATATATATATATATATATATATCTTGATCCAATTTCATGTACAAAAGAGGAGGGTGCTACTCGAGCATAGTATAAAAAATTGGCTACAATACATGGATATCAAAATGTGCTAACTATGTCCCGCACCACTTGGAGGAGGTGGTGGTAGTGATCTCTATGGAAGGGGCCTCGGCCGCTATAGAGGTGCCTGTGGCGGTGCCTATGGTGGTGCCTATGGAGGTGCCTATGGTGGTGTCTATGGAGGTGCTGGTGGAGGTTCCTGTGGAGCTCCAGCATACTCAGCAAATGGTGGCACCTGCTCTAAAAGATCCAAAATGATATCGCAGTAAGCTACATAATAATAATTTGCCTGAGGAATCTCGTATCTTGTCTCGATCCTTGACTGTGCTAGCTCCTCTTGTAGCTACCTGATCTCAGCATCCTTGTCAACTATGTAGATCTCCTCTATGATGACTCAGGTGTTATAGTCATCCCACTCCTGCTAGATGTGCCTCACTCTTTCACGGCTCTTCCTAAGAGCCTCTTGCAGTTGTGGTGTCCTTGCTCCTACCAGAATATTAGGCATATCAGTATCATCATCAGGAAGAACCTGCTATGATGTATCACTTGTCTGCTTCCTGGTGGACCTCTATGGGCCCCACTACTCCCAGCTCCTACATCTGAACCCATGGTCCTAGAGGGGATGCTGGTCTTTCTAGATCTAGGTTTCAGCACTCTTTGCTGCTATCCCTGTGGTCCCTACTATGCAACCTACTACTGTGTAGGCTACTAACTTGGTGCTTGCTGATCTGGTACCTACTAAGTCAGTACCTACTACTTCTGTACTCCCATATCGATAGGATTCATGAATCTAGGATGAGGTCATGCTATCAACTGGTCCCTATATGTAGGCGTCACCCCTGCATTGGTGACATCCACCATGTACTCCCATCATGCAGCTGGTATACATGCCTCTATCGCACATCATCTAAGATCCAGTCTTGCATGCCACCCCTTCTTCTCCTCATCAAAAAAGTGGGCATAGGGGCAGTACTCATGTGATATATCCTACTACCTACCAAACTAGCGCAGGACATGTATAACAAGAAATATATCAATGATAGTAACACTCCGTCCAATCAGTGGACATGACACAAACATATGTGAAACCTCTTGACAAGCATCATCCTAGGCCTTAATGGCAACCCAAGGTCTCCAGAAAATAGCTGCCATGTCATCTAGCTATCCTCGCCACTGCTCCATCTTACCTAGCAAAGGCCAAGTCATTGGACCTATGTACCTATAAATATAAGGCTCTAGCGCCTACCATGTATCATGGACGATAGGCCTACAAACAAGGAGAAGCTCCCAAGCATAGATCTATAAGACAAAGATGCCTTCTACCATCATCCTCACACCTCAATATGTGATCTCATGAAGCTCATGGTACATCTATGCGAGCATGCACTCACCCCAGCCAAATCTAACTGCTGGTTTCACCAGCATCCTCTGCAGCATCGTCCCCCAACCACACTGTAAACCATGCTAACCTTGATCTAGAACAAGGTAGTAGCTCAAGAACATAGTGAGTACAACAGCTAACAGGTGAGCACCATTGTATCTATGAATAAGATCCTCCAAGGATATGGCCCAGCCCATCACTGGATCATCTCAGAAGATCATCCTCAAGGCTACTGTACTCTTCCATGTCTATGTATCCTACTCTACTCGCGTACCATGGATGAGTATCCTCAGATCCTATATACATCCTTGAGAGTCACATTCATCTCCCCCATCGAAAAAAGGAAAGTGTTCATCTTCAAATATAAACGCTCTATGAGTGCACCAAGAAGATCGTGATTTACCCGAATGTCAGGTAGATCATGCAAGTATCCTAGACCAAGCCCCTCAATGTGAGCACTCTCTACATCTGTTAGTCTCTGCACTAATGTAGTGATCATGGGGTGATGTGACCTGAAGGCAACATCAGGGAAGTTAACCTACAAAGCAAGGGATGACATTGGATCAATATCTCAACATGATGGTTTTCAAAACAACAACAACAAATGTAGCAAGGCATCTACCCTAGACTTGACTTTGCAATACTATACTTGGTTGATTTTATGAAAAATTGACAAATTTTGACAAAGACATTCAAACTCTACAGTAGCTTGTCATGTGAGGAAACTATTTCCTCACACGAGATAGGACTTGGTAGTGTACGAGATGGATAAATTTCACACGAGACTAGCTTTTAGCTCACACGAGCTTCTAGACAGGGCCCACGGGAAGAAACCCTAATTGATGTGAGGAAACTACTTTTTCACGTGAAAGGAGATCTAGGCCAGTGCGAGGAAACTACTTCCTCATGCAAGATTGGAAGAACACACCCTAAAACTTGCTAGATCTATCCTAAATTGACCTAGAAAGTGGTACAAATCAAAATGCAAGGAGGTTAATCGACTACTTACAGGTGCGTAACACTCTGGTGGCTAGGCATGTTGTTGGGAGCACTCAAATGGATGCATATGTAGTATAAGACCCTCCATTTCTCTCTCAAAGCTCAAAATCATCACGAAGACAAAAGTGAATAATGAATTAAAAATGACCCCTCCGAGCCTTATATAGCTTTTTACCTAATTTTCAAAAGCGCTCCATTTTGCGTGAAAATTGTACCCTTGGCTAAATCGACTGCTCTGAATCCATTTTCAAGATTGAAATTGAAATTTGACATCTCTAGATAGCTTGAAATTGTGTTTTAACTTCTAGGTCCCTTTGGGATCGGAAGCTTGTGCAGTCAGCCTTCTGGAGTCATCTTCCTACTAAACCCTCATCTTTGCATCATGTTCTCAAGATCTTTACTCTTTCCATCAAAGTCAACTCTAGTCAACCCTAGTGAACTATGGTCAAACTTGGTCAGTAGGACCCCCCTGATCACTCCAAATTTGCTTATGCTCTGCAACCTCTTATTGTTAATCATCCTTCTGCTATGTCATCTTTCAATTTTGCTCCCGAGGGAGCAAGATGATTGCATCATTTGAATCTTGTCGAACTAGTCTCTTATCAGTCTGATCTGAATCAAAGTCCTCACCACTTGAGGCATCTTGTCACTAGGGGCATCTCCATGCCTCACATCTTTCTATCTGGTCATCTATCTTTTAGGCATCTAAGCAATCTAACTCAGATCCTAGAGGATCAAGCTTCGCTCTAGAGATGCTTCTCGAAATATATTAGGTATTGGGGCAATCTAACCCTAATTCCTGGGAGTCAAGCTTCATTCTAGAAATAGCTCTCGAATTCTCTTTTAAGACCATTATCTAGGCAATCTAACCTAGGTCTCAGAGGGTTAAGCTTTGTATTGGGGAAATCTAACCCTGATTCTAGAGACATTCCTAAGTCTGCGTCTGAATCTCATTCTGGGCATTGGGGAAATCTAACCCTGATTCTCGTCTTCTCTCAAGACCATTGTCTTCACAATCTAACTTGGACTTTGGAAAATCATGCTTTGATTTGTTCGATGTCTTGGCAACCTAACCTAGACTTTTGAAATTCTTGTCATTTGTCACTTCAGGCTATTCTCTGAATCAACGTGTTCTTTGCACATCAATTCAAAGAGGGGAAAATGTAATACCCCAAAACTAGCACCTAATAAATTCAATCAATTTTGGTGCATTTTCATCAATTTTACATCTTCAAAGTCCTACTTTGCTAGGAAATTTTCTCTCTCCTACCTAACTTAATTCAACTTGATGTCAAGTGCAAAAATCCTAAATTGCATTAATCAAATATTAAAATTAATTCCTAAAGTCTTCGACTTTTATTAGCTAAATTAACCCTATGATAAATTAATTTAATTATAAAGTCCTAAGTGCTTTAAATTAAATTAAACCCACCCCTTTTGGCCAATATACATAAAAAAGAATTAATATTACTTGTTATTTGAATGGACAACTTTATTCGAATTAATAATTCAAATTATTTGAATGGTCACCCTTATGTGGCAATAAACATTCTTTTAATTAAGTAATTCATGCTTTTTTGTCTCAATTGGGAATGAAGAGTCAGGAGTTTCAAATCCTAGATGTTAACCCTTGGATAAAGTTATTGGTATAAATGTAATTGTAATTGTAAAAAGATAGATGTATGATGAAGTAATGAAATGTAATGAAGAAATGATATGATGTGAAATATATGATGCATATGTAATAGCAATAGTGAAAGAGAAGCCAAGAGATATTGATGCAAGCAGTATAAGGTTATCTACCTTAACCTATTTTTGTAATTAGTGTATATTGTACATTACTTGTTTGGGCAGTGGACTCATCTGGTAATCACATTTTGTGCTACCAACTAATAATGTGTTATGAGTTCTTTAGTTTTATTGCTATGCATGTTGTTTAGATTCTTATGTTATGCATGTATAAAGATAATCTGTTATATCCATAATTGGGAAAAAAGTAAAGTTTGTAGAATACTGATTCACCCCCCCTCTCAGTATTCCCTATTTCTAAAAATTGGTATCAGAGCTTAGTTACTCGGAAAAGAATCATTCAAGGAAAGCCTAGCAGCTTGAGTAAGATCTCTATGGATATGGATCAACTATAGAAGAATCTTGAAGAAGCTCTTGAACAGATTGACTTGCTTACTATTGAAAAAGATACTTTGAAAATAAAGTATGATGATGCAAAGAACCTCATTGAGAAACTGAAAAACAAATTGTAAGATCTAAGATCTGAAAAGGAATCCAAAGTTTTTATTGAAGATTGTGATGACAATTTAGAAAAAGAAAATGAGATTCTTAAGCATGAACTGAAGATAGAAAATTTGAAGCTTAGTTTGAAAGATGGAAATGGAAAGAATGAAGCAAATCTGAAATCTAAGAATGAAAGTCTAAAGACTAAAAATGAAGGACTAAAATCTAAACTTTGTAAAGTAACATTTGAACTTGAGAAAGTCAATTTGTAGTATGATGAACTTGAGAAATACAATAAGATTGTGAAAGGTGAACTAACTCAATCCAAACAACTTGAAAGGCTATATTCAACTAGTGAGAAGATTGATGAACAAATATCTTATCAAAAACCATTCTATGATAAGACTTGTCTTGGATTCAATACTTTTAAAGCAAATGATGAAAGAAAAGAACCAGATCTAAAAATATCTGAAAGCATAGATGAGAAGAAGTCTGATGACATCAACAAATCTAAAGATACACCTAAAGAAGAAGAATCACTGAAGCAAGAGGAATCACCCAAAGGTATGCAAAGAGAATTCAAAGGTAGATGTTTTGCTTGTAATACTATTGGTCATATGAAGAGAGATTGCACAGGTAAGAAATTTAAACCTCTTAATGGTTATTGTTATAATTGTTATGGTTTTGGACATAGAGCTATTGAATGTAGGAAACCTAAATTTATTGAGAATAATGATGGTAGTAGAATGTTTAGGAATACTAATAATGCAGATAAGAAATCTACTGAAGATATGAACAGAAGAAATGGAGTAATATGTTATAGATGTAACAAGGTTGGACACATTGCTAGAAATTGCAGATCACAAATCAATCAACCTAGAGCAAGATATGGAAATAATGGAATTTTTTGTCAAATATGCAACAAGATTGGACATATAGCAAGGTTTTGTAGAATGAACAATAGAGTTTTTCATCCTAATCCTAATCCCAAAAATCATGCAAGAAGAAATGAAGATGCAAATAATAGTTAGAAAGGATGCTGTAGTAATTCAGATGAAGTGAAGTTTATCAAAAGCACAGATCAAGGAGACATATTCAACATTGAATGTAATCAGGAAGGTGAAGTATTGAAAGGTAAGAATGAATCTTTACCTAACCCATCTCAAAGTACTTAATTTATGAAAATTACAGTAGAATAGGAGCTTAGATTAGTGTAGAAGTATATATATGATGAATTGAGTCTTTCACAGTTAATGCAAGGTAGTTTATGATGTTCTAATGCTATGGTTAAGAGTGCAAAGAAAAATATTGTGTTTTGCAAGATCGCAAGAAGTTTTAAGTTTTGCAGGTTAGCAGAAACAACTTTTTGGAAAGAAGTGGCAAAAGAATTGAATGCGATGTTAGATCTAAGTGAGATTGAATTAATAAAAGGTCATGATCAGTATTATTTGATCATCAAAGAGAATTCAAGTGTTAAGGAGATCAAAGAGCAGTGTTTGGAAGCATTTTGCAAGGATTTGGAGAAGAATTTTGTGTCGAATCTACGCAAGCCCTAAAATTGTGAAATTAAGGTATTTTACTTGACAAATCTTTTAATCAATAAAGGAATTTGAAGAAATCATGGATGTTTCTTAATACACAATGTCAGAGATAAGAATAGACCTAAATTGAAAAGGGAACCAATTGAACCCTTGGAAGATGATCCTAGGTTTGCTTTATCATCCGTACTAGATGAAGTTTTACACCTAGAAAATGTCAGAAGTTATCTTGGATGCAAACTAGAGAAAGTCAGTGAGAGTGATTTCAGAAATGAATATCAGAAGATTTACAATCAGGATATGACACTAAAACAAGGTTTTGAATATTTAGAAGATAATGAAATTGTTAAGTATGGATTACAGTATGAATTTGATAATGAAGAATGCACTAAGATTATCTTAAGCAGAATTCATAATGGAAAGTTTTGGTTAGAAGATAGAGTGATAGATATTATAGCTGATTTGATTCATGAAGTCACTGGATTATCTAAAACTGGAGCTATTCCTTTAAATGATAAAAACATGAGGAAAACAGTCATTGACAACACAAAATCATCCTATAATGGTAAAGGAATTGTGATTAGTAAGATCAAACAAGATGATGTGAGATACTTATGCAAGATCCTAACTACTAAGTTTTGTGCTAATTCAAGATAGGATGACATGGTAGCTAGAATGATATGTGCAACTTATCTAATGCGTGTTGATAGGGCACAAGTTGATATGTGTGAAATTCTAAGAATTCAACTATTTGAGAACTTGGAGAAGATTAAGAAAACTAAGTATGCACAGTTTAGGATCTCATCCTTAATCACTTATATGTTTTTTCATCTATTGAGGAGATTTCCTTACACCATTGGAAATGACTAGAATGATGGATAAAATACAATGGAAAGGATTAACCTAGTATACAAAAGACATGTTATTGACAAAGTAAATGAGAGTGCAGTACTGGTAATCAAGACATTTCAGAATATTGTGTCTAGCAGTTGAAGGATCCCTAACTCTCTTGTGGAAAAGTATAAAGATGATATATGTTTTATGGTGGATACTAACTTTACCTATATTGAAGTAGTAGAGCCTAGAATAGAGTTCATAGACCCTCTTGGCTATGAGATATCTGAGGTAGAGATAGAAGAGTATGTTAGCAGGTTACTTAAGTGTAAGTTGGACACTTAGTGTAATAGGTTTGGAACCTTTGAGGAGAATTTCAACTCTATAGAGACCTCAATTGAAGAGAAACAGTCTAAGAAAAGAGTTGAGAGCACCATAAAGAAAATCCTAAAAGATACAGGGATGACAGAGCATGAATTTTTGGTAGCAAAGCAAACATCAATAGAAATCAGAGAGAGTGGAAAAAAAGAAGTTTTGTCTATTCCTCCTTTGTCATCAATTCCAGTACAGCAGGAAGAACCAGAAGTGAAGGTGAAAGTGGAAGAAATTGAGAAGGATAAAGAAGCAAAGATGTCCACTAGATCCACTTCCTCCACACCTAGCAAAAGAGTAAAGGAAAGTGCTACTGGACCAAGAAAGAGACATAAAACTTTAGTGCAACCAATTCCAAGAAAAATTGTAGAAATAAAAGATGATGTCACTATTGTTAAGAAGAAAGCTTGGAAACCCAAAGTTGAGAAGCTTAATGAGTAGATCATTAAAGATGGAGACTTTACAAGAATGAACAAGTACTATGATCTTTATGATTATACTGATAGACTTAATCTAGGAAATGCAGTTGTAAAGAATATGATTTTGGATAATAAGAAGTTTGATACAATTCAGGGTTAGATACCTAATGATTTGTATAATAAACTTGTGAATAGGAAGAAGAAAGCAACACAGGAGGACACAACTATCAGAGAAAAGCTTGTAAGGAAGCTTTGTGAAGTAAGAGATGAAACACATTTTGGTCAGATCATGAAAGCCTTAAGCACCCATCTGAGAACCAAAAGGAGAAACATTCAAATTATGGGAGGCAGATATGAAGAAATCAATTCTGAGATAGAGCAAGCAATAATCAAGGTTATGACAGAAAATGTTGGAGAATCATCATTTGTAGTAGACCAAGTAGGTGAGATAGAACAATAGGACTTTCCCTCTCCTCCAGTCATTAATATTGAAGATGAAACCATGAATGTAGAAGGAACAAAGATCACCTTGGATACTGAAGCTAATGTATTCAATAATTTGGAGAACATTGTTGACAATTCGGCCTTTGAAGAACAGGAAACTACAAAAGAAGAAGAGACAACAAATACAACAGTTGTAGAACCCCCAATAATAGAGAAACAAGTACCCATTCCCACCAAAGAAGATATCAGTCTTACTCCTGAGACTAGAAAGAAGAATCAAATTGGATCTATGATTGAGCATTTGGGAAAGGAAGTAGATGATGATGATCAGTTGGAATTGATCACATCCTTGAATAAAATCATTAGCAAGAATAAGAAAGTGAAAAGTCTTAAAGGATGTCTGAAGGAACTTACTGAGAAGTTACAAAGCATTGTAACTACACAAATTGCAGAAGCAGACCCTATGGAGAAAGCAAAGAAGGTAATGAGAACTTTTGACAATGAATTCACAAACTTGTCTGATATTGCAAAAGTGAAAGCACAACAAACTTATGAGGCTAGAATGCTTTTGAACATCAACTAGAATATTAGGAATGATATCAAAAATCTTGATATCTGTATCAAGGACTTGAGGAAGCATTTGGAAACAAGAAAATATTTGTACATACAATGTAAAAAATTAGAAACCTTGACAGCATAAGAAGATCAGAAGATAAAGTTGAAGGAAGCAAAAATTTTGAATGAAACTAACCTTCTTTCTAGCCCCAATATGAAGGTATGTGATATTGAGAAGAAAGTTCAGAGGCTATATGATGAAATCAAAGTTGTGCAAGATGAGAGAGATAGAAAATTGAAAAGATTCACTCTTTTGAGAGAGCATACTTCTATGAAGTTAAGCATTATTGAAGAGTAGCTGGAAGAATGTCTTTCAGCTAAGACATCTTTTCAGAAGTTTAACTTTGAAAACCTCCAAGCATGTGAAATAACATCCTATGGACTGAGCGTACTACTTAATGTGGTAGATTCCATTAAGAAATCATGGGAGAAGGAGATAGAAGCTATGAAGATTGATTTTGCAGATTGTGTTGCAAGCCTACCGGCTTTGCAATAATTGAATTGACATATAATCTTTTTGTGATAGAGTTTTGTAACCCTCCTTACCTTTATTTTGTCATTGTTGTCAAAGGGGGAGAGATATATAGTAGAAAATTGATAGTATATGATAAGGATTGATACTCCTAGGGGGAGTAATATATTAGAGATAATATTTTTTGAGGAGTTATAAGGATAGTATATATTTTATACTATGGCCATAATTTTGAGATTTTGAGTTGTACAGTTAGCCAATTTTCTCATATGTTGCCACCAATGACAAAGGGGGAGATTGTTGGAAATTTGGCTTAGTTGATTACATAGATGTTGTCATTATGACAACATATGATCCACATGAAGATCACACAGGTCAGAGAGCAAGTATGACAGAGCACATTGCAAATTTGTCTAAGTGTGAGACAGTATTTTTACCAATGAACCTGGACACAGTTTTTGTTTGCGGTGTTGATTGGAGTAAGTTCAGTGCTTTCCCACTTTAACATATACTCTATGATGACTATTGATCACCCATCTTAGAGCACAAGTTAGTACATCATCTATAGAAGAAGTTATGATAGTTTTACCGAAGACAGTGTCAAGCCAACAGGATAGAATATGAAGACAAAATTAGCAAAGAGTTAAGGGATTATTTTGTTTATCAAAATAATGACTTAACAATATAAAAGGATGACAGCCTAGATGTTAACCCTTGGATAAAGTTATTGGTATAAATGTAATTGTAATTGTAAAAAGATAGATGTATGATGAAGTAATGAAATGTAATGAAGCAGTGATATGGTGCGAAATATATGATGCATATGTAATAGCGATAGTGAAAGAGTAGTGAAGAGATATTCATGCAAGTAGTATAAGGTTATGTACCTTAAACTATTTTTGTAATCAATGTATATTGTACATTACTTGTTTGGGCAGTGGGCTCATCTGGTAATCACATTTTGTACTACCAACTCCTAACAGGGTTGAGGCTTCTAACAAGGCCTATAGTCCCTTAATCAAGACTGATACACTATCTACTTGTAATAGACTCCTAACAGGGTCAACATCCTTAACAGGATACTTTTGATTAGTGGATCTTTGTGGGTACCATCCCCACCGGGGTTTTCCGTTGGCCAAGGTTTCCTCAAGAACAAATAATGTGTTATGAGTTCTTTATTTTTATTGCTATGCATGTTTTTTAGCTTCTTATGTTATGCATGTATAAAGATAATCTGTTATATCCATAATTGGACAAAAAGTAAAGTTTGTAGAAAACTGATTCACCCCCACCTCTCAGTATTCCCTATTTCTAATAGTTGGCTCTTGTTCTAAGAGTAATCAAACACCCCGTCTACATAGGAGGCAATAGGTTGCTTCACCATGGATTTCTAATTGAGTAATCAATAATCTCTTATGTAATTCGATTGTGTGAGTAATGACTATGTTGTGTGTGTAGTTGGATTAGAGGTCCACATTAAACCATACACAATGGTAAACCCTATTGAAATTGTACAAATTAGATAGTTGAAAAATGTTATATTATTATGTTATTTTATTTAGGGTTTTGGAGTTATTATGATAGTTTTATTGATATTCCTTTCATAATTTGATGTTCAGGTTAGGGGAAAAGCACCTACAACAAAAGAGGAAATAGTTGTAGATATACATGAGGATATCCCATAAATCCCTAATCTAATAAATATGTTGAAGAAAAACCTAAAAAGAGTCAATATAGAAATTATTAGCAAAAGAAAATTTTAGAATTTTTTTGAAAAAGATGCCAAACATCTTAAGACTGTCACGGACTCATATCGAAGGAGTCTCATCCAGAACCCAAAGTACAAGTGTCCTCCCTTTATTCCAGTGAGGGATTGGAATGAGTTCATTTTGGATGCAAAGGAGAAAGGGAATACTCAAAGAGGAATCACACTAGCAAATGAGAGAAGAAGGTATGCAATAGTATTAACTACTAGTAGAATGTAATAATGCACTAATTAGTGATCTTTATATCTATATCATGTAACATATTTCAAACTTTTCATAGGTTGCGGGACACATCAAAGGAAACAAAGGCCAGGCTGCAAAAGATTTCACAATAGTTGACAAACATAATTGTAGGCATCATGGTCACATTCTTTTGGAGACAACATAATTGAGTTGTATACCCAGATGATTGAGTGCAACTTCTACTCCTCTGATTCTAATTTGACACTATGGGATGGACAACAACTTGGAACCAGAGGTGTAGAAGTTTCTCTCCATCATCTAGGTATACCACTCAATTATGTTATCTCCAAAAAAATGTGACCATGATGCCTACAATTATGTTTCTCAGCTGTTGTGTTCCAGGACCCCTTATGACCCTCTATGACCATTTACGATCCCTAAGAATAGATCTTAGAGGTCTTAAAATGTCGTAAAGGGTCATAAGAGGCTCCTAGGAGGGGCCAGATGAGCTTCCACCTTCATGTGGTTGGCCCTATTAAGTAGAGAATGTTAAACTATTCTTGAAACAAAGAGAAGCTCAATAATTTAATCAAGGGATTACGAAGGGATTCCATTCTTATGTAGGATGTGTATTTAGATAGGGCATCTTGGTGGAAAGACATCCCACACCATCATTATACGATGGAGAAGAAGTTGAAGTGACAAAAGAGTTTTTCTCAAGTTGTGCATGGTGAGACACCGGATCAAAAAATTGGAAATGCATGTAAAGTGACCAATGTTTAACATGAGAGTTTGTAGATTTGGGGTCATAGTCAGTGATTGGGAGAGCCTTTTTTTGGCACCAGTCATGTAGTACAAGCACTAGAATTGAGTTTTTTGGCATGGGCTAGGAAATTTTTGTATATCAACATGCGATAGAGTTTGGGG
The DNA here is from genome assembly GCA_027943335.1 of Chamaecyparis obtusa. NCBI lineage: Eukaryota > Viridiplantae > Streptophyta > Pinopsida > Cupressales > Cupressaceae > Chamaecyparis > Chamaecyparis obtusa. Next base: position 277,649 of record BSBK01006490.1, on the reverse strand, counting down.
ATTTTTTAGTATTTAAATACATCTGCAGGATGTATTTCAAAGTTTGGATATATGGGAAGAATGGCTGTGAAAAACATATTTCTATTTTTCATTCTGAGAAGATCCAGAGTGATTTTGAGTCATAGAGGAAATGCCCTAATCCTTCAAAAAGTCCTATTTCAACAAGTTCTGATCACTTGAGGGACATAAAATTATTTTTTGATGACTTGATTTTCTTTTCAACTCAACAGATAATTTTTTGTCCCTCAAGTGATTACAACTCATCGAAATAGAAATTTTTGAAGGATTAGGGCATTTCCTCTGTGACTCAAAATCACTTTGGATCTTCTCAGAATGAAAATAGAAATATCTTTTTCACAGCCATTCTTCCCATATATCTGAACTCTAAAATACATCCCACAGATTTATTTAAATACTAAAAAATCCCCAAACTCTATCACATGTTAATATACAAAAATTTCCCAACCCATGCCAAAAAACTCAATTCTAGTGCTTGTACTACATTACTAATGCCAAAACAATGCTCTCTCAATCACTGACTATGATCCGTTGGCAACAAGGAACAGAAAGAGTGTGGACACCTAGAGATAAATATCAGATAGGGGAAAAACACCTACAACAACAAAGGCAATAGCTATAGATATAGCTGAGGATATCCCAGAAATCCCTAATATAATAAATATGGTGAAGAAAAAACTAAAAAGAGTTATGCAGAAATTATTACTATTTTGGAAGATGAAAATCCAACCGAGGAGATGCTAAAGAGGATAGATGAATTGATGGTGTGAGCACATCGTTTTGAAGTAAGCAGTAATGAATCTTTAGTTATAACAAAATTTCAATAAAGGTTTATATTTTATACTCTTTTATGTCGTGAGCTAAAATATGTATATGTTCTTGTTATAGGATTTTTTTCTTGCTTAATTACCTGGTCATGGACATCCTGATGTCGCCAATAGTAGCATGATGCAAAATAGTAATAATTTCTGCATTGACTCTTTTTAGTTTTTTCTTCACCGTTTTGACTATTCTTTGTTTTAAGTAATTATATATGAATGTTGTGTATTAATATTGAATTATATGTCATGTTAATGAATATTGTTATGTGTTAATGAATTCTTGATTAGTGTTGCATATTAATGAATGTTATATCATATTAATGGATGTTATGTGATTGTATTGATTGAATGTTATAGTTCATAAATGGATGAATGAATTTCATAATTAGATGTTAATGGGGAATTTAGATTGATGTTAGGGGGAGGGGGGTGAGGCCACATGAGCTTCCACCTTCACGTGGTTGGCCTTGTTAAGTAGAGAATATTAATGTATTCTTGAAACCAAGTGAAGCTCAAACTAACATACCTTCATTATTTAATCAATTTCATTTGTTCTAAGTCTTTTCTCATAAGTGCATTTTGAATGTGTCATTGTTAGGCAACTATGAAATAAAAAACTAGAAGGGCCAATAGTCAACTTCTCATTGTCATTGTCTGGCATGATTTGGCTTCATTTTGTGTAAGTATTCTCATATTGAATGCATCAACCTCTCTTGGCCTAATGTGGATTATTTCATTGGTTTGTGTTTTTGAGTAGGTGAACTATTATATCAGTTCCTATCTTCTATTCTTAATTCGTTCAAACTACAGGAGGGTTTGATAGATATACTCAACATAGAATTGACTACTAGTTTAGGCAATTGAACACACTGATTCTTTGGCTTGAGAGAAAGAGTTGGGTAATGTTGTTTCTAGAGACCTGTGTAATTGTCCTCAGTGGCCTCTTTTTTTTTAACAAGTTATTTATATATATATGTAGTGTCCATGTTTTTTTTTAATAGAGATTCTTTTTGTGTATATGATAATGCTATGGAACCTAAATAAACAATTATAAATGTAATAGATAATGTCTTCGGTGAAGGAATTGATGTACCACATGTAAACCAAAATCCATGCTTAATATCATTCTGTCCAAAATGATTTTGTCTATTAGCATATCAAATTTTGTTACACCCTTCATGACTGTAATGTTTAAGTTAAGTATTGATGCAATTTTCTAAAGTAGCAAGTTTTGTTGTCATTGTTTTTTTTCTAGTGGTTCTGAGGAGATCAAGAATTATCAAGGAAAGATATTGAAGTGGAAAGGAATTTTTTTTGAGAGGTTACAAATATTGAGTCATTGATCAGGTATACTTTTTTTTAAGCAATTGCTACATAAATGGTTAAGTTTTCTTGAGTTTTTTATATAAGTCATAATTATTCAGTATCATATTCTTAGGTACAAGTTGTAGGTCTTCATACCATAAATTTTAGAGTTCAACTCTAACATGGACAAAGTTGTAGGTTATATTGAACCATCTGTTATCTTTTTTGACTCTTTAGTTGTCAGAAAGATTAAATTCACATCCTAGTTGTCATTGTGTTTGGGACATAAAGCTTTATTTAACAAAATTAATTCTTTTAATATTGAGATAAAAAATCTACAAATAAAGCCTACTCTGGGAACTCCATAGAAAACTATCATATGAAGAACTATTGAAATGGCAGTATCAAAATTCCTTACAAGCAATCCAAGTATCAAAATCTAGTTGTAGGATTGAAAAAAAAGACAAGATAAAAAAGTTCATAGGCCCATACAAGACACCCACCAAAATATAGACCATAAATTTATAGAACCCTTGCAAGATATCCCAATGAACGACATGTAGTGGAAACCATATAGATAGAAAAATGAACATAACCATATGCTGCCTCACCTATTTGAGGTAAGCCAAACTCAGTCCAATTCTCTTAACAATGGTACATATCCATCCAAGTGCAACAACCTTCAAAGATTTGCAGCAGTAAAGAGAATCCCCATATTTTATCAACCTAACATAGTCATTGGCCACTTTGGAAATGAGATTGTGAGCAATATTGATCTGGCCAAGGGCCAACTTATAGTGATCTTTATAGTATAAAAAATTTAGCAGATCTCCATAAAATAGATGCACATCATCTTGGTGGGGGAAATCATCTTAGCAAATACATCTGAAGTAGCATTAGCAACAAATACATCATAGACACTTTTTAGGCATATTTTATTGACTCCTCAAAATGAGAAGCCTTTATTTCAGCTACCTCATCATTATCATCCTCATCCATTGCCTCAGGGTTCTCACTTCTTTTTCTTTCACGTTCAATATCATGTAAAAGTGTAGAGGAAAAAAAACATGACAAATTGAAATAATAAGATACAAGTTGAGGAAAATTGAATCAAAAAATGTAAAATTCTAACAAACTAGTTCAAAAAAAACCATTAAGAAATTCATAACCAAATCTAGTTTGCAAAAGCCATCATAGTTGAAACTCACCTTCTCAATATTTTCTCTAATAGAGTACTTGCAAGACCGCTGAAAAATCTTTGTAATATCGGTTCCATTGAACCCTTGGGTATAACAGGCCAATGCCATTAGGTATAATGAAAACTATTTTCTTGGTTGGCATACCATCCATGTCTATCAACAAATGGTTAAGGACTCTATCCGCAGCACCACCAGCATCCCCAACACTACTTCCACATTGCAAACATGCAAACCAATTATGCATCACTAGTCAAATCCTATCTCTCAAATAGTTGAAACAAAATGAAAAAACCCAGAGTTTCACATAGAGCAGAGTAGATGGATTTCTAGAGCCCAAAGCAGTCTGGAAAATAGAATGAGTAGGGACCCACTGGCAACAAGCAGTAGAATGAGTGTGGACATCTGAAGATAAATATCTAGACTAATCACCGATTAGGATGTTGTTGGTGATTAGTCTAGATATTTATCTTCAATTTTTTTAAAACACTCTGCATTGTGTCAAAATTTCAACGCACATTCGTCGCAAGTCTGGCCTAGTTTGTTCTAAAATTCAACCATGTTGTGTTGAAATTTGGTGTCATGGGTTTGGTATCCTGGTCGGAGCAGCTAAATATTTCAACCTATTATGGTTGAAATATGACCCTCATGAGTTTTGCATCCTAGCTAGAGAAACCAAAGTTTTTGACCAATATTAATCTATATTAGTCAAAAGACCGACCAATATACCAACATTTGCCAATGTTATTTTCAGCCTAGATTGGCCTTGTTTTCAACCAATATTGGCATCGATTATTCTATGATTACAGAAATGGGTCAATATTTTGACATAGATAATAGCAACAAACATGTTGGTCAACTATTCAACTGAGTTGGGTAGAAACTTTGACCAATAGTGCATCAAAAAATGGTGCAAAATGTACTATTGAATATATTTTGATGTCTCCTTCACATAACAAGGATCGGGAGCTGGATGCTTATTCATCTCACCATAAGGATATAAGATTCCCAAGGCATATAAAATGATATTTCCATGTACCAACAACATAGAAAATTATGAGGCTCTTGTGAATGGACTTAAGCTTTCCATATAAAGGAAAATTGTTGAGTTACACATCTATGGAGATTCACAACACATCATCAATCAAGTCCATGGGGATTATCAAACTAAAGATGATAAATTAATGCCCTACAAAACAATGGTGGATGACTTGAAAAAATATTTTGTCTTCATCACATTCCAAAAAATTCCAAGATCAGAGAATAGAGCAGCTAATGTGAAGGCTACCTTAGCATCCATGTTACAATTGGAGGAACATCAATTTCGCTATGACTTCCTAGTGGAATAACTTCCATTCCCTGCCTATGACTCACCTGAATCCCAAATTGTTTTTTCCCTAGAAACCCAAGTGTTGTCCTGATACACCCATATCTACTCCTATCTAAAAGACCAAACAATTCCTGAAGGCTATTCTAGAAATGAAAAGTGATCCCTCATAAGAGAAGCATCGAGTTACATAATCATTTCTAATGACTTTTTTAGATGTAGTCTAGATTGCATGCTTCTTATGTGTTTAGAACATGAAGAGTCTAATCATGTATTAAAAGAGGTCCATGAAGGTGTGTGTGGGTCACACTTGAATGGTTTTTTATTAGCCAAGAAACTTTTAAGAGTTGGATATTATTGGCATACAATGGAAAAAGATGCCATCCACTTTGCAAAAACTTGTAAGAAATGCCACATCCATGGAAACTTGATACATGCTCCAGCTAGAGAACTGATTCCTTTCATAACACATTGGCCATTCCCATTGTCCAATGCAACTAGAAAACATGTTTCCATGTTTATCTTGAATTACATCATCTGTTGTTATGGCATACCCTCGTCAATTATGACTAAAAATGGGGTAAATTAAAAAACAAATACATAGATGTGTTGTGTCTTCAGTTAAAAATCACTCAGCATGGTTCCGTGATCTATTACCCTTAAGGTAACGGATAGGCTAAGGCATCAAAAAAGAATATTCTAAAAATCTTGCACAGGATAATGAACAAATTAGGAAGGGATTGGCATTGGCAAATCAATCCAACATTATGGGCTTATAGAACTAGTATCATAACACCAATTGTAGCAACTCCTTTTCCACTAGTTTATGGATCAGAGGTGGTATTATCATTTGAGGTAGAGATTTCATCACTGAGGGTATCATTGAAACATCTAGTCACTAATGAAGACTATAGAATCTCTCGACTGCAAGAACTAGAATTGCTAGATGACTGCAAGAAATAGGTGTTTGATCATCTTCAAGCTTATCAAAAGAGAATGTCCAGAGGATACAACAAGAAATTGAAATCAAGAAGTTTTGAGATAGGGGATCTAGTCCTAAGAGAAAATCAGGTAAGAATCAATAGCATCGAGAACAAAAGGGAAAATTTAAACCCAATTGGCTGGGCCCCTTTGTCATTACAATAGCATTTGGATTAGGAGCTTATCAATTGGATATGTCTGAAGGAGATGTTTTACTAGATCCTATCAATACTCTACATCTAAAAATGTTTTATACCTGACATTCTTGAGAAGTCTCCTATACAGTGAAAAGAGTTCCTGAAAAAAGTTGAAAAATGACAAATATGGATCCTAAAAAAAATAAAAAACAATAGAAAAAGTCTTGAAAAAATGACCATCTCAATGAAAACCTAGAAAATAGGCACCTTGGTGAGTCTAAAAAAAAATAGAAAAAGAAAAGTACAAAAAAAATTGGAATAGAGAAAAGTGTCTTGGTGAAAACCTAGTAAATAGGCGCCATGATAGCAAAAATAGAAAATGTTTTGCCAAGTGGTGAAAACCTGGTAAATAGGCACTACTTCTAATCAATGCTATATCTATCAAGACAACACTTGATCATTTGATGGATGTAAATATCATTTTGTATATACCTTCTAGTCACTTTCGTGACGTGCCAAATCCTGAAATGAACTATTAGAGATATGTGTCTTCCTAACGTTGGAATCTATCCACATTAGGGTCCTAGGTAAAGTATTTTCCCTAGGAGGCATTGATCAAGATCATATATGTTGACAGGATATTGAGTTCGTAATTGACAATAAACTATGAACAATGGTATTTTTCAATACCACCCTAGTCCGCAATTGAAAATAAACTATGAACAAAGGTATTTTTAAATGCCAACCACTAGAACAAAATTTGTTTCTCAACACAACATCATGATGAAAAGAGTGTTGCTAAACACTAAATAGGTAAAACACTTATGGATGAAATAAAAATTGATGATTGATAATAGTTCCTATGTGTGTGCTTGCAAGATTAATCAAAAGTATTTTTAAACACTATAATCACAACTATCTATTTTGAAGAAAATAAAATGATCATTTAAAAGGATAACAAAATTTTCTTATTATCAATTTTTGATTGTTATGTTTCCTTGAGTGACTCGATGATGTCTCTGGACTAGAGAAACAAGGACTAGCGGGCATAACATTTTCTTTGTCTTCTATTTGTGGTAATAAATCCAATGATCTAAGGTGATCATGGGGAATTGGTATCTACTATAACTTCCTCCATCATGATTGGAAAACCATGTATACCTCGACTTGTTTCCTATGAAAGCTTTAGTGAGGTTGAATTTATTTCCTTTCCCATTTAAAAAAAGTGAAAAAATGACTTCCTATTAAGGTACATAGTATATCAGACATATGCCCAAGGATATGACTACAAAAGGGAAGGTCATTGCAAGTGTATACTTACACATTATGTACCATAAAAGAAATTAGTTTTATTTAACAGGAAGTAACTGGAAGGACATTCTAGCTATGTGCTTTAATGTTTGGGTTAGCTTTCAACATGATGAATAATAAGGAAGTTTTCATATTTTAAGGATTGCTAAACCTATCAAAAAAATTGTACTACCCTAATGAGGTCCTGTTAAAAAGGTTCTATGATGACAAATAAAAAACTTTGAATAAATAGTGACTGTCCTAGGTGTCTTAGTCTAGGTGCATTTCATTGGTTAATTACATTAGGGTTCATTTTTAGTTGCATATCATATTATTGTGCATTAGGTTCATTTAGATGTATTTCATGTCTTTAGTTGCATTGAAGTTCATTTTAAAGTTGCATTCATTTTAAATTTGCATAAGCATGAATGTATGAATTCAACTATCCAAAGCATTAAAGTGAGCTAAAAATTTTGAAAGCATTAATTAGTTTCCATATTTGACCAAGTACATCATGAAATCATAAATAACTAAAACTAAAATGACTGAGTATAAATCACTGATATTCATTTTCATAATCCATTCCATATTCATAAAATAAAGTTTGCATCCATACATTCATAAAAGCCTTGAAAAACACAAAAACATGAGAATATATCAGTGAAATCTATCATGATGTCATTTTATCATTATCTAATCTAATAATGGCCAAGTATGACCATCGCATCAATATCCAAAAGCATAAGACAAATATTAGATATCCCACATGTGCAGAAATAAAAAGGCATCATATAAAGCAACATCAAATCAGATGAAATGTCCATGATAGAATCGGTAGAAGCAACAATATATCATCAGAATAGAGTATTAGAAATGTCTATAAGAACGTATCAGAATGTCAACATCAGTGTATCAAAGCATGGATAAAAAAAGTATCAGTTAGATAATGTATTAGCAACTGAATAGTCCAGAGGACATAAGAGAGTGTATCGATAAAAAATGGTACAAGTACATGATGTCAACAATAAGGTATAGTACATCGTAGATAAAAATATATAAAGTAAAAAATATCATGCCTCACTACTCACATCCTCCTCTAGTGGTAGATCAGGAGGAGGAGGAGGAGGGGGTACATCTACTCTATCAGGAGGAGGTGGATGCATAGCACCCTCTGATTGTTGTGCTATCACTGAATATAAAGGAGCTCTCTAAGCAGTCGGAACCATAGCACAATATAGGGTAAAGTAGTCTGTATCCCTTTGACCCTCATGAGTGGTTGTATGTACATATCTATCTTGCTATGTCCTCATCTATGCTAGCTATGTGTCCCTATCTAATCTTAGTTGTGCTATCTATGTATCCCTCTCTGCTCTTAGCTAAGCCAACTATGCATCTTTCTCTGATAACTATTCTCAGATGATAGCCATCTCTAGTCTCAACGTAGCCCTCTCCTGCTCACACTATGATAACCTATCTCCATCACCACCTATAGGAGGATCTCTGGGTGCCTCCTTTTGCTGATGTGCCTGATCCTCTCCTCTTGTTTCCCTTGGAGAATTCTCATCCCTGTGCAAAAGTGGCCTTGTATCCCTCTAAGGAGGGGTGACTCTCAATCTTCATTGTTGCTGCTAGCTACTATCTCCTCCAGTGGCTCACTGTTTGCTACCCCCTCCACCTCTGCCTCCACTTCCACCTCCACCACCTTCATGAGCCTCATCCTGACCTCAACCCCTATCTCTACCTTAGCCTCCATCTCCATCTCTATCACCTTTTCCTCAGCCACTACCATCATCAGTAGGAACATAATCTAAGGCATGCTCTATGTGAGGAATGGCCTTGTCAAGAGCTGTAAACTTGGGATAGGGATGCTATGTGTAATAAATATGATAAGCATCTAAAATACCTCCATCAAGGATCTCTTGGTGGTACTCCCAATATACTCATGCCATCTTTGTAATCAAGTGCACTATTGTCTCATATATCAGCCTAGGTCCCCACTGGGCCTCCTCATCCCCGATTCATGCATAAGTGGTCATCTCCTGAGATACTCTCTACACTTTTCCATACTTCCTGTGTACACGAATGATCAAGAAATTCTCCATGATATACCTGGTGTGGCCAAAAAGATACCTACTCTGATTATAAAAAAAAGGGCATCTACCTGACATCGGAGGGCCGTCACTCACAATCCACATATGGCCTACATATGACATCAATGATATCATCTAGGACTCACTGCCGGTACTCCAAATTTCTCAAATGAGGCTATTGAATAAGACTAAAATACATATATGTATATGGAAAGCCAACATCGTGGTGCCTATCTATATTGGGCCGGGTGACAGGGATATACTCCCATATCGATAGGATCCATGAATCTGGGATGACGTTACGCTATCAACTAGTCCCTGTATGAAGGTGTCACCCTTGCATTGGTGACATCCACCATGTAGTCCCATCATACAGCTAGTATACATGCCTCTATCACACATCATTTAGGATCCAGTCTCACATATGACCCCTTCTCCTCATCAGCAAAGTGGGCATAGGGGCAGTACTCATGTGATATATCATGTTGGCTACCAAACTTGCGCAGGACACATGTGACAAGAAATCTCTCAATGATAGTAATACTCCATCCAATCAGTGGATGCAACACAAACATATGTGAAAGTTCTCAATGAGCATCATCCCAAGGCTCAATGGAAACCCAAGGTCTCCAAAAAATAGTTGCCATATCATCCAAATATCCTCCCCATTGCTCCATCTTACCTAGCAAAGGTTGAGTCATCAGACCTATGTACTTGTAAATATAAGGCTCCAACACCTTCCGTGTATCATGGAAGATAGGCCTGCAAACAGGGAGATGCTCCCAGGCCCAGATCTATAAAATGAAGATGCTTGCAGCCATCATCCTTGCGTCCTAATATGCAATCTCATGAAGCTCATGGTACATCTATGCAAGCATGCACTTGCCCCATCCAAATCTAACTGCTGGTCTGGCCAGCATCCTCTACAACATCATCCCCTAGCCACACTCTAAACCATGCTGACCTCGATCTGGAACAAGGTAGCAGCTCAGGAACATAGCAAGTACAATAGCTAATGGGTGAGCACCACTATATCTATGAATAAGATCCTCCCAGGAGATGGCCCAGCCCATCACTAGATCATCTTGAAAGATCATCCTCAAGGCTTCTATAATCTACCACGACTGTGTATCATACTCTACTTGAGTACCATGGACGGGTATCCTCAAAATCCTGTATACATCCTCAGGAGTCACAGTCATCTCCCCCATCAAAAAATGGAAAGTGTTCATCTCCAAATGAAAATGCTCTACAAGTGCACCAAGAAAACCATGATTTACCTGAATGCAAGGTAGATCATGCAAGTATCCTAGATCAAGCCCCTCAATGTGAGCACTCTCTACATCTATCAGTCTCTACACTAATGTAGTGATCATGGGGTGATGTGACCTACAGGTGACGTCGAGGAAGTCAACCTGCAAAGCAAGTGATGATATTGGATCAGTATCTCAACATGATGGTTTTCAAAACAACAAAAACAAATGCAGCAAGGCATGTACCCTAGACATGACTCTATGGCACTATACTTGGCTGATTTTATGCAAACTCAAAAAATTTTGACAAAGACATTCAAACTCTGTAGCAGCTTTTCACATGAGGAAACTATTTCCTCACGCGACATAGGACTTGATAGTGTGCGAGCTGGAGAAATTTCATGTGAGACCAGCTTTCAGCTTGCATGAGCTTCCAAATAGGGCCCACGTGAAGAAACCCTAACTGATATGAGGAAACTACTTTTTCATGTGAAAGGAGATCTAGGCCAATGTGAGGAAACTACTTCCTCGCACGAGATTGAAAGAACACACCCTATAATTTGCTAGATCTATCCTAAATTGACCTAGAAAGTGGTACAAATTGAAATACAAGGAGGTTTATTGACTACTTATAGGTGCATCATACTCTAGTGGTTGGGTGTGTCATTGGGAGCACTCAAATCGATGCATATGTAGTAGAAGACCCTCCATTTCTTTCTTAGAGCTCAAAATCAGCAAGAAAACAAAAGTGAATAATAAATTGAAAATGACCCCTCTGGGCCTTATATAGCTTTTGACCTAATTTTCAAAAGTGCTCCATTTTGCATGAAAATTGTACCCTTGGCTAAATCGACTGCTCTAAATCCATTTTCAAGATTGAAATTGAAATCTGACATCTCTAGATAGCTCAAAATCATATTTTAAATTTTGGGACCCTTTGGGATCGGGCGCTTGTGCAGTTAGCCTTCTAGCATCATCTTCCTACCATACCCTCATCTTTGCATCATGTTCTCAAGATCTTTACTCTTTTCATCAAAGTCAACTCTTGTCAACCCTAGTCAACCATGGTCAAAATTGGTCCGTAGGACCCCCTCGATCACTCCAAATTTGCTTCTGCTCTGCAACCTCTTGTTGTTAATCATCCTTCTGCTATCCCATCTTTTGATTTCACTCCTAAGGGGGTAGGATGATTGCATCATTTGAATCTTGTCGAACCAGTCTCTTATCAGTCTGATTTGAATCAAAGTCCTCACCGCTTGAGGCATCTCGTCACTAGGGGCATCTTCGTGCCTCACATCTTTCTATCTAGTCATCTATCTTTTAGGCATCTAAGAAATCTAACTCAGATCCTCAATGATCAAGCTTCATTCTAGAGATGGTTCTCAAAATCTATTAGGTACTGGTGCAATCAAACCCTAATTCCTGGGAGTCAAACTTCATTCTAGAGATAGCTCTCGAAATCTATTTTTAGACCGTTATCTAGGCAATCTAACCCGAGTTTTGGAGGGCTAAGCTTCATATTGGGGCAATCTAACCCTGACTTTGGAGACAGTCCTAATTCTACATCTGAATTTCATTTTGGGCATTTGAGCAATCTAACCCTGATTCTCATCTTCTCTCAAGACCGTTGTCTTCGCAATCTAACTTGGACTTCAAAAAATCATGCTTTGATCTATTCGGTGTCTTGGCAACCTAACCTAGTCTTCCAAAATTCTTGTCATTTGTCACTTTTGGCTATTCTTTGAATCAACATGTTCTCACATCAATTCAAAGAGGGGCAAATGTAATACCCCAAAATTGGCACCTAATAAATTCAATCAATTTTGGTGCATTTTCATCAATTTTACATCTTCAAAGTCCTACTTTGCTAGGAAATTTTCTCTCTCCTACCTGACTTAATTCGACTTGATGTCAAGTGCAAAAATCCTAAATTGCATTAATCAAATATTAAAATTAATTCCTAAAGTCTTTGACTTTTATTAGCTAAATTAACCCTATGATAAATTAATTTAAATCTAAAGTCCCAAGTGCTTTAAATTAAATTAAACCCACCCCATTTGGCAAATATACATAAAAAGGAATTAATATTACTTGTTATTTGAATGGACACCTTTTATTTGAATTAATAATTCAAATTATTCGACCGGTCACCCTTATGTGGCAATAAACATTCTTTTAATTAAGTAATTCATGCTTTTTTGTCTGAATTGGAAATGAAGAGTTGGGATTTTCAAATCAAGAACCTCTTCATTCTCTCCCCGGTCTTGTCTATTTAATGAACCTCATTATTCATTCAAAAGAGAGCAATTTTGAGAGTAACTAAACTATAGCATTTTTTTTGTCTCAATTTGATTATTTCAAGCTTTCATTGCATATTTTAGATTAATCTCATCTAGTTTAATATTGCACTTCATTCTAGATTAATTGTACTTTGATTATCTTCATAGCTTTCAAATCCTCCATTGTAGTATTGGTCTTATGGTTGTTGGCTCTCTTTTTGAGAGTAATCAAACACCCCGTCTACATAGGAAGCAACAGGTCGCTTCACCATGGATTTCGAATTGAGTAATCAATACTCTCTTGTGTAATTCGATTGTGTGAGTAATGACTATGTTGCATGTGTAGTTGGATTAGAGGTCCACATTCAACCATACACAATGGTAAACCCTATTAAAATTGTACAAATTAGATAGTTGAAAAATGTTATATTATTATGTTATTTTACTTAGGGTTTTGGAGTTATTATGATAGTTTTATTGATATTAGCTTCATAATTTGATGTTCAGGATAGGGGAAAAGCACCTGCAACAAAAGAGGAAATAGTTGTAGATATACATGAGGATATCCCATAAATCTCTAATCTAATAAATATGTTGAAGAAAAAACTAAAAAGAGTCAATATAGAAATTATTAGCAAAAGAAAATTTTAGAAAATTTTAGAAAAAGCTTCCAAACATCTTAAGACTACGAGGGACTCATATAGAAGGAGTCTCATCTAGAACCTGAAGTACGAGCATCCTCCCTTTATTCCAGTGAGGGATTGGAATGAGTTCATTTTGGATGCAAAGGAGAAAGGGGATACTCAAAGAGGAATCACACCAGCAAATGAGAGAAGAAGGTATGCAATAGTATTAACTACTAGTAGAATGTAATAATGCACTAATTAGTGATCTTTATATCTATATCATGAAACATATTTCAAACTTTTCATAGGTTGTAGGGCACATCAAAGGCAACAAAGGCCAGACTGCAAAATATTTCACAATAGCTGACAAACATAATTGTAGGCATCATGGTCACATTCTTTTGGAGACAACATAATTGAGTTGTATACCCAGATGATTGAGTGCAACTTCTGCTCCTCTAATTCCAATTTGACACTACGGGATGGAGAACAACTTGGAACCATAGGTGCAGAAGTTTCTCTCCATTATCTAGGTATACCACTCAATTACATTGTCTCCCAAAAAATGTGACCATGATGCCTACAATTATGTTTCTCATTTGTTGTGTCCCAAGACCCCTTATGACCCTCTACGACCATTTAAAATCCCTAAGAATACATCTTAGAGGTCTTAAAATTTTGTAAAGGGTCATAAGAGGCTCCTAAGAGGGGCCAGATGAGCTTCCACCTTCACGTGGTTGGCCCTGTTAAGTAGAGAATGTTAAACTATTCTCAAAACAAAGAGAAGCTCAATAATTTAATAAAGGGATTAAAAAGGGATTCCATTCCGGTGTGGGAGATGTATTCAGATAGGGCATCCTGGTGGAAAGACATCCCACACCATCATTATATAGTGGAGAAGAAGTTGAAGCAACAAAAGAGTTTTTCTCAAGTTGTGCATGGTGAGACATCAAATCAAGAAATTGGAAATGCATGTAAAGTGACCAATGTTTAACATGAGATTTTTTAGATTTGGGGTCATAGCCAGTGATTGGGAGAGCCCTTTTTTGGCACCAGTCATGTAGTACAAGCACTAGAATTGAAGTTTTTGGCATGGGCTAGGAAATTTTTGTATATCAACATGCAATAGAGTTTGGGGATTTTTTAGTATTTAAATACATCTGTGGGATGTATTTCAAAGTTTGGATATATGGGAAGAATGGCTATGAAAAAGATATTTCTATTTTTCATTCTAAGAAGATCCGGAGTGATTTTGAGTCACAGAGCAAATGCCCTAATCCTTCAAAAAGTGCTATTTCAATGAGTTTTGATCACTTGAGGGACAAAAAATTATTTGTTGATCACTTGATTTTCTTTTCAACTCAACAGATAATTTTTTGTCCATCAAGTGATTAGAACTCATCGAAATAGCACTTTTTGAAGGATTAGGGCATTTCCTCTATGACTCAAAATCACTTTGGATCTTCTCAGAATGAAAAATAGAAATATCTTTTTCACAGCCATTCTTCCCATATATCCGAACTCTAAAATACATCCCATAGATTTATTTAAATACTAAAAAATCCCCAAACTCTATCACATGTTAATATAAAAAAATTTCCCAACCTGTGCCAAAAAGCTCAATTCTAGTGCTTGTACTACATGACTAGTGCCAAAACAATGCTCTCTCAATCACTGACTATGATCCGTTGGCAACAAGCAACAGAAAGAGTGTGGACACCTAGAGATAAATATCAGATAGGGGAAAAACACCTACAAAAACAAAGGAAATAGCTATAGATATAGATGAGGATATCCCAAAAATCCCTAATATAATAAATATGGTGAAGAAAAAACTAAAAAGAGTTATGCAGAAATTATTACTATTTTTGAAGATGAAAATCCAATTGAGGAGATGTTGAAGAGGACATATGAATTGATGGCACGAGCACGTTGTTTTGAAGTAAGCAGTAATGAATCTTTAGTTATAACAAAATTTAAATAAAGGTTTATATTTTATACTCTTTTATGTCATGAACTAAAATATGTATGTGTTCTTGTTACAAGATTTTTTGCTTGCTCAATTACTTGGTCATGGACATCGTGGCGAGGCCAGTAGTAGCATGATGCAAAATAGTAATAATTTTTGCATTGACTCTTTTTAGTTTCTTCTTCACCGTTTTCACTATTTTTTGTTTTAGGTAATTATATATGAATGTTGTGTATTAATATTGAATTATATGTCATGTTAATGACTATTGTTATGTGTCAATGAATTCTTGATTAGTGTTTCATATTAATGAATGTTATATCATATTAATGTATGTTATGTGATTGTATTTATTAAATGTTATAGTTCATAAATGTATGAATAAAGTGTGTAATTAGATGTTAATGGGCAATTTAGATTCATATTAGGGGGAGGAGGGGTGAGGCAAGATGAGCTTCCACCTTCACGTGGTTGGCCTTGTTAAGTAGAGAATATTAAAGTATTCTTGAAACCAAGTGAAGCTCAAACTAACATACCTTCATTATTTAATCAATTTCATTTGTTCTAGGTCTTTGCTCATAAGTGCATTTTGAATGTGTCATTGTTAGGCAACTATCAAATAAAAAACTAGAAGGGCCAAGAGTCAACTTCTCATTATCATTGTCTAGCATGATTTGGCTTCATTTTGTGTAAGTATTCTCATATTGAATGTGTCAACCTCTCTTGGCCTAATGTGGATTATTTCATTGTTTTGTGTTTTTGAGTAGGTGAAGTGTTAAATCAGTACCTATCTTCTATTCTTAATTCATTCAAATTGTAGGAGGGCCTGACAGATATACTCAACATAGAATTGGCTGCTAGTTTAGGCAATTGAACACACTGAGTCTTTGGCTTGAGAGAAAGAGTTGGGTAATGTTGTTTCTGGAAACATGTGTAATTGTCCTCAGTGGTCTTTTTATTTTTTAATAGGTTATTTTTATATATATGTAGTGTCCATGTTTTTTTTGATACAAATTCTTTTTCTGTATGTGATAGTGCTATAGAACCTAAATAAACAATTATAAATGTAATAGATAATGTCTTCGGTGAAGGAATTGATGTACCACATGTAAACCAAAATCCATGCTTAATGTCATTTTGTGCAAAATGATTTTGTCTATTAGCATATCAGATTTTGTTACACCCTTCATGACTGTAATGTTTAAGCTAAGTATTGATGCAATTTTCTAAAGTAGCAAGTTTTGTTGTCATTGTTTTTTTATAGTGGTTCTGAGGAGATCAAGAATTATCAAGGAAAGATATTAAAGTGGAAAGGAAAATTTTTTGAGAGGTTACAAATATTGAGTCATCGATCAGGTATACTTTTTTTTAAGCAATCATTACAGAATTGGTTAAGTTTACTGAATTTTTTATATAAGTCATAATTATTCAGTATCATATTCTTAGCTGCAAGTTGTAGGTCTTCATACCATAAATTTTAGAGTTCAACTCTTACATGCACAAAGTTGTAGGTTATATTGAACCATTTGTTATCTTTTTTGACTCTTTAGTTGTCTGAAAGATTAAATTCACATCCTAGTTGTCATTGTGTTTGGGACATAAAGCTTTATTTAACTAAATTAATTCTTTTAATATTGAGATAAAAAATCTACAAATAAAGCCTAGACTAGGGACTGCATAGAAAACTATCATATGAAGAACTACTGAAATGGTAGTATCAAAGTTCCTTACAAGCAATCCAAGTATCAAAATCTAGTTGTAGGATTGAAGAAAAAGACAAGATAAAAATGTTCATAGGCCCATACAAGACACCCACCAAAATATAGACCATAAATTTATAGAACCCTTGCAAGATATCCTAATGAACAATAGGTAGTGAAAACCAAATAGATAGAAAAAATAACATAACCATATGCTGCGTCACCTGTTTGAGGTAAGCCAAACTCAGTCCAATTCTCTTAACAATGGTACATATCCATCCAAGTGCAACAACCTTCAAATATTTGTAGCGGTAAAGAGAATCCCCATATTTTATCAACCTAACATAGTCTTTGGCCACTTTGGAAATGATTTTGCGAGCAATATTGATCTGGCCAAGGGCCAACTTATAGTGATCTTTACCATATAAAATATTTAGCAGATCTCCATAAAATGGATGCACGACATCTTAGCAGGGGAAATCATCTTAGCAAATACATCCAAAGCAGCAGCAATAGCAAATACATCACTGACACTTTTCAGGCATATTTCATTAACTCCTCAAAATGAGAAGCCTTTATTTCAGCTACCTCATCACTATCATCCTCATCCATTGCCTCGGGGTTCTCACTTCCTTTTCTTTCACGTTCAATATCCTGTAAAAGTGTAGAGGAAAGAGAACATGACAAATTGAAATAATAAGATACAAGTTGAGGAAAATTGAATAAAAAAATCTAAAATTCTAACAAACCAGTTCAAAAAAAACCATTAAGAAATTCATAACCAAATCTAGTTTGCAAAAGCCACCACAATTGAAACTCACCTTCTGAATATTTTCTCTAATAGCATACTTGCAAGCCCGCTGAAAAATCTTTGTAATATCAGTTCCATTGAATCCTTGGGTATAACAGGCCAATATGATTAGGTATATTGAAAACTATTTTCTTGGTTGTCATACCATCCATCTCCGTCAACAACTGGTTAGGGACTCTGTCCGTAGCACCACCAGCATCCCCAACACTACTTCCATGTTGCAAACATGGAAACCAATTACGCATCACCAGTTAGAGCCTATCTCTTAGATAGTTCAAATTAAATGAAAAAAACCCAGAGTTTCACATAGAGCAGAGTAGATGGATTTCTAGAGCCCAAAGCAGTTTGAAAAATAGAATGAGCAGGGACCCAGTGGCAACAAACAAAAGAATGAGTGTGGACACCTGAAGATAAATATCTATACTAATCACTGATTAGGATGTTGTTGGTGATAAGTCTAGATATTTATCTTTAATTTTTTTTTAAACACTCCGCATTGTGTCAGAATTTCAACGCACATTCATCACAATTTTGTCCTAGTTTGGTCTAAAATCTGACCATGCTGTGTCAAAATGTGGCATCATGGGTTTGGCATCCTGGTCGAAGCCGCTAAATATTTTAACCAAATGTGGTCAAAATATGGCCATCACAAGTTTGGCATCCTGGTCAAAGTGACCAAGGTTTTTGACCAATAATAATCTATATTGGTTGAAAGATCCACCAATATACCAACATTTTCCAATGTTATTTTCAGCCTAGATTGCCCTCATTTTCAACCAATACTGGCGTAAATTTTTCTACAGTTGCAGAAATTGGTCGATATTTTGACATAGATAATAGTGACGAACAAGTTGTTTGACTATTCGAGTGAGTTGGATAGAAACTTTGACCAATAGTGTGTCAAAAAATGGTGAAAAATGTACTAGTGAATGTATTTTGATGGCTCCTTCACACAACAAGGATCAGGAGGTGGATGCTTATTCATCTCACCACAAGGATATAAGATTCCCAAGGCATATAAAATGATATTTCCATGTACCAACAACATAGTAGAGTATGAGGCTCTTGTGAATAGACTTAAGCTTTCCATAGAATGGAAAATTGTTGAGTTACACATCTATGGAGATTCGCAACTCATCATCAATCAAGTCCATGGGGATTATCAAACTAAAGATGATAAATTAATACCCTACAAAACAATGGTGGATCACTTGAAGAAATATTTTGTTTTCATCAAATTCCAAGATCAGAGAATAGAGTAGCTGATGTGATGGCTACCTTAGCATCCATGTTACAACTGGAGGAACATCAATTTCACTATGACTTCCTGGTGGAAGAACTTCCATTCCCTACCTACGACTCACCTAAATCCAAAATTGTTTGTGCCCTAGAAACCCAAGTGTTGTCTCGATATGCCCATATCTACTCCTATCTAAAAGACCAAACAATTCCTGAAGGCTATTCTAGAAATGAAAAAAGATCCCTCATAAGAGAAGCATCGAGTTACATAATCATCGCTAATGACTTGTTTAGATGTAGTCTAGATGGAATGCTTCTTATGTGTTTAGAACATGAAGATTCTAATCATGTATTAAAAGAGGTCCATGAAGGTGTGTGTGGGTCACACTTGAATGGTTTTTCATTAGCCAAGAAACTTTTAAGAGTTGGATATTATTGGTGTACAATCGAAAAAATGCCATCCACTTTGCAAAAATTTGTAAGAAATGCCACATCCACATCAACTTGATACATGCTCCAGCTAGAGAAATGATTCCTTTCATAACACATTGGCCGTTACCACTGTCCAATGCAAATAGAAAACAAGTTTCCATGTTTATCTTGAATTACATCATCTATCGTTATGGCATACCCTCGTCAATTATGACTGACAATGGGGGTAAATTCAAAAACAAATACATAGATGAGTTGTTTCTTCAATTCAAAATCACTCAGTATGGTTCCTCGATATATTAACCTCAATCTAATGGACAGGCTGAGGCATCAAACAAGAATATTATGAAAATATTGCATAGGATAGTGATAAAATCAGGAAGGGATTGGCATTTGCAAATCAATCCAACATTATGGGCTTACAGAACTAGTATCATAACACCAACTAGCACAACTCCTTTTGCACTAGTTTATGGATCAGAGGTGGTATTTCCAGTTGAGGTAGAGATTCAATCACTGAGGGTATCATTGAAACATCTAGTCACTGATGAAGACTATAGAACCTCTCAACTGCAAGAACTAGAATTGCTAGATGATTTTAGGAAATAGGCATTTGATCATCTTAAAGCTTATCAAAAGAGAATGTCCAGAGGATAAAACAAGAAAGTGAAACCAAGAAGTTTTGAGATAGGGGATCTAGTGCTAAGAGAAAATTAGGTAAGAATCAATAGCATAGAGAACAAAAGGGAAAATTTGAACCCAATTGGCTGGGTCCCTTCGTCATTATAGTAGCATTTGGATAAGGAGCTTATTAATTGGATACGCCTGAAGGAGATGTTTTACTAGATCCTATCAATACTCTACATTTGAAAAGGTTTTATACCTAACATTCTTCAGAAGGATCCTATACAGTGAAAAGAGTTCTTGAAAAAAGTTGAAAAACATTAAATATGGATCCTGAAAAAAATAAAAAACAATAGAAAAAGTCCTGAAAAAATGACCATCTTGGTGAAAACCTAGAAAATAGGCACCTTGGTGAGTCTTAAAAAAAAATAGAAAAAAGAAAAGTACAAATAAAATTGGAAAAGAGAAAAAGTATCTTGGTGAAAACCTGGTAAATGGGTGCCATGATAGCAAAAATAGAAAATGTTTGGCTAAGTGGTGAAAATTTGGTAAACAGGAACTACTTGTAATCAATGCTATATCTATGAAGACAATGCTTTCTCATTTGGCTGATGTAAATATCAGTTTGTATATACCTTCTAGTCACTTTCGTGACGTGCCAAATCCTAAAATGAACTATTAGAGAGATGTGTCTTCCTAAGGTTGGAATCTATCCACATTAGGGTCCTAGGTAAAATATTTTCCCTAGGGGGCATTGATCAAGATCATACATGCTAACGGGATATTGAGTCCGCAATTGACAATAAACTATGAACAATGGTATTTTTCAATACCACCCTAGTCCGCAATTGACAATAAACTATGAACAAAGGTATTTTAAAATGCCAACCACTAGAACAAAATTTGTTTCTCAACACAACGTCATGATGAAAAGAGTGTTGCTAAACACTAAATAGGTAAAACACTTATGGATGAAATAAAAATTGATGATTGATAATAGTTCCTATGCATGTGCTTGCAAGATTAATCAACAGTATTTGTAAACACTATAATCACAACTGTCTATTTTGAAGAAAATAAAATGATCATTTAAAAGGATAACAAAATTTTCTTATTATCAATTTTTGATTGTTATGTTTCCTTGAGTGACTCGATGATGTCTCTGGACTAGAGAAACAAGGACTAGTGGGCATAACATTTTCTTTATCTTCTATTTGTGGTAATAAATCCAATGATCTAAGGTGATCATGGGGACTTGGTGTCTACTATAAGTTCCTCCATCATGATTGGAATTCCATGTATACCTCAACCTATTTCTTATGAAAGCTCAAGTGAGGTTGAATTTATTTCCTTTCCTGTTTAAAAAAAAGTGAAAAAATAACTTCCTATTAAGGTACATAGTATATCAGACATATGCCCAAGGATATGACTACAAAAGGGAAGTTCATTGTAGGTGTATACTTATAGATTATGTACCAAAAAATAAATTAGTTTTATCAAACAGGAAGTAACTGGTAGGACATTCTAGCTATGTGCTTTAATGTTTGGGTTAGCTTTCAACATCATGAATAATAAGGAAGTTTTCATATTTTCAGGATTGCTAAACCTATCACTAAAAATTGTACTACCCTAATGAGGTCCCATTACAAAGGCTCTATGATGACAAATAAACCTCTCTAAATAAATAGTGACTATCCTAGGTGTCTTAGTCTAGGTGCATTTCATTGGTTAATTACATTAGGGTTCATTTTTAGTTGCATATCATATTAATGTGCACTAGGTTCATTTAGATGTATTTCATGTCTTTAGTTGCATTGGAGTTCATTTTAAAGGTGCATTCATTTTAATATAGTTGCATTCATTTTAAATTTGCATAAGCATGAATGTATGAATTCAACTATCCAAAGCATTAAAGTGAACTGAAAATTTTGAAAGCATTAATCAGTTTCTATATTTGACCAAGTACATCATGAAATCATAAATAACTAAAACTAAAATGAATGAGTATTAATCACTGATATTCATTTTCATAATCCATTCCATAATCATAAAATAAAGTTTGCATCCATACATTCATTACAGCCTTAAAAAACACAAAAACATAAGCATATATCAGTGAAATCTATCATGATGTCATTTTATCATTATCTAATCTAATAATGACCAAGTATGACCATCGCATCAATATCCAAAAGCATAAGACAAATATAAGATATCCCACATGTGCAGAAATAAAAAAGCATCATATAAAGAAACATCAAATCAGATGAAATGTCCATGACATAATCAGTAGAAGAAACAATATATCATCATAATAGAGTATTATAAATGTCTATAAGAATGTATCAGAATGTCAAGATAAATGTATCAAAGCATGGATAAAACAAGTACCAATTAGAAAATGTACCAACAAATGAACAATCTAGAGGACATAAGAGAGTGTATCGATAAAAAATGGTACAAGTACATGATGTCAATAATAAGGTATAGTACATCGAAGATACAAATATATAAAGTAAAAAATAGCATGCCTCACTACTCACATCCTCCTCTAGTGGTAGATTGGGAGGAGGAGGAGGGGGTACATCTACTCTATTGGGAGGAGGTGGAGGCATAGCACCCTTTGACTATTGTGCTATCACTGAATATAAAGGAGCTCTTTGAGCAGTAGGAACCATAGCACAATATAGGGTAAAGTAGTATGTTTCCCTGTGACCCTCGTGAGTGGTTGTATGTGTACACACTAGAATGTGCACTTCTCTAAGCCATTGCTTCCAAGAGAATCCATGAATGGGAAACCTTGGGAAGGTGACCTAGAGCTCCCTAGGCATGGAGTGCAAGGGTTTTAAGAATGCTCTCAACTAGAGCTATTAAGCCAATAACCTTGCTAGTAAACCATGCAATGGGAGATTCAATGGAGACAAGGGCAAGAATGACAATATCCTCAAGAATTAATATGAGAATGAAATGCAACTATGCTAGAAATGAGAATGCAAGCTAAGCTATTAAAAGAAAGATGCAAGTGTTACAATCCAAGCTAATTAATCTATGTGAGCTAATCTAGAGCATAGAAATGAAGCTAATCTAGGAAAGCATAAATATGAAACTATGATGCAAGAAATGGAAGATGAATTCAAGAATGTCTTCAAAAAGCTCCAAAGTCTCCAAGAAATCCTGCAGCATAAGGTTAGTATTCAAAAGATGAATGCTAAAATGAGAAGAGAGCTCTCATTTTATAAGAAATGAGAAAGAATGGACCATGGAGATTAAGAGGCAAAAGATTTAATCAATGGTGGAGCTTGAAAGAGGAGCAATGCAAGTGCACAAATATCCTCCAATGAGAAAAAAAGAGTTGACTTTTGTGTCCATATGAGACAAAAAGTGCTTTTTCCCTTTTTATAAAATAAGAATAATGCTTTATTTGTGCAACTTAGGATAAGAGGAAAAGTGGGGGCTTTTTATTTAATAAAAGAGGAGGAAAATTCCTTTTTAATTAAATAAATACTTAGAATAAGATGGTTAGCCCATAGAAAATAATCGAATAAATGATAAAATTAGGATTTGATCAAGAATAAGCAATTGATGATTTTAGCAAATAATGCTAGAAAGGGGCTAATAGTCTAGATGACCATTTTTAGATGATTATAGTATGTATGTATCTATCCCGCTATGTCCTCATCTATGCTAGTTGTGTGTCCCTATCTAATCTTAGTTGTGTTATCTATCTATCCCTCTCTGTTCTCAGCTGAGCCAACATCTTGCTCTAATAGTTGTTCTCAGAGGGTAGCCATCTCTAGTCTCAACGTAACTCTCTCCTGCTCACACTGTCATAGCCAATCTCCATCACCACCTATAGGAGGATCTCTGGGTGTGTCCTGCTGCTAATGTTCCTGATCCTCTCCTCTCGTTTCCCTTGGAGCATTCTCATCCCTATGAAAAAGTGGCCTTGTATCCCTCTGAGGAGGGGTGAATCTCAATCTATGTTGCCACTGCTAGCTACTGTCTCCTCCAGAGGCTCATCGTCTTCTACCCCCTCTACCTCCACCTCCACCTCCACCTCCACTGCCTCCATGAGCCTCATCCTAAATTCAACCCCTATCTCTACCTCGGCCTCCATCTCTACCTCTATCACCTTTTCCTCAGACACCACCATCATCAGCAGTAACATAATCTAAGGCATCCTCTATGCGAGGAACAACCTCTTCAGGAGCTATAAACTTGGGATAGAGATGCTATGTGTAATAAATATGATAAGCATCTGAAATACCTCCATCAAGGATCTCTCAATGGTACTCACAGTCTACTCATGCCATTTGTGTAATCAAGTGCACTGTTGTCTCATATATCAACTTGGGTCCCTACTGGGCCTCCTCATCCTTGATTCATGCATAAGTGGCCATCTCCTGAGATACGCTCTGCACTTTGCCATACTGCCTATGTACATAGATGATCAAGAAATGGTCCACAATATACCTGGTGTGACCGAAAAGATACCTACTTTGATAAAAAAAAAAAGGGCATCCACCTAACATTGGAGGGCCATCCCTCACAATCCACATATGGCCTACATACTACATCAGCAATATCATCTAGTTCTCACCGCTAGTACTCCAAATTTCCTAGATGGGGCTGCTGAATAAGACTAAAATACATATATGTATATGGAAAGTTGACATCCTTGTGACTATCTACATTGGTCCATGTGATAGGGATATGCTCCCATGCCCAGATTTGAAGAACTAGACTCCCCACTGTCATAGTCTTTGACTATTGATAGACTATCTCATGGAGCTCTCAGTACCAGTGGGCAAGAATATATTTCCCCCATGCATAATGACTAGGTGACTAAATCATCTGCCCAATCACCTAGGACCAGCCATACATAAACCCATGCTGACCTCTATCAGGCATCATAAGACCCCCAATCAGTCCTGTCAGATAAATAGGAAGTAGCACATAGTTGGCCACCATGTGGTCCCAACTCAGATAGCGACTCGCAATAGTATCATCACTGAATAATAGCCATGCATTAGCTATCACAATAGGGCCAGATGCCTTGTACTCAACTTGAGTACCCATCACAGGAACATGAAGGACTCACCAGATATCCTCTGGAGTCACAGTCATCTCACCAGTAGTAAGGTGAAACATGTTGTGCTCTGAGTGCCAATGCTCCACCAGTGCTATCAAGAGGCTACAATTTACCTAAATGTTAGGTAAATTAGCTAAAATCCAAAGGCCACATCATGCAATGACCTATTGCTCCTTTGTAGAGAGTTGTTGATGCAACTCTAAGACCTGGGTAGGTTGTGGACATCTAAATGTTATGACATCAAAATTAGTTTTCACAATAGAAAATAGGGGCACCATGTCAGCATTGGACAAAGGAAAATTGACAAAAAATTACTCAAAATAATCAAACAAACAAGTACAATTGGCTAAAAATTTAGAAAACCAAAAACAATACTGAAATCTTGGATACGGTCTAGGAAATCTAGGATACAACCTTAAAACAGGGTGTGATTCAAGAAATCCTGGATGTGACACTAGAAATATGGGAAGCGATCCGAAAACCTGATGTGACCAGATGGAGTGCGATCCTGGAAATCTTGGATGCGATCCAAGATATGGTGAAAAACATGGTGTGATGTAGGATTGACTGCATGCGATCTCTTATATAGGATGCGACTGGGGATAAAATTGCTTATAAAACACTTAAAAATCCATGAAATTGAAAAATTCAAATTTGACAAGGAGTGTTATTGGGTACTCACTATTGGTGCATAATGCATTGGTTGGTCATGTCACTTGGCCAACTTAAAATGGTGCTTCTCCATGGCGTACAACATCTTCTCTCAGAGCTTGGTGAAAATGAAAGGTAAAAAGTGAAAATGAATAGTCAAAATGGACTTTTTAACCTATTTAGGCTTCTCAGGAGCTCCGAAACCCTAAGAGGACATTACTGATAAGGCATCACAGAGTCTTCATATCGAGATAAAAATCAAAATAGGTGATTTATATCACTTAGATGCATTTAAAATAAAGTTACATAGCAAATTCAACCTTTAGAAGGTAGAAGTCAACTATGGTCAAATTGTAGTCAAACAAGAGCAAAACAAGCAGAAAGAATGTTGTGTACAGGATGAATCAATGCAGTCATGGTTATTATAAAAATTCATGGTCAATGAAAGTCAAAGTTCAATCAAAAGCACTTAAAAGGGACTGCACAAAGCGTAATTAAGGCATACAAATCTTGTTAGAAGCTAGAGAAAGTGATTTTCTCACTCGTGCATTGAATTTTCAAGTTAGGATATTACTTAAACAAAGTCAAACCTTGTCAACACTCTCAATTTCTTGGTCAAAATTTGTCAAATAGTGTTTCTTTAACACTAAAATTAATCCAAATTGCTTTCTAATCAATTTACGCTTGATCCAGATCCATTCTAATCACCATTATTCTTTCTAAATGCTTGAAAGAAATGATTTTATTCAAATTTATTCCAATTTTGGTCCTAAGGGAGCATGATAGTACCACATTTCTTTGAAACAAATTCTTCAGATGCTAGAGGCATGACAATATTCTTCAATCAAGTTGATGTTGTTAATATTTACAACATTAATCAATTTGGTTACTTTTCAGCATGTTCAAATTTAACTAAAATTTCTTTTCAAAATCTCCTATTAGTTTTCATTCAATCAAGCTCACAATTGATAGTGTCAATTCTTGTTCAATCAAGCTCACAATTGATAACTTTTGAATCAAGTAGGATTTCGCTCGATCAAGCTCAGAGTCTCAAAATCAGAGTGGTTCTCTTTACTACTCTCTAAAATCTTTTAGAGTGGTCCTCACCACTCTCTAAATCACTTAAGCTTAGAGTAGTTCTCACTACTCTCTAAATCTCCTGAATCTGTCAGTTCTGTTGAATCGTGCTAAATAAAAATTTTCTTTGAATCCCTGTGCTGTTCACAAAGCAATTCAAAGAGGGGCAAATGTAATCAACTAAAATTTGGCTAATAGAACCTAAGGTCCTATTTTCCCTAATTTGACATAAAATCTTAAATTATGTTAATTTGATTCCCAATCAATAACATAGTTTGTAAAATTTGATAAAATCAATTAAATCTCAAATCAAGCATTTATCACCAAGGTACTAAGAAAAAATGAAGTCAATTAACTCTATGCCCAATTAATTAATTCAATCCCATCAAATTCATGGCTAGAGTAATTAATTAAAAGAAAAAGATAAATCCCTCTTAATTCAATAAACACACTTCAATCATTAAGAGGCAATTAGATGGATCAAGGATAAATCTATGATGCATCTCAACCATTCCTCATGGATGCATCCTGACCATCTATTTCTCCTAAAATTCTATAAAAGAGAAATTCTCAAGGCTTCATTTTCTCCTACCAATTACTACTAACTTCTTGAATTGGCTAATTCTCCTACATTTCCTACATTTCATTTTCTTCCTTGATTTTGGAGCTAATGGCTTTGGACTTGGAACTAATGGATTTCATTTGTGATAGTTAATTCATGCTTTATTATGCTTTTATGTTCCTTTCATAGGCTCTAGCTAATTACAAAAACATCTCAATTGGGGTTTAGTAAACAATTTGTGATTTAATGGCTAATTATGATGCATTTTTCTAGCTTCTAGCTTATTTCTTGCATCTAACCTTTAATCTCTCATTTTAGTATCATATTGTCACTGTTTAGGGTTAAATCTAAGAGCTACTAACACCCTTTTCACACTTGTGCTAACTAGAGAGCAATAGGATGGTTTTAATTGTGTATTTCTTGAATTTTCTTGATTAATCTACTAACAATTGATGCAATGTCCTATTGAAGTGTTGTGTTGAAGGTACATAACTCACACACACAAGAGTCACTATCAAAATGTGCATCACTTTAAGGGCACATTTATTGGAGTTAGTGATGTGGGCCTTGATTTCCTTCATCTCCTACTTGAGACCAAGAATCTAATTGTCCAACTTAGTGAATTTCTACTTGAAGGATCCTTTGAACCTGCAATTCCCAATGTCAACCATGGTAGCATGCTTAGTGAGGGGGGAGTTGACTTGCTAAGTGTGGGGAGAGGGTGGGGTTGAAGTATTTCTATAAGGGATTTCATTCACGATGGGTGGGGGATTCAAAGGAGGAGTGCTGCTAGACCTAGTGGCACTCAAATGCTCAGCCAAGGAGCCCTTAATCAACCCAAAGGAGGAAGAGGTATCCATATCCTCTGAAAGTGGCATGCCCTCGAAGGTCATTTCATTGAGTCATTTTTTACAATTTTCTTTAGCAATTATATTGGAGCACTAAACGGTACCACCCATTTCAACCTCTAACCTCACCTGACTGCCCAACTTTTTTGATTTCTTGGGCCTCTTCTCAACTTCAAGGGTGTTATCCTCCACCATCTTATCTTTTTCTTCTAGGGAATTAGAAACATGGGAATCCTCTGATTCCTCTGAACTTTTGAAGGGGTTCTGCACACACCTCTTGCGGCCATTTCCATCATGGGGGATAAGTTTAGTCTCTTGGATGGTTTGTGAGGGGGATTGAGAGGGGTTATTAGCTCCCAAATGACTAATGTCTGGGGTGACATTTGTGATAATTAGGGGAGGTTTAGGTGGGGGGAAAATGGCTTTGTGGAACTTGAGCAAGAAGATTACAAGGCCTTGGTGCAAGATGAGAATCATCTTCTTAGGGTTTTTGTTCTGTTTAATGTCTAGGATGTTTCTTTCCAATGAGTGGAGGAGGTAGAACTAAATGAAAATAAGGTCTCTATTTCTAATCTGGTTAAGGAATGATAGATGATAGTAGTAAAAGATAGTTAATTTTCCCTCTAAAGTGAAATAATCCATGATAATATGACAAAGCTTAGGCCAAAAATCAGGGAGAAGCTCACGGTTGAAACCCCTAGACTTTTTAACAAGCTTTTCTCTAGGTCCGAAGAATTGGTTGAGACTGGTCATGTCTGACATACTATTGGTTTTACTATATTTCCTTCCCTCCGTCAAGAGCCCCATCACTTTTCTAATGACTTCTTTGTTGATTTGAAAGTGGATGCCCCTGATAGACACCTTCCTATTGTTCCACGATGACACAAATTGCTTAGAAATTTTTTCGTCATGGCCGCCCTTCATTATTTCCATAAAACCCCAAATTCCATTTTCTTTACAGTAATGAATAACCAGAGGGTTAGAAGTGAACTCCTCTTTAATTTTTTCAAGTTCAATACGCAGTGTTTTTCCACCCATCTCGACCAGACTTGCTTCCACAATAGACACCTTCTGAAAATTACAAAGTCGAGCTTTACATGCCAAGACATAAAATAGGGATTTTTGAATTAACTTTCTATTGTGAATTTTTCTCATAAAAGACATGGGCTGGGTGGTCTTTGGGGAAACAAGCCCCATATAGTGAAATCTAGTGGATCTTCAAGTGTAATAATTAGGAATTAAGCCATTTTTGCCATTAATGTCCTTGGTAGTCGAAATGACTTGTTGATGCAGACAACCTCCATTCCACACGTAATCTGTCAAAAGGAAATTATGAACCTTTATTAAACTTTGTGCATACATAGTCATAACAATTATTATCATCACATTAAGAGAGAAAAGATGCTTGGTGGTGGCCTCAACAATACTATCAATAATGTGACCAATTTTGAACATTATTGGTGTCATGTTTTTCTTGCCTGATTAGCCGTTGGGTCTCCTTTGGAAGCACACTAATCTCCTCCCAACTAACCACCCTAGTTTGGTTGAGCCTAATACCAGCCATAGAATTAGCCACTGAGTTACCTTCCCTGTAGATATAGGAAATGATAGTTTTCTGGAAGTTGTTGAGAAGCTCCTAAATTTCCACTATGATGGTGTGCACTTGCCACCCCACATTCAACCTTCAATTAACAACCTCCATAATTATTTTGGAGTCTTCCTCGATCACCAACAACCTAATATTCTTAGAGATGGAAAATTTTATACCCCATAGAAGAGTCATGCCTTCAACTTGGTTGATAGTACTATTTTTGAGCGGCCCAAAATAAGCCAGAAGGAAAGAACCATTATGGTCCCACATCACTCCACCCCCATCCTAGGCTAGATTGTTTGCCACCCCATAAAAGTTTGATTTTTTCCAGCCAATGGGTGGGGCAACCCAATGAGTAGTATTCCTGGCTATCAGCCTAGAGTTATCAGACCTAGCGAAGCTGGCCAACAAGTTCCAATTGTTACTAGTTTTGATCTCCAAGACTGAAGGGGGTGTAGAGGGAGGTTTCCATTTATCCAAAGAAACATTCTCACATAGGATCTTGGTGCCCAAATGGAGATAGGCATCAGGTGGGGAATTAGTCTCCCAGAAGATCCTGTTGTTCCTTTCTTTCCAGATAGTCCAAAAAGTGTGTGGGGGAGTAAGCACCATAGGAGATGGAGGAGAGGGTGATTGGAAGGGGATCACCAATTAGTTAACTAGTGGACCTCCTCCCCAAGGACCCAAGGGATCCCTAGTTTTCCAATAACTCCCTACCAAATACTAGTAGAGTAGTCACAGTGTATTAATAGATGGTTAACAGTTTCCTCCTCCTTTTTGTAGAGGACCTATCTATTGGCCAGGGAGAAACCTCTTTTTATAAGGTTGTCATGGGTTAAAACTTTTCCATGCATGAGCATCCACCAAAAGAAGTTTATTTTCGGAGTGAGGGGAGGGATCCACACATTTTTCCAATCTCCAGGGTTATTCTCCTCCTTCATAAGCAAGTTGTAAGCAGTCTTGACTGAGAAGGTTCCTTCTTGGGTGGGGACCCAAATGATATATTCCTAGCCATTAATTCAAGGAATTCTGACATTTCCCAAAATTTCCATAAGTTCATTAGCCATGTATTGCAGCTCAAGTTTTTTCCTAACAAGGTACACCACATCTTTCCATCGACCTCTAGTCATGTAGTTGTAGATTCTATCACCAAGAATAGATCTGAGGTAGGTCATGAGGGGACCAAACCACCCAAAAAGGGTAGTGTAATTCTAGATCCATGAGTCATGCTAGAATTAGATGGATCTCCCATCCCTGAGTTGCCAGAAGGCACCATTAGAAAGCATGGTTTTGCATTTGCAAATATTTGCCCAAAGTTTGGAACCATGATGAAGGTCATTGTCCTTATACATCATCCCTTAAGGATTTCCTTGAAGGTACTTAGCCTCCATAATTTTTCACCAATCAAATTTTCTTTCTATAAGCTTCCATGCCACTTGTGTGGTGAGGGCCCTGTTCGGCATGCCAATTCTTCTAAGACCCAGTCCTCCCAGTCTTTTAGGAAGACAAATAGTTTCCCAATTAACCAATGACATCATCTTTTTCTTATAAGAGCTAGTGCATAGAAATGTTCTTTGAATCTTTTCAAGCTTAATATCCATGTAGCTTTTGATCTTGAATAGGGACATAAAGTAAACATGTATCCCCTAGAGAGTAGAAGCCACTAGTTGGAGCTTATCGACACTACTCAAGATTTTCCATCTCCAGCCAAAAATTTTTCTCTGGGTTCTCTCAAGGATGGAATTCTAGAATTCCTAAGAGACCTCTTTGATAGTGAGAGGGAGGGAAAGGTAGGTGGAGGGGATCGAAGCTGACTGACAACCCAAGATTTGAAGCACTCTAGTTTGGGTCTCGATAGGGGTGTTAAAGAAAAAAAGTTTTATTTTTTGGTAGTTGATGCACTTCCCCGAGGCCATAGCATAAGTCTCCAATAGGTTCTTCCACTATCTGGCTTCAATCACCAAAGAGTACCCAAAGAGGAAAGTATCATCCACAAATTGTTCTAGGATAGCTTGTTACAGAGTGGAAGCTGGTTTCACACCTTTTATCCTTCCCATGGAAGAGAGTACAGTCAGATTCCTACTAAGAACTTCAGCCACCATGATGAACAAATAAGGGGAAAGGGGGTCACCCTCTCTAAGTCCTTTTTCAGGTTGAAAGAAGCCCTCCAAGGAGCCATTAACCAACACATAGAAACTAACATTTTGTTGTACATTCTTGAATATTGCAGATAACTTTGTCATTAAAGCCCATTTTACAAAGAATTTTTTTAAGAAAGGACCAATTAACTTTATCATAAGCCTTAGAAATATCAAGTTTGAAGGCCATACCTAGTTCTTTTCTCTTGTCCATGGAGTGAATAATTTCATGTTTGGATATGGCAGCATCCAAGATTTTCCTTCCTAGAATAAAACCTTTTTGAGTAGGGTTGATCAGTTTGTCCAGAAGGGGCTTTAGTTTGTTAACCAGGATCTTAGTGAGGATCTTATAGAACATGTTACATAGACTGATAGGCCTGAAGTCCAACATAGAGGTAGGGTTGTCATTCTTAGGAACCAACACAATATACATCTTGTTATGATGTTTCAGTAGCCTCCCCATTCTAAAGAAGTCTCTAGCAGCATGGGAAACTTTGATACCAACAATATCCCAATAGTCTTGAAAGAAGGCTAAAGGAAAACCATCAGGTCCCGATGCTTTGTAGGCACCCATAGCAAAGACAACCTCTTTGACTTCCTCATCAAAGACTCACCCCGTCAGACAATCATTGTCAATGGGAGTAACAACACATTGGATGTGTTCGAGAAGCTAGTCCTGGACATTGACTGGGCACATGTGTCTAGCATTAGATTATAACCCCATGAAATAGTTAGCTACAACATGACTAATTTTATCCTTATCAGTAACTTCATTCCCCCTACCATCCCTAATTGTGTTAATGGTATTTCTTCTTTTGTGGTTTCTAGCAGATCTATGAAAGAAGGTCATATTTTGGTCTCCTTCTATAAGCCACTGGATCTTGGATCTCTATTTCCAGTAGATTTATTTCCTTTTTAAGGATTCCTACCACTTATGTCTTGCCTTTTCCTCCTCCATTTGAAGTTGGGGGTTGATATTCCTAGCAACAAGCTGGTCTTGGAGGGACTCCAAAGTCCCTGTAATCTCTTTTTTCTCATTGAAGAAGTCACCAAAATTATGTTTTCTCCAACCTTTGACCTCTTTTCTAATGATTTCCAAATTTTGAGCAATTTCAAAAATGGAAGTTCCCTTAATAGGAGTGGCCCACCAGAATTTCACTTGGTCTTTGAACAAGGGGTGGGAGCATCACATAATCTCAAATCTGAAGGGAGCCAGCCCAATCCTAGGAGAATCTAATGAGTAGAGGAGGAGAGGGTTATGATCAGAGGTAGTTTTGGGGAGGGAAGATAGAGTGGAGGTCAAACAAAAGTCCCAGGAGGAGGTGACCAGAACCTAGTCCAACTAGACTTGGATGAGATGAGAGCCTTTCCTATTGTTGGACCAAGTAAAGGGGTTTCCTTTTAGGTCGATGTCAAGGAGATCTGAACATGAAGTGAAGTCTGCAAGGTCCCCCATACTATCAGAGTAGTCCATTATCCCTCTGCATTTTTCTTAGGGATAGAGGGGGGTATGAAATTCACCAACCACCATATACTTAGCAGAAATGTCCTTATCCATGTAGCTGATAATTTCATTCCAGAGAGTCATCCTTCCAGTCTGGGTGTTGGGAGCATAGATATTGAGAAAGTTCCAAACTAGTTGTTTCTTTCTAAAGGTAGCAATGAGGAAATTTGGAGAGAAGGAAAGAGGTTCTCCTTCAATAGTATTGAGGTTCTATAGAGTGGCTATGCCACCTGAGGCACTAGAGGTCTCAAAGTGAGGAACCCAACACCTGGCCAGAGTTTGTCAACAAGGGAGGCAAAATTATTGAAGGACATCTTAACCTCTTGGATAAGAAGAATATCTATCTTATGATAAAAAATGTATTATTTAACAACACTTTTCTTAAGGAGGCTATTGAGCCCTCTAACATTCCAAGAAAGACAAATCATTTCTTATTTTTTAAACTTGTTTCTAAGGCTTGATACCTACTTGCCACAAAATCCCTTTCTAGCCCATTTTGATCTTCTGGTAGGTTCTAACAGCCTACCTCTGGATGTTTCCAACCCCACATCATCTTTCTTGGATTTGGGTTTCTTCTTTTGGGTTTTCCATTCACGATCATCCTCCCCACTACGCTCTTCACCCAGGGAGCTAGGTGAAGAGGGGTGGTTCCATTCCTCTAACTAAGGGGGGAGGTTTGTAGTAGCCGTAGGGGACTTTAGTGCAAGGGATACCACAATGGAAAGATTCTCTAACTGACCTGGGCTGACCACACTTAGCATCAGGGTAATCACTAGGGGTTTGTAGGTTCCTTTGTCACCGCCACATGGGGGTGATTTGTATCCTTAGGCTCAGAGAGCACCTCATTTTTCTCTAGATGAGTAACAATTTCCCCCTCTTCCACCTCTGGGTTTTTCAGCACTTCAATGTCTGAGGGGTGATCGGTCTCTTTCATCTCTTCACCCTCATTCATGGGTGGGTCCTTAGAGGTGCCCTTATCTTATTTTTTGAGATTTTCTCCATGCAGAGAGGATTTGCAAGATTCTCTAGTGTGGCCCCTCGATTCACATTTTTGGTAGAAGAGAGTAGCATTCTCATAAACCAGGGCTTGGGTCCATCTACCCAGCTTAGATTTCAAGATTACAAATTTGGGAAGGGTTTTGTTAAGAGTAACATTAATATAAAATCTTGTAAACACAAACCTAGACTTAGAGTGGGTCACTTGATCCAGTGTAATAAAGGTACCAAAGGAGTCACCAATCGATATGAACACCTATTCATCCTAGTATTCAAGCAGTAGTCTTGGGAGGTGCACCTAAACTGGTGCCATCCTACTTAGCTTAGTCGCAGGGTTGAGCCTTGGCTTCCACTTCATTAGATCAAGGAATTACTTTCCGTAGACCCATGAGCTTGACAAACCAAAGGCTAGATCCTCCAAAGTATTGAACTTCAAGAGGAAGAGCTCACCAGGCATAGCAAAAACCAAGACATACCCCTTGATATTCCATTGAATGGAAACCCACTTTCTGACCATCTTAATGGTGGGTCAAAAGTTGAAGAACCAACCCACCAATGCCAACTATAAGTTAGCCATAGTCCTCTTCACCACAGAATTGGGAAGTGAGAAATCAGAGCCTTCCTTAGGCTGGATGAAGTCCACTAGGAGCAATTCCAGAGTGTTCTAAGCCTCACCAACTAGAGTTCCTTTCCAATTATTTTTGGGCGGGGATGAAGGGACAACGGCAAAAGAAGATGGTCGGTGGGTTCTATCCATTGACTCTTTCACAGACTATCCCTTGCCAAAGGTAGCAGTCTTAGGACCAGCATGGGGTCCAGCTTGGGGCCCTACAAGGGAGGAAGATTCCCCCCAGGAGAGGTGGGCATGGAATTCAAAGGTTTGAATTTGAAGGATGAGCGGGAAATTGCAGAGTAGGATATTTATATTTTATCTCACATTCTTTTTGTTTTACTAGTATCATTATTGACATAGATGATAGATTCTACTTGTGGTTACTATTTTGATCATATCTCTATGATGATCTAGTTTTTATGTGGCATGATTCTTTATGATGATATCTAACATATTTTATATTTAAAAACATATGATTATTTTATTGTGATGTTATTACTATTTATCTTTGATATTGTGTCTTTTCATGTTGATGGATACTTTATTCAAGGTTTTAACTTATATATGTTTTAAATGCCATAAATTATTATTTATTATTTTAATTTAAATGTAATATTTAACTATGATGCATACTAAGGATTAAATATTAAAGGAATAGTTTCATAAAATTTTTAAATACATACCAATGGTCATTATGTTAAGATTTCTCTCATTAGGTGCACTTTGCATTATTATATATATGTGCATCAACTATTTATATTGTGAAACTACACTTGATGTGTGCATGTTTTAATAAGAAGGTACTAGAGATTTGCACCACCTGGTTCCATAGATTGCTAAATATTGCTAATGCATGGGGGGGTGATTGAGACATTTATATGTTTAATCAGTACATTACTGAATGGTCAATCATACTGTTGTCATTCATGTTTTGTCACTAATGTCAACATATGTTTCTATGAGGAGAACATGTTGGTTATCACAGTGTATGGACACTGTACCAATGTTTCAAATGTTGCGAAGTTAGATGAAAGTTCAAGAAGGTGTTGTGATCTTATATCCCAGATTGCATCATATAATGTTTCTTATTGGATGAGTTACAAATGTTTTCATGGAGACTAGTCTCTGGACTATGACAGTGAGAAATGATAGAGTTAGTCTCTCTTTTTCTAGTATATCTTCTAGATGATATGGATTCAAGGTATGCGAGCTTCAAGGACAATAGACAAGGTACTAAACGATGTTCATTGGTCAGCACAAGGTACAAAATTCTTGGTGACATCAGCTCTCACATGTGTTCTAGAGAAGATCTATTTGGATGTCAACATAGGAGATGTAGCATGTGTTTTTCTTGGAAAACA
Source organism: Chamaecyparis obtusa (assembly GCA_027943335.1). Lineage (NCBI taxonomy): Eukaryota > Viridiplantae > Streptophyta > Pinopsida > Cupressales > Cupressaceae > Chamaecyparis > Chamaecyparis obtusa. The sequence continues at coordinate 241,118 of BSBK01006490.1, read as the reverse complement.
TAAATTAAGGATGTCCATCCTTAAATATTGTATTGTAATCATTGTATACTTGTTTTAGATACTGTGTGTATCTTAGCAAGGGTTTATGTAATTATTTTTAATTAGAAAGGGCTTATGGGCCAACCTGATCATGAGAATTGTAATAAGGTATAAATGAGAGGTCTTTTCTTTGGAAAATATATGGATAGAAAAATGTGATATAGAAAGTTTATGTAAGTTGCGAGCTTGTTTCTGTTGTATGTAGAGCAGAGGTTTACTAGTGGACTTCATTAGAACTGATCAAGCAAAGATAGTTATTGCCGAACGGTTCAAAAAGATTATGTATTTCTTCATATACACTTGTGTTGCAAACAATAAGTTTTAAAGGTGCATTTAACCTTCTTTGGGCAGTAAGCCTTGGGTAGTGAGCCCTCCCTTTCTTCTTGACTCCTAACAAGGTTTTTCCTCTAACAAGGACTATGTACTATAATGTTTCAATAAGCTCCTAACAGGGTTAAATCTTCTAACAAGGATATTATACTCTCATTACATCATTTGTGGGTGATAATTATCACCATGGTTTTTACCTTTAATAGGGTGTCCCTGAGACCAAATTATTGTGTTATTGTGTTGGGATTTATTATGTTCATTGGATCTGATATTGCTACTACTTAAAGTTTAAAGTTTAATAATCTTCTATACAACCAATTCAATCGCCCCCCTTTCAATTATCTTATGGACTGTTATTCCTAACAATTGGTATCAGAGCTTGTAGTCCTCAAAGAGAAAGCTTAACATATTGAGGTGATCTTGGAGATGGAACTCTATAGGGAGGATGGTCCAAAATTTGATCCTGAAAACTTTGATAGTAGGAAGAACAAGATGTGAACTCATTTGCTATGTTTGGGCATTGACTATTGGTTTATCACAAAGAATAAGGTGGCTATAAAAACTAAGAGCAATTTTCCATCAGCTACTGATGGTGAAAAGAAGGTATTCTCATACAACATGGTTGCAAGGGAAGCATTGATAAGTGCACTATTTGAAGGTGAGTTTACTAAAATTAAAGACTTGGATTCAGCATATGAGATATGGAGAAGATTAGAAGTATTATATGAAGGAGACATATATACCAAGTAAGCATAGCTACAGAACTGGAAAAAAAAGATGGAGAAGCTACAAATGAAGGATGATGAAAGCATTAGGGCTTATGTTCAAAGGGTTACAAAAGTTGTGGTTGGAATTATAAATTGTGGAGGCACTTATGAAGAAGAAGAAGTTGTTGCAAAGATCCTTAGATAATGGTGGTTGTGTCAAAAAATTTGGTCCTTGTCTTGCAAACCCTAGAAATGTACCTTTCCCTAGTTATTACTTGTTTTGGTATGCAAAGAATACTTCTAATGTTTCTTGGCCTGGGCCCTTTTCCTATGGATGTTCATGGTGTTTTTAAGCTTTGGTCAAGAGTGCATGTGCTTAATTGCAAAAAATGGGGAGATATTCAAATTTTGAGGTCTGGGAAATAGGTATTTTCCATGAATGAGGGTTTCAAAAATTTGTTTAAAGTCCATAAACCCTTGGCCTTTTCTATTTCCTCATTACTTTTTCCCAGTCACTTAAACCTCATTTCTTCACATGTTATATCTCCTTGGTAGGATTTTATGTCTTATTTAGTGACTCTGCGACTGTGCATTTGCCAGATCTCCTATTTCCTAGGCAGTTAGTCTTTTTATCTAGTGATTGGGTGACTTCTTTGGTCATGTAATCTCTTGATCTTGGTGTTTAGTGGCCTAACTTTCAGTGAATCATCAGGCATCTTATGTTTTCTTTAGTTTCTAAATCTCATGATCAAATGGCTAAGTCAGGAAACATTGCAAGATTCAGCGATAGCCGTTGATGGAAATTAGATTAGGCAGCTAGTGTTTAATCTAATGATATAACTTGTGATTAGTAAATTTTCTAGAAACTCTACGAATTATTTGTCACAAAATCTCCAATTGGAACCCCAGTTAAGAAAATGTTTCCGAGACTACACGAATACCTTCAGTAGCTAGATTGCCTGATTCAAATTGAGTTAGTATTTTCTTTCAGTGATTCATAGATATGCTATGTAGTCACGTAATCTCCAAGTGATATAAAGTTAAGTGATTTATGAGAATTTAATATTTCTAGTTACTAGATATAGTGATGTGACAAGTCTTGATTGGTTGCCAACATATGTAACGAGGCCAGACTTTTGAAGGGATTTTGTGACTATTGCTAGAATTATGAGGACTGCCCAATTTGCTAGGAAAGGAAAAGGATCTATGGCTTTGTTTTAAAATAAAATCAGTTAGCCATTGCTACCAAGTTTTAATTATGTCAAGGGGTTTTGTAGGGTTTTGAGACAGTGAGCCGAGAATCTATAAAGACAAATCATTTTTTATTGATTTTCGGGATAGTTGTAAATGAAAATTTATGAGGAAGATCATGGTGATCATGTCAAGCTGATCTTATGTCCTAGGGTACTTTTTTTGAAAAGAGATCAATAGATGGGTCATGCCACCTCTGATAATTAGTGGGGGTTTTATGATGATTTTCTTTGTCCTCGAGCTAGTACATGACTAGTTTTCTAATTAGAGTGATGAATTGTTTGATTTTGTAGGCCTTGTGCTGAGGGAATGTCTTATTTGCATTCATTATTTGAATGTGGTTAGGTAATTTTGAGATTTGTCTTGAATGATCAGATGCTTGTTGCAATCCTTGAGATAAAAAGGATTTTTCATGATCATTCAGAGGGATTGGGAATTAGGTTTTTTGACTAGCACACTGGTGAACCCTATTCTCAGTCAAGATTGTAATATTTTTTACTTCAGTGTTTGTTAATGGAAGATAAAAAGTTGCAGCTCTAAGATGTTATTTGCAATCTTGCTTTTCAAGATCAATTATATGCACATAAAGGATTCATCATACTTAATAAAAATATCTGGTTCTTTTCTCTCTTTTGTGTCAAGTTTAATGAATTTTGAACTTTCTAGTTCATTGCATATTAGTTTATGTATATATCTTCATTCCTAAGTTCATATCTAGGATTAGATTAAATATTGTTCTGGATGGGATGTGAATTCATTCTTGTCTACATAAGGATTCTCTATAAGTAGTAAGAATTGTGGTAGGTGTTTTTATGGCTATGAATCTTGGATATTGTCTAGTCTTTGCATCTTTTGTGTCTAGGAAATCTTGCCCAATGGATAAGGCACTGGCCTAAATGAGTAAATCTCTTGTTAACACACACTGATCAAGGTTGTTGTAATCAACAAATTGAATCAAGAACCATTTTAAGCTTTAAAATTTTGGTTGAGGAAGTTGTTTGTTTGTCCATATCAATGGAGAGTCAATCAATGCTTGGTTAGCATTTAGTACTTTCTTGCTATCATTTGTTATATGAATCCAGTCTTGGTGTTGTATAAGAATATAATTATCATTGGATTAGGTACACCCACCTTGGTTTTGCAGAGGTAGAAGTGCAAAGGGAAGTCTTGTCCCTATAGTTGGTCCAATTATCTTAAGCTCCTTATACATTTTGGAATTAACCACTACTAAAATCTATCTGAGGGTATATTGGCAGCCTAAGAGTATAAGTTGTTTTGAAACACCAACAAGATGGAAACTCTACTGGGGAATGTTGCATGAGTCTATAGTAACTAGTACATCATCATTGGTAACATAGGGTTATTCTTTCCCTTTTTCTTTTCCTTTTTCTTACTAAACTCATTATGGTACTTATCAGTGAGGAAATAGTGTTCTAAAGTTCCCAATATAGTTGGGTGGTGACTCCAACAATCTCTGCAATAGAGTTGGTCAAAAAATCATTTTCAAGATGAGTTATAAGGGTACTAGGTCCTAGGGGAAAGAACATCCTAAAGATATACCGGAAGAAGGGCTTCTAAGTACTTATGGGCCTAGTCAAATGAGGAGGGGAAGGAAAAATAAGAATATGCCTCATACATGGAGATAGAGAGAAGATAGAAGACAAGATAATAAAATCTAGCCTGGTCAGGAAGGAAATGCATCACAATATGAAGAGGCTATTGATTTGGGGTTAAACTAGTGTGAGGATGAGCTTCAAGTAGGAGGTGCTGACTCTGAGACAACTCTCCTGGAATCTGAAGAAATCTTTGAAGAAGTCTATGAGTTGGAGAGGAAAATCCAAGAAAAAATTTATATTAGATAGCAAAGAGAAAAAGAAAAAGAAGATAAAGTAAGACATTCTATGATAAGGGTTCAATAGTTAAAGAGGCAATTATTAGATTTGGATGTAATAAACTATGTCCTAGAACCTAAAAGAACAAAGGAACATGTTATCCAAGAAGTGTTTGAAGTGACTAGACCCAAGGATAAGGGTAAACAAAGAGCTGTTGGAGTTACAATTAATGAACATGTTAATGATAATGATCCTTTCAATAAGGATTTGAGGCTAGATGCTAATCTTGAGAAAGCCAAAAAAGAGAAAGAAATATATGCTAAAGAACTTAAGAAAGAAGAATTGAAAGCTACTACTGCAAAAAGGAGAGAGAAGATTGAATTTCTTAGGCAATCTTCAGGACCTTCAAATGTTGTTACCTCTTCTTTAGGACAAAGTGGAAATCAAGGAAACAGTTAAACTTAAACAACAAATATCCCACCACCGGGTGTTGCTAAAGTCTCTATTTTCTCAAACAAAAGGGCATCTACATCTCAAGATGTTGACCCACCTCAAGGAGAACTTGTTCATGAAAGGTACAAATAAATTATCTTCTTTGGTATGCCTAGTTATCCTAATGTAATTCCTCATGAAATTAGAGAGAAGCTCCCTAATTTCATTGGAAATAATGTCATCACATGTGAGGAACATCTAAATAAATTTATTGATGTAATAGATGATTACAATATTGAGCCCGGTGATGTGATAATGAAGTTATTTGTACAATCTTTAACTGAGGATACTAGGGATTGGTTTAGGGGTCTACCACATGCTAGTATAGGATCTTGGAATGAATTTAGAAATTTTTTTAAGGAACATTATGGTGATAAGACAAATGAGGGGTTCATTTTGAATGAATTCAATAATATAAAGAAAAATCAAAATGAGGATGTTCTTGAATTCAACATAAGATTCTAGAAAGCTATGCACAAGATCTTGAAAGTTATCAGATTAGATGATAGGGTGTGTCTTGTAACATACCTGAATGCTTTTGATGCTAAGATGAGATATATCTTAAGGGATAAGAACCCTAGGAATCTTGGGGAGGCTTACAAGTTGGATATCAACATAGAAAGTAACAAAAGAATATCAGGAAAGTTGGTGAGAAGAGAGGATTGGAAGCCTCAAATGTCAAATAAGAGAGAGCCAGGAAGGTTTACAAACTTAAAGCCCAAAGAGGAGGATAGCTTGAAGAAAATTCTAAATGCTTTGGAAGATCTAAAGCTTGGTGAAAAGAGAAATAATAGGGTTGTAACTAATGACAAGCCAACTTTTAACAACTTTAGCAGGCAGTCAAGAATGCAAAATTACCCTTACAATACTTAGTGGAAGGATGACAAGCCCATTGTTCTAGCTAAAAGGGATAAGCCTGATGAAAGGACTCCAGATCCTTTGCAAAGAAGTTTAGTTAATATGAATGATGATATCCCATGGTGTGTTGCTTGTCAATCTCCACATTGTCCTGAATATTGTGTTGTTGCCATGAACATGTCTGAAAACCAACAACAATATGAGAAATATGATCAAAATGGTTCTGCAATGACCTCATCACATGCTTGGGATGAAATTGACTCTAATGATGAAATGGAAAATCAAGATGTTATCATCTCTCAAGCTAGGAATGAGGTGTTTCATCAGCAAGTTTTTTTTGATGAAGAGGATGAAGAATTTGATGAGGCTGGATGTGGTGTAGTGAAGTGCGAGGAGCTTATTTTTCTAAGATGACCTTCTAATGAAGAAATTTCCCAAGTCACTGAAGACATGGTTACTCAAGCCAAGAACAATTATAACTTGAGAAGTAAGAAAATTGGGAATGCAAATGGTAAACTAGGTAGCATGTTTATCAAGAAATTAGAGAAAGGAACACATCAATCTCAGGAAAAAGAAAAGGGTACTGATGCTGTCAGAAAAAATAAAATAAAGAAAAATGTTGCACCACTTGGGCCTACTACAATGCATGGAGGTAAGGAAAAACCATCAGGGACAGTTGTTGCTTCACCCCAAAAGGGGAGTCTCAACATAAGGATCAATCTCACCTGGCTGTCCAAGTAGATAATCATGATATTTCTGCCATGAAAAGAGATATTAATGATCAGAGGTATGTTCCTATTAATATGAGAAAGTTTCTTTCATAGATCATTGTCAAGGTTCCACTTTTGGAAATGATGAGAATAGAAGAACATAAGGTGCAGACCTTGGATTGGGTGAATGGTGCCACTTACACAAATGCCCAGGGGATAGATAAAATGATAAACATGTAGCTTCTTTGGATGATGCCCTTGGTGATAAGGGTGAAGAGATTGTCTCTAAGATCCCACAAATCTATTTGGATGGAAATATTGTCAATGTTGCATCAGAAACAATTGATCCTTTCTTTTTGTCTCTAATAATAAATGGCAAGTTGTTGAAGAATTGCATGATTGATTATGGGGCATCAAATACTGTCATGCCTGCAGAAATAATGAAGTCAATGGGACTAAAGGTTGATACACCTCATGGAAGGTATCAGGATATGGATTCAAGAGAATTTCCAATTATTGGTACCATTAAGTCTTTTCCCTATAGGTTAGCAGCATATCAAAATAAATAATTTACTATGAGTGTTCTAGTGGTTGATATTCCCCCTCAATATGGGATGTTGTTGTCCAAAAAATGGAGTGCCTCTATGGGAGGAAGTATCTAGTGTGACCTACCATTTGCTACTTTTGACATTGGAGGAGAAAGTGTGAAGGTGTCAAGGGAAACTAGAACTCCTTATATGATTGAGGAAAATGAAGATGATAGTATGAATTGTTTTGTGGACACTGACATTGGTTCTTTCCAAGTTCAGGAGAAAGAGATGCAAGAAAAGGTCAAGCTTGTCCTTTTGACTGAAGATGAGAATAACATGGTAGAAAGTGATGATCTATGGAATTTATATTTTTATGGAGCAAGTTCAAAGGAAGGTGCTAGATTAGGAGCATTATTAATATATGCAAATGGTAAAACTTTTAAGTTTTCTTTTACTCTCTTGTTTTCTTGCACAAACAATGTTGCTGAATATGAAACCTTGTTAATTGGTTTGAGATTAGCATCAAGACATGGGATAAAATTTATTAGGGTGATTGGTTTTTCTGAGTTAGTTATCTCTCGGATTAGATCAAGATAAGCATAAAAAAATCAAAGGCTAAAACAATATAGAAATGTTGTTTGTGATGAAATTGAAAATTTCAGTGTATTTGGTATTGATTTGATGGATAAGAGCCAAAATAGAATGGTTGATTTGTTAGAAAATATAGCTTTAAGGCCAGAGGATGTCACCTTTGCTAGGATATCCAAAACTAAAGTTCAATCTAGGCCTTCTATCCCAGAAAATGTTGAAAATTGGGAGGTGTTTTCTGATGATCAAGACATACTAAGATTACTATAATGTGAGTCTCATTTTGGTGATAGGGAGATGGATTTCAACACTTATGTTGACACTAGTAATAGAAAAGAGACTATCTTTAGAAGGGAGGTCTTGTAGTTAAAGTCTAATAGGGTCCCTAAAGGATTGGTTTCTCTTGAGAGGGCATTTGATAATAAAGACAAGGTTTTCTCTACTAGAATCATTGACAAGATAAATTATTTAGAGGAAATAAATTTAGGAACAAGTCTAGTACCAAAAAATATTTATATTGGAAGGATATTATCTCTAGAGGTTAGAAAGGCATTAATTGGTCTTCTCAAAAAATTTAGACATGTTTTTGCATGGTCTTCTAATGATTTGAAATATTAAAGAGATTTGTTCCAACATGAGATTCCATTGAAGGAGAACACCAAACCATTTAGACAGAAGTTAAGACCTATGAATCCCACCCTGGCACCAAAAATGCAGGATGAACTCAAAAGGATGATAGATGCCAAGATCATCAAACCTATCAGACACTCTATTTGGGTGTCAAATTTAGTTCCTGTGAGAGAAAAATGGTGACATTAGGATTTGTGTCAACTTCAGGAACCTGAATATAAATTCTTTAAAGGATAACTATGGTCTTCCAAATATGGAGAATATGCTACAAAGAGTCACTAGATCAGAGTTGATGTCCATGATGAATGGCTTCTCTAGATATAATCAGCTTATGGTCAAGGAGTCAGAGAAATTTAAGACTACATTCACCACCCCATGGGGAACATATGTTTATGTTAGGATGCCCTTTGGTCTGACAAATGTTAGTGCTACTTTATAGAGAGCCATGGATGTGGCCTTTGCAGACTTTATAAACAAATTTTTGGTTTTATATCAAGATGATCTCATAGCATATTTAGCTAAGGAAAGTCAACATTGTGAGCACCTTGAGAATATTTTTATCAGAGCCTTGGAGTATGGGGTTTCCTTGAATCTAAAAAAGTGTGATTTTGGTGTTGTGGAAAAAAAACTCTTGGGACATATTGTGTCTAAAGATGGAGTGAGAATTGACCCTGAGAGGTTTATGGCTATAGAAAGGCTTTCCCTACCTAAGAATGTTAAAGGTATTCAATCCTTTTTTGGACAGGTGGACTTTTTAAGGAAATTCATTATAAATTTTGTATAAATCAGTATCCCCATCTCCAAAATGTTGAAAAAGGGAGAAAAGGTTGAGTGGGGTGAAGAGGCAGATGATTCTTTCAAAAACATCAAACAAGCCATCAAATATGCCTTGGTTTTAAGGACACCTGATTATGGTAAGCCTATGCAAATATTTTCTTTTGTTTCTTATAATTCAGTTGTAGGAGTTTTGTTACAGAAGAACTCAAATGGATATGAACAACCCATATCATTTTTTAGTAAATCCTTACAAGTAGCTGAATTGAAATATGACATTACTGAGAAGCAGGCATATGCCTTGGTCAAAGCCATCGAGGCCTTTAGATGCTACCTTATGGGAGATAAGGTGGTTTCTTATGTTCCTAGTGCTGCAGTTAAGGATATATTGGTTTAACAGGAAGCCTCAGGGAGGAGATGTAGATGGATCAAGAAGATCCAAGAATTTAACATTGATATCCAGATTACAAAATTGGTAAGGGGCCCACGTCTTACAAAATTGATGGCCCAAAGTAATTTAGTTTCCAATCATATAAATATGTTAGAAGAAGAATAGAGGCCATATATTTTTGATATGGATTATTGTGATTTGTACAAGGATGTTATTGGTTACTTGCAAAAGTTGACCCTTCCCCCTAATATGGATGAAAATAAAAAAGAGAACTATCAAGTTGTAGGCTGCTAAGTATTCTATTATTGATGGTAAGTTGTGGTAGAGAAGTAATGAGGGAGTGTTTCTCAAATACTTAGATCAGGAGAGATCTAGGACCTTGTTAGAAGAAATGCACCATGGTGTTTGTGAAGGGAATTACATGGAAAAAACCACTGCCCATAAGATTCTCGGGTCTAGATTCTGGTGGCCTACAATTTTTAAGGATGCTCATCGGTTCACAAGAAAATGTGATGCATGTCAAAAAATTACTGGAAAATTGAAATTTAATGGGAATCTACCACTTAGACTAATTATAGTCTAGGTTCCTTTTCAAAAGTTGGGTATAGATTTTATTGGAGAGATTCCAAGCAAATCCAGTGGTGGAAATTGTTATATACTGGTAGCAACAAACTATTTACCAAGTGGGTTGAAGCTATTCCCACTAGAAGAGCTACTAGTAAGGTTGTGACAAATTTGGTAATGCAAAATATTCTTATCAGGTTTGGTTGTCCAGAAGTTATTGTGGTTGATAATGCAATGTGTTTTAGATCACAAGAATTCAGTGACTTTTGTCATCAATATGGGATACACATTTCATTTTCTTCCCCATATCATACCCAGGGAAATGGCCAGGATAAGTCCAGTGAAAAGAATCTAATTAAAATTCTCAAGAGAGTTTTGGATAAACATAAGAAAGCTTGGGACTTAAAGTTATAGTTGGCATTGTGGGATGATAGGGTAATTGTTAAGAAAGCCATAGGATGTGCTCCTTTTGGTATGGTGTATGGGATAAATGCTAGATTGCCTCAGAATAATTTATTGTAGATGTATCATTTTATTCATGCATATGATGAAGACTTAGATGATGAGATGAGAGTAAGAATGGATGAGTTGATAAAATTGGATGAGGTAAGGAGGTATGCACATGAAAGGAATGAAAGATTGCAGAGATAGTGTAAGAATTTGTATGATAGAAGAGCTACCCAGAGAAGCTTTGAAATTGATGACCTTGTCTTGATGTGGAATGCAAGGCTGGAGGATAAAGGTAAGCATGGGAAGTTTGACCCAATCTAGTTAGGCCTTTATCTTATTTAAAGAAAATGGGGAACAGATTCTTATATCTTGAAGGATTTAACTAGTGGTACTTTGGAATTGCCTATTCATGGACAATTCCTAAAGTTTTACTTCTCTTGAAGTATCTTTTCCATGAGCATTTGTTTAGGGTTTTGTTTTGTATAGTCATGTTGTTTTTGGTCAAAATATTGAGGGTCTTCTCTTCTGAGAGATTCTATAGTTCTTAATGTATTTGCAGGAGATACACATCCCTAAGTATGAGCCACTATTGGTTGTGTCACAAATTTTGGTCCTTGTCCTGCAAACCCTAGATATTTTCCTTGCCCTAGTTGTTACTTGTTTTGGTATGTGAAGAAGATTTATAATTTTTATTGGCCTAAACCCTTAGCTTGTGGATTTTCATGGTGTTTTTAAGCTCTGATCAAGAGTGCATGTGCTCAATTGCAAAAAATAGGGAGATATTTAAATTTTAAGGTCTGGGAAATAGGTCTGTTCCATGAATGAGGGTTTCAAAAATTTGTTTAAAGTCCATAAACCCTTGGCCTTTTCCATTTCCTTGTTAATTTTTCCTATTCAATTAAACCTCATTTCTGCACATGTTATATCTCCTTGGTGGGCTATTATATCTTATTCAATGACTCCTCAACTGTGCGTTCTCCATATCTCCTATTTACCAGGCCATTAGTCTTTTTATTTGGAGATTGGGTGACTTCTTTGGGCATGTAATCTCTTGATTTTGGTGGTTAGTGGCCTAAATTTTAGTGACTCAATGAGTGGCTTATGTTTTCTTCAGTCGCTGAATCTCATGATCAAATGGCTAAGTTGGGAAACATTGTGAGATTCAGCAATAGCCATTGATGGAAATTAGATCAGGTGGCTAGCATTTAATCTCATGATATAACTTGTTCTTAGTAAATTTTCTAGCGACTTCAAGAATACTTTGTCACCAAATCTCCAATTGGAACCCCAATTGAGAAAATGTTTCTGAGACTACGTGAATACCTTCAGTCGTCAGATCACCTGATTCGGCTTGAGTTAGTATTTTCTTTCAGCAATTCAGAGATATGCTATGTAGTCGCGTAATCTCCAAGTGATATAAAGTTAAGTGATTTATAATAATTTGATATTTTGGGTTTTGAGATATAGTGATGTGTCAAGTCCTCATTGGTTGTTGACATATGTAATGAGGCCATACTTTTTAATGGATTTTGTGGCTATTGCCAGAATTATGAGGACCACCCGATTTGCTAGGAAAGGAAAAGGATCTACGACTATGTTTTAAAATAAAATCAGTTAGTTGTTGTCACTAGGTTTGAGTTATGTCAAGGGTTTCTATACGGTTTTGAGATAGTGAGCCGAAAAGCCATAAAGATATAGGTCATTTTTTATTGATTTCTGGGATAGTTGCAGGTGAAAATTTATGAGGAAGATCATGGTGGCCGTGTCAAGCTGATTTTGTGTCCTAGGGTACTTTTTCTAAGAAGAGATCGATACATGGGTCATGCAACCTTTGATGCAATCAGAATTAGCAGGGGTTTCGTGATGATTTTATTTGTCCTCAAGCTAGTACATGGCTAGTTTTCTACTCAGAGTGATGATTTAATTAATTTTGTAGGCCTTGTGCCAAGGGCGTGTCTTGTCTGCATTCATTGTTTGAATGTGGTGAGGTAATTTTGAGATTTATCTTGAATGATTAGATGCTTGTTACAATCCTTGAGATAAACAGGATTTTTCATGATCATTTAGAGGGATTGGGAGTTAGGTTTTTTGACTAGCATACTAGTGAACCCTATTCTCAGTCAGGATTGTAATAGTTTTTCTTCAGTTTTTGTTAATGGAAGATAAAAAGTTACAGGTCTAAGCTATTATTTGCAAGCTTTCTTTTCAAGATCAATTGTATGCACATAAAGGATTCATCATAATTAATACAAATATCTAGTTCTTTTCTCTCCTCTATGTCAACTTTAATGAATTTTAAACTTTCTAGTTCATTGCATATTGGTTTATGTATGTATCTTCATTTCTGAGTTCTGCTCTAGGATTAGATTAAATATTGCTCTGGATGGGATATGAATTCATCCTTGTCTATGTAAGGATTCTCTATAGGTAGTAAGAATTGTGGTAGGTGTTTTTATGGCTATGAATCTTGGATATTGTTTGGTCTTTTCATCATTTGTGTCTAGGGAATCCCACCCAATGGATAAGACACTAGCCTAAATGAGTAAATCTCTTGTTAACACACACTGGTCAAGGTTGTTGCAATCAGAAAATTGGATCAAGAACCATTTTAAGCTTTAAAAATTTGGTTGAGGGAAATTTTTTTTTTCCATAGCAATGGAGAGTCAATGAATGCTTGGTTAGCATTTAGTACTTTCTTTCTATCATCTATTATATGAATCTAGTCTTGGTGTTGTATAAGAATATAGTTCTCACTAGACTAGGTACACCCACCTTGGTTTTGCAAAGCTAGAAGCATAGAGGGTAGTCTAGTCCCTATAGCTGGTCCAATTACCTTAAGCTCCTAATACATTTTGGAATTAACCACTCGTAAAATATTTCTAAGTGTATATTGGAAACCTAAGAGCGTAAGCCATTTTGAAACACCAATAGATCATTCAAACCTTTATATAAGTTCAAGGCTATGTCTATTCAAGAGACTATACCATTAACTCCAAAATTTAGCAGAGATATGTTGATTGCAAAGCTAACTACCTTTGAGGATTCAGAAATGAGAGATTCAATACCTAAAGTGGAATCTTCATTCAAGTCATCTGCACACAAGAAAATGTCAACACTTTTGAGCACCAACAGTGAAGACCTAAAAGAAGAGTTTGGTGTGAATGTTGAGGAATGGGAATAAATAATGGAAAAGGAAAGAAGGATGAACTTGTTGTACTGATTTCTAGAAGAGAAAAGAGAGGTAAGGGAAAATTTGAAGGCAAGTCACCCTTGAAATGTTTTTCATGCAATAAGGTAGGTCATTTTGCATCTAGATGTCCTAGAAGAGTTCCTAAGTACAAACCTAAGTTTTTCAATTCTAAAAGGGATAAAGAATGTTATTATTTTAGTGAAGGCATTTTTGATGATGATGATGATTTAGATTATGGAGAGATTGGATTTTTTTCTATTAGAGATGAACTAGTGCATGAGGAAAAGGCTTTAGTATCTCATGTTGACAAGAAAACTGAATGGATAATAGACAATGGTTGTTCACATCATATGACTAGAGATAGAAACACATTTTTTAAATTAATGAAGTATGATGGTGGTGTTGTGAGATTCAAAGAAAATCTTCCTAGACCTATCATAGGTGTAGGATCTATTAGTTTAGATGGAAAGACTAATATAGATAATGTGTTGCTTGTTGATGGACTAAAACATAACATATTGAGTTTTGGGTAGTTAATGGATAAAGAGTTTCAATTAAGTTTTGTTAATTGTAAATGTTTTATCAGAAGTAAGGTAGGTAAGCTGATTGCAACTGGTACTAAATCTAGAGGTAATGTATTTGAATTAAATACATCTAAAGCCTCTTGTTTTGTTGTGAAGTTAGATGACAGTTGTTTATCGCATAAAAGATTTTGTCATGTTAATTTTGATAACATTGTGAAGGAAAGTATGGCTAATGCAGTAAGAGATCTATCAAAGATTGTGAAACCATCTAACACTGTATGTAAATAATGTGTTATGGGAAAAATGACTAGAATAAATTACAAAAGAAAAGAATATACATCAAAAGGAAAGTTGGATTTGGTACATACAGATCTATGTGGACCTACAAGGACAAGATCATACTATGGTGAAAGGTATTTCATACTTTTTTTTGATGATATTATCTTTGGAGATAATGATGAATTATGCAAGAAATTCTCTAAGGAGATGGAAAATGAGTTTGAAATGTCCATGATAGGTGAAATGAAATTCTTTCTTCGATTGAAAATAATTCAAAATGAGAATGGTATCTTTATTTCTTAGACTAAGTATCTCAAAGAAGTGATAAATAAGTTTGGAATGGAAGACTGTAAACTAGTAGGAACACCTATGGTGACTAGTAAGAAGCTATCATTTAATGATGAGACTCAGTGTGTATTTCAAACCAAGTATAGATCAATGGTTGGAGGATTACAATATCTGACTCATACAAGATTGGATATTGCTAATGTTGTTGGAATTGTGGCTAGATATTAGGTAGAACCAAAGGAGATACACCTAGCTACTGTGAAAAGGATATTCAAATATCTAAAAGGGAAAATTGAATATGGCATGTGGTATGATAGGAATGATAGTTTTGTACGTCATGCTTATATTGATGCTAATTGGGTAGGAAACATTGATGACAGAAAAAGTACTAGCGGTGGTGCATTTTTTCTTGGGAAAGAGTTGGTTTCATGGCTAAGTAAGAAGCAAGATTGTATATCTCAATCTATTACAAAATCAGAGTATGTTGTTGTTTTTGTTATTAACTACACTCAATTTTTTTGGATGAAGAAAAATCTTCATGATATTGGAATAACTTCTGATGAGGCACTAGTTATCGATTGTGATAACACTAGTACCTTAAATATATCAAAGAATCTGATGATGCACTCTAAAACCAAACATACTTCTATCAAATATCACTTCTTGAGAGACAAGGTGTTAGAGAAGGAAATAAAATTAGAATATATTAGTACAAAAGAGCAGATTGCAGACATCTTCACAAAGCCACTACCAAAAGATAGCTTTGAATATCTTAGAGGTATGCTGGGGGTTCAAGCCCCTCCTAGTCAAAATTAAATGATGCGAAGATGCATCAGTCCAAAGGTTTTTAGAGCCTTATCATATTCTGGACTAGATGTAGGGATCTAGTACTCAAGGGGAGTGATCGTGCAAGTAAGATGTTGGAAAATAGTTGGTGAATCATGACATCCTTTGCCATTTTTTTCAAAGGGGGAGTGTTGCTATGATAAAATCTCTACTAGATGGGGAGATTGTATGAAGTATTGTATGTAGTATTGTTTGGTTGTAGAAATTTGGATTGATATAACTTTGGGATGATGGATTTTCCCATATGTTGACATCAACGCCAAAGGGGGACATTATTGGATATTGCTAATGCATGGGGAGGTGATTGATAAATTTTATATGTTTAATCACTACGTTACTGAATGGGCACTCATACTCTTGTCATTTATGTTTTGTCACTGATGTTAACATATGTTTCTATGAGGAGAAGAGGCTGGTTATCATAGTGTACAGACACTGTACGGATGTTTCAGATGCTAAAAAGTTAGATGAAAGTTTAGGAAGGTGTTGTGATCTTATATCCAAGATCACATCATATAATTTTTCTTATTGGATGAGTTACAAATGTTATGGTGGAGACTAGTCTTTGGACTATGACAGTGAGAAATGATAGATTTAGTCTCTGTGTTTCTGGTATATCTTCCAAATGATTTGGATTCAAGGTATGAAATCTTGAGGGATGATAGAAAAGGTACTGAAGGATGTTCATTGGTCAGTGAAAATTATGTAATTCTTGGTGACGTCAACTCTAGTGTGTGCTCTAGAGAAGACCTATTTGGAAGCTAACTTAGGAGATGTGGCATGTGTTCTTCTTGGCAAACATAAATTAAGGATGTCAGTCCTTAAATGTAATCATTGTATACTTTTTTTAGATACCATATGTATCTTAGAAAGGGTTTATGTAATTATTTGTAATTAGGAAAGGCTTATGGGTTGACCTAATCATGCGAATTGTAATAAGGTATAAATGAGAGGTCTTTTCTTTGGAAAAGATATAGATGGAAAAAGGTGATTTAAAAAGGTTATGAAAGCTACGATCTTGTGTCTGCTATATGTAGAGTAGAATTTTACTAGTGGACTTCATTGGAACTAATCAAGCAAAGATAGTTACTTCCAAATAGTTCAAAAAGATTGTGTATTTCTTCATATACACTTGTGTTACAAATAGTGAATTCTGAAGGTGGACTTAACCTTCTTTAGGTATTGAGCCCTCCCTTTCTTCTTGACTCCTAATAGGGTCTTTCCTCTAACAAGGACTATGTACTATAATGTTTCAATAAGCTTTTAATAGGGCTAAATCTTCTAACAATGATATTATACTCTCAGTACATCATTTGTGGGTGCTAATTCCCACTGAGGTTTTTACCTTTAACAAGATTTCCCTAAGGCCAAAATATTGTGTTATTCTGTTGGGATTTATTGTGTTCATTGGATCTGATATTTCTGCTACTTAAAGTCTAATAATCTTCTATGCAACTGATTCACCCCCCTCTCAATTTTATTGTGGACTGTTATTCCTAACATAGGTTTGAGTGTACATCTTATCCCAAAAAATGACATAAAAGATAGTTACATTGGTCATTCATGGTTTTAGCCAATATCATCCCTTTATGGGTAGTGTATTCATATTTGATATATTACACATATGGTTAATGTGTCGCTGAAACCTATACTTAATTACATTATTATATAAGACAAATATTTGGTTGTGCATTATAGAGTGTCAACTACTAACACGATGAGTTAGGATTTAAATGTTCATTTTAATTTTTATTGATTATTTTATTTGTTTTCTATAGAACAACATTCTAATTAATAAAATTGATTTAATTAAAAATTTATGAAGTTGGATTATTTTAATTATTTTAATTTAATTTGTTTTTTATTAGGGTAAACTAGTTTTACAAGGGCTAGCAACACAAGTTGAAAACAAAAAAAGATTAATAGTATAATTAGAACTAGACCAATAACCAAACTAAGGCCTAGAAAGAGGAACAAATAATAGGGGACAATTCCCCAACCACTTACAACCTCTTGGCTAAATATACTTTCTTTTGAATAAAATCTACATTAATACTCCTAAAATTACTAACTAGCTTGTTAATGAGGGTTACGGGCCCTTGTCCTTGATGTATAGCTTAGTAGACATGCTAGGAAGAACATCCATCTTTTCATTATCCATAGTAGCACCCACTCCATTAGTCGAACCTATGTCCTTAAATTTCACATTTTTTGTAGATTTAACACTGATAGAAGGAGACACATTCAGATCCTTGAATAAACCCTCAAAAGCCATAGCTTGGTCATTCAGCTTCCTGAGGCACTCAATAGAATTATCCATGGTAGTCTTACTCACCACCACTACTCTGACCTCTCCTTGCATCTCTATGAGGGCATCCTAAAAAAATATTATTCTCTTTCGATGATCTACCTTCATCTCCTAATACCCCTTGCCACAGTGTTGGTGCTCTCCACAATTGCATCTAACTAATGTCTAGAAGAGGGGATTCTTCCCTTTAAGCTATTGATTTCAACTACCATCAAAGAGAAAACAAAATTCTAGTTTTCCAACAAACCCTTTATATCCTTTCTAATGCTTGGGGTCTCCAAAATAGAGGATCCTTTTTCATTAGGACTTGTCATTTCTATCTAGGATGTTCACATTAATGGTCGTAGTGCCAGATGGATCATATTGATTTGGTATAAAAATGGAATTAAGAAATGTGACATTCATAGGCTCGGGAATATTTCCCATGGACAACTTTTTAGAGTGAGACCCATATTTGTTTAGAGAGATACTAACCTTTCTTTTACCTTTTTTGTCTCTACTAAGGTTCATAGAATCTGGAATATAATCCTCAAAGGGGATATACTATGATTTTTCATTATTAGACACCAAAACCCTTTTGCAAGAAGATGAAGTTGATGGCTTCTTTCTAACTTTGACATGAAACACCTCATCAACATCTGAATCCATAGAATTCCCCTCTGATATCATGTCACTATAGTGAACTTGTTGTGGTTCCACAACCCACACCTTAGTTTTTCCACTTGGCCAAGAGGCCCCCTTGATTTTTCATTTATTTATATTATTTTTCCTTTCTAGGTCTTTTAGTTTTTTGGTTTGGTCCACTGCTTTAGATTTTTTAGGGAAAATCCCTTGTTTGGAGAAAGTTTCAAGTTTTTTTTAGACTTGTGGCATTTTGGGCTTCCTTGAAGTTCCCAACATCTAAAATTATGAAATCCCGATAACCCTACATTTACAAGGAAGTAGAGGAATGTCCTTTCTTTTTTTGGTGTCAGAAACATCAATGATACATGACTCATCTACTGTGTACTTTTAGTATCCGAATGTGCGAGACCAAATAATGACATCACTCTACTAGGGGTTTATAAAAGTTGACAAAAAGGTTTATTTCTTCATTTTTTGACTTTTTATTTTTGAGTGTTTCATTAGCTGCTTTTGTCGAGATATTATTGGGCATAATTGTTTTCCTCCTCCATTTTGGTTTAGATCTTGAAATCCACCACCACTCTTAGCTTCATCATGGAGATTTTGTTAGTTTCCTTGTTCTAAGGTTAGGTTTTCACCCTTTTTCCATTTTTACCCTTGTTTTCAATTCTTTGATGGTTCTAGCATTAGTTTTGGGTTTTGTGGTATTTGAGTTATTGTTTACACCATTTTAGTTATGGTCTTTGTTAGTTTCTAGCATCATTAGTTTAGGATTTTTTGGTTTTTCTTCAGTCTTATTCATGTCAGTCTCATCTTTTCAGCCCCCAAAGGTCTGAAAGACCATTCAAGAAATCTACCTCAAAAAATCTCTCAACTAGGCAAGTTACTTTTGCACTTTCATAGTTTCAGACTCCTAATGTCTTCCCATGTTGAGGTTGTAAGTGCCTCTAGAGTCAAGATCCGAGCCTAATGCAGAATGTCTCTTGAGCTTGCACAAGATGACCCACTCCTCTGCATCCCACCTAAAGTATGGGATGTAGAAACTAAATTTTTTTTGGCTCCTTTGTCCAATGAGAATAAGATATATACAAGGGTCATACTGAATGCAAAAGTAGATAAAGAATAAAATGATGACAGGGACTTCAAATCCCAACATGTAGTAAAAAATACTAAGGACTGGATTAAACAACCATTCAAAATAGATCATATGCTTATGAAGACACAACATCACCCACTACATCACCCACTTTCTAAAGGGGAGAAAAGGAAGGGAGGAAAAGTAATCATTCCTAAGTTCAAAGGGAAGCTCCTCAAAAGTTGAAGACCGTTTATAGGCATGATTGACCAATGGTTTATGGTTCAAACTGAAAAGAAAAACTAGCTAAGACCAAAATGATAGGGGTTATTTCTCCACCTCTTTCTTAGTCCTGTAATGTTCAAGGAAAAACATCTTTCTTTGGAAGATCCCCTACAATAAGGGTCACGGGGCCTTAAGCTACATAGGTAGATAAGGGGAAGGTATAAAAGAGAAATATATGCTCTACATCCCCTCAATTGGAAACCATACAAGAGGAAGAGGAGGAATAATAGGATGAGGATCTTGTGCCCTTTGAAAAGAGAAGATAGTTAGGGAGAACATCTTCTAAAAGAAGAGTTCAAGAAGAAAATGTTCTAAATGATGTTGGCACAAATCAACAAGATGAGAAAATGGATCCCCATTATCCCCTTGGTCTAGATGAATTTTATATTTCTAAATTCAAAGACATCCTAGGATTCAAGGATCAAATGGAAGTGAAACTTGCACCAACCGCAAAGGTAGCTATTGAAAAATAGGTTCCATTCACTTTTCCTCCTCCACCGTCCCAATTCACTATCCCCACTTCTAAAAATATGATGGAAGAAATAGCTACTAAAAAGGAGGTAGATCCATAAATGCATCCACTAATATGAGATTAAATAGAAGTTGAAGAGGGTGTTATTAAGGAAGAATTAAAACAAGAAGAATTACCCTAATAATCCCCACTTGATAAGGATATTGAAGTTAATACCATAATAGAAAAATATGAGTCCCAACTTCTTGCACTAACTCTTCCACAAAATTTTCATCCATATCTTCCTCCCTCAGTCTAACTTCCTACACCAACTCTTTTGCCAATTCGAATCCCTACTCCATCACCTTTCGCTCCCATATTTTCTTCTAATCCAACCACAAAAGAGGTAGAAGACCAATAAGTTCCTAAGGAATTAGAAAGGGAAGAGAGTGCTCTTCCTCATGAGGACATACTAGAAGAACGCATTATAGAGAAATAAGAGAAGGAAGAAGAAGAAGAAGAGCCTAACAATGAACAAATTTCAAAAGAAAGAGAAACTCTAGAGAAAGAAGAAGGAAGGGAAAAGGTGGAAGCTTGAGTACAAGGATAAATGTCCTTTCATTTTGATTACACCATATGATCCAATCAATGCATTCTCTAGTCCCATTTGGTTCACTAAGGAAATATAACCAAGGAAAAGGGTATACATTGAGGAAGAGGACACTAACATTGTTGTTTCAAGTTAGATTTTCCATTAGGGAGAATCTAGCACCCTAGTGAGAAAAATTTCATATGTCACTCAAGATCATAGGGTCTGGTGGAAGGCATAGGTAGCCATACCAATAATTAATGCTAGCACGATAGAGATAAATTTTTAGGACTATACTTTCAATGAGGTTGATTTAGGTGAACCTACAAGGGAAAGGAGTAAAAAATTGGCTACCATTGGTTTAAAATTTTCCTTAGGATTTATGGATAAAGATGAAGAGAAAATCAAGATATTAACAGAGAAAAATGAAGCCATGAAGAGATTCATTATGAAAATAACAGGTCCATTGACCTAAAAAATCTAAAAGCCTCACTACAAGTTGTCTTAGAGAAGAGAGATGCACCAAAATTGCCAGAAGATATACCACATTATTCCATTCATGCATGTTCAAACTGGAAGATATATTTTGAAGAGTTTGGGAAGACCGCTATCTAATCAATTTTGAGGCCATTCATAGTTATTCTTCAAGAACTAACCAATCCGGTGGACATGGTAGGGGATGAGGAAGGATTGGAAATATAGATTGAAAAATGGAAAAGGGTTCTGAGGGATGTGAAAATAATAAAGAAGAAACACTTCTAAGTTTTGAATAAGGTTTATGAAGGATCAAAACTTGATAATTTTGAGACCTGGATTAAGGACATAGTTATAATGGTGAAATTTTTTCAAAAGTGTCTAAATAAAGTAATTAAGAAGAAATAAGAAGTAATGAAATGGATCAAAGAGATACATGAATTATTTGAGGGCACTAACCTTGATTTGTTTGAGGATTAAGATAACCATATAATGTGCCCAATAAAGAGAATTGTGCAAATTTCATAGGGATTGTGGCTAGTACAAAAATGAAGGAAGAACTCCAAAAGATTTTCTAGCAAAGGGATGATATGCAAAGGAAGTTGGATTGAGAATAAGAGATTAAATTTTTTTCTATGCTATTTGTTGCCTTTAGGGAGAAGAAACAATGATACCTTGATAGTATTCGAGTGGAAGACTTCAAATAAGTGTAGGAGATAGTAGAGAGACTCCAAAAGGCATATCCAAAAATCCTTCCAAATGACTAAGACTTAAGTTTTAACTTAGTCAAATTTTGTAGTAAGGAAATTTTGACACTTAGCCATTTTTTCAAGTTCATATTTTTGGCCTTTTATACTCCAAAAGTTTAAAAACTATCAGAGTCATAATAGTTACAATTATTCATTTTTTCAACATGTCTTTTTTGAACTCAAGGTCAGGATCTAAAATTCCTAGGTCACTTTGTTAGATAGTATTTTTCTTGAAGAGCCTTTTTGGGTTATATTGCCCACCTCTTTGAGGTTTTTTTTTTATAACCTTGAGGATATCTATCATTTGATTTCATGAAGGTGACCCATGAAGAAGATTACAAAGGAGAACTCCAAGTTTTGAAGAAGACTCTAGTTCAGCAAATGGTGGAACTCCAGTTCTAATCTTTTGTTTGTTCAGTAGATTTATCTTTGTTTCCTCTTATAAATGTAATGCAGATGGATTGGATCCATGAAAGCTTGTTTAGAGCTATTCTAAGAGTTTTTTTTTTAAGTTATCTCTAGATAAAAATTTATTTTGCATTTTTAATCTACTAAATTTATTACATCACATCAAATGTCAAATGTGGGGTCTTCAATTAAAAATTAACTACCCATATGCCTTTCTGAAGATGAATTTTCTTTCAACAATAAGGTGGCATTAAGTGCAAGTCTCCATCAAACATAGAAAAAATCCCTAGCTACAAATTTCTTATTTTCAAAGGGTAAAGCACTATATTAAAGGAATCGTACAATGTAATTAGGGTTGATATTTTTGTTCAATAACAACTTTATGTGATTGGTGCTTCATTTCAGGGTGTGATTATTCTTCTATCTATGCAAAAAAATTTGATTGGTGTTGCTATTTTATGAGTTTTAGAGAGCTAATTACGTTGCTTACGAATTTTATATGCGATTATTTAATTCTAGAGTTTGTTTTTTTGTATCATCTTACGGTGGTGAACTATTGGGAATTATTTCTTTTGTGTGTAATGATAACCTTATCTCGTGTATGTGTGCATTCATGGAGGGTTCATGATTTGATGAATTTTGAGGAACATTTCATCTTCTATTTGCATTCCATTGATGATCGTAGCTGCATCTTATGATTTTTGAGAAATTTTGATTCATATTATGTGGGTTTTTCTTTGAAATTCCATGGTGGTGTAATTCACAAGCTTGATATATCAGTGGTTTATGACCTTTAGGAATTTTCTTATAAGTTATTTGATTTTAATTTATTGTTACCCTTAGCTGCTTGTCATTTATTTAGAAATTTAATTATTCATAGATTCATGTTAAAATTTCACAATAGTAATTGCATACATATCTAAATCCAAAAACTATAAAAATTATTATTCGTTAAAATTATTTTGTAGCTTCTCCAAGATGTCAACCAACAAAGGCCTCCTCATGAACAATTTCATATTTATCTTTGATTTAGTTATACATACATTTGAGACACACGCTAAAAGGAACCTTGGGAGTGATTGTATAACTCTTTCAACGGGGAATTTGCACTACAAATTTTTAGTCTTTATCTCATGTAAAAATGATGTTCAACAAAACTGTGACATTATTTTTAAACTTAATTCATTTCTTAGGAGGTGGTTCCTCTCCTCATGTAATGCTTTCATTTATCCTCCATAATAAAAAATAAATAAAACTTCTTGTAAAATAGGGAAACTAGGGTTTTTTTTGCATGGGCTCCTAAACTATGATGCAGGGATGAAAGAAAGTAGAATGAAAATATATGTATTTATCATACATAAAATGATTTAAAATCATAAAATGGTAGCTAAAGGGATAGGTAAACTTTACATTCAAGGTGAGATACCTCATTATAAC
Source organism: Chamaecyparis obtusa (assembly GCA_027943335.1). Taxonomy (NCBI): domain Eukaryota; kingdom Viridiplantae; phylum Streptophyta; class Pinopsida; order Cupressales; family Cupressaceae; genus Chamaecyparis; species Chamaecyparis obtusa. The sequence continues at coordinate 217,445 of BSBK01006490.1, read as the reverse complement.
CTTAGAAACCTTCATCCATGACTTTGTGATAGAATCTCTATCATACCCATCATCATTAATCTTCTTGACCTTCTCCCTCTCACAAAGAAAAAGGAAAACATCCATGACTTTCCAAAGATTCTTCTTATCCTTGTAGAAATTTATTCACTTAATAATGGTGTTAGAAAATTTAGCCATAAGTTCCTCATTAATCTATAACTCCATCTCATATATACATAGGGTTCCATCATTCGATTTTGCAATAAAGATCTTTGTAACTTAAGCATCGAGCCCATGGAGAGTTTCAATCTACTCAATTAAACCCCTTATCAAAATAGAAGACCTGATTGCTTCCTCATTCTTCCATTTATCATATATTATTGAATCAAGTCTATTAGGGTCACTACCCAGAGAAAAAATATAAATATTATCCACAGACTCATAGCTAAGAAAATATAGAGCTAAAACTAAAACTTGTGAAATACTCCACATATTAAAAATAAATGAGGCAACCTAACATACACATATTCACACATAGGAAGCCACAATTTCCAAGGAAAGGGAAAAAAACACTAAACAACATCATTTCATAGAAATATCTAGAAATATGACAGGATATGATCATTAATCTCACGTATAATAATATGCGAGGAATTAAAACCCTAATTTGCAAGCCAATCAAAAAAATGATTCCCCTCGGGATAAACATGCAAAATGAAATAAGATCCAAAGATATATAATATTAGAATGGAATCCTCATAATTATTTTGATCATATAGCTTGGGGGGATAAACCTTTCAGACAATTAATAATATGAATCAAGGAATCACATTCAAGCTAATTTTTTTCCAAACCCTTGTCCTTAGATATTTTAAGACCAACATAGGAGGAAAAAACCTTGGCATAGTGATTAGTCTAGGTACCCAAAGGGAGGTCCATCACTGAGATAAACCTACCAATGTGATCATAAACTACTTTCCCACTTCATGTAATTCTAGGATTTCCTTTTTTTTCCCTATATTCAAATTTAATTTTTTTAAGTGATCTTTTATTATCTTTTTCTCTTTTGTGCAAAAAGTGACTTATAGTGAGAAATTAGAACTCATTTTTTGTCACTTTGCATTTCAGAGAGTTATAATTCTCAAAACCCTCTTGTGAGAATTTTATTATTTTGTTCATTTGTATAAATTTACCTGATGGAATTTTGTGGGTATTAGCTCATTAAAATAGGCATCTAGTTCTTTTCCTTAACAAGAGTTGAACCAAAATGTTGAGCCCTCTTGAAGATCTATTAAAATGGAGCTCATTGAAAGAAACCCGTTGCTTGAAAACCCTAACCTAGGTGTTAAGAAAAAAGAGAAATGCTAAATCTTCTATTACCAAAATTCCCCTCAAAGTTTCTATACTTGATATCACTCATATTAAAACAAAATCCCCTTCTTGTAAGTTGAGCCCTACGAAAGTGTGGAAAAGTGTTAAAGGGGATAAGAAAATGAACCCATTTATTGACATTAGCAAGGAAGATGATGACACAAAGGAAATTACAAATTAAGAGGAGATGAAATAGGATATGAGTTTTGGGGAATTAAGGAGGTCGAATCATCTATTAAATAAAGATCTAAATGGAAAAAAAATCTATGCAGGATGTGGTGTCAGAAATTGATTTTGAGTATGAACCACATGAAGGTTAGTTGATAGATAATTCTAAAGATGTTGACTAGGAAGGGGGAGAAGATGAGTCAAAGGAAAAGGAAAATATAAATCTATGGATATGATTTCCAATTTGAATAATTTGGAGGAAGATTTGAATACAACTTGTAATTGTTAGCATATGATAATACATTAGTTAGTTGGTCTTCTATTATGCAATTATACAGGATTGGTAGTATCTAATTCCACACAACTATTATTCTATTATTGTGGTCTCCTTATATGTATCTCCATGTTGGAAGAACAAATCATCAGATTGTATTTTGGTTTTATTTTGGTAGATCAAAGGAGTTTGAAGAAAAATCCCTCCTTTATCGATGACAACATACACAAAAAGCATGCAAGTGATCTCCATTCCTCTTGCAGTTTCCACAACCACCATAGATGAAGAAATTACCACTTCAAAAGCCTTCCATTTGATGGTGCTACATTTGTAATACTCACTGATGATACAGACTGATTTTTGGTACAATGGTCTTACTCAAGGAGCTTCGAGTAAAGAAATCTCCTCCAATCATAATCATTCTTGACAATCTCATAGACATCCACACCGGCAATGCCAGTGAGGAAATGTTTTTACCCAACAAGAAGATTTATTTGATTGGCCCTAAGATGAGGATACACCTATAAAAACCACAAGGTTTTGAGGTCAAAGGTAAGGATAACTTAGTGTGCAGATTGAATAAAAGTGTATATGGCTTGAAGAAAGAACCTCAATAATGGAAAATTAAATTTGATAGGTTTATGGTCGAGCATGGCTACAGTCGGTGTAATTAATACCATTATATTTATTTTAAGAGGCTGGATGATGACAACTATATTATTTTATGTTTATATGTTGATGATATGCTTGTAGTAGGGTCTAACATAGATCATATTAACGGGTTAAAACAACAATTAGCACATTATTTTTCTATGATGGATTTGGGGGAAAAAAAGAAAATCCAATTTTATATGAAATTTTTTGAAGATAGGAAGAACAATAAATTATCTCTTTCTCAGGTTTATTATGTTAAAAAGATGTTGAAAAGATTCCATATGGAGAAGGAAAAAGATGTCAACACACCTTTGCCTAGACATTTGAAATTGGCTAAGGATATGTGTCCAAAGGCATAAGAGGAGGAAGAAAAAATGTCCAAGGTACCATATGCTTCAACTATAGGTAGTTTGATGTATGTCATGGTATACACTAGACCAGATATTGTACATGTTGTCAAAGTTGTTAGTAGGTGTATGAGTCATCTTACAGTTGAGCATTGGAATATAGTAAAGTGGATTCTCAGATATTTGATAGGTACATCCAATAAATTTTTATGTTTTGGGGGCTCTAATGTTGATTTAAAAGGCTATGTTGACTTGGATTTGGCAAGATATTTAGATATCAAGTGGAGTACCACAAGTTATGTATTTAATATTGGAGGGACAACAATGAGTTTTATTTCTTGATTACAAAAGGTGGTTTCTTTATCCACAACAAAGGAAGAGTATGTTGCTCATATAGAGACATCTAAGGAGATGATATGGATGCAATTTTTCATGGAAGACTTAGGAAAATGATAGATAAAAAATTATCTATTTACAGATAGCTAGAGTTTCATCCATATTGCAAATAATCCTTTCTCGCATTCCAAGATCAAACACATATAGTTGAGGTATCACTTCACTCAGTCGGTGTTGGATAATGGACAACTAAAGATGGGAAAAATACATACATATGAAAATATAATAGAAATATTTATAGGGGAAATGACAAGGGAGAAGATGAAATCCTCTTCAGCTTCAATTGGTCTTGAATTCTAAAAAAAATAAAAAGAACAAAACAATCCAAGGTGCATCAATTTAGTGGGAGTTTTAGGGGTAGCTGTTGTTAGATTATGGAGAGGGGGGTGAATCAATAATCCCTAATCCAAAATACCTGTTAAAATTTTCTTTGATTAACTCGATAAATATTCAGTAGTAACACAGTTCTCTATTTACCAACAATAGTAAATAAACTATATCAATCAATAAATCATTCACACATATCATTCACAATGTGTAACATCAATATTTAACTTAGAAACCTAGCTTTGGGAAAAATCACTAGGGGAATTGTCACCCACTAAGAAATATACTCTTCTAAAGTACACTCAATTAAGAGCCAATCTAGTTAAAGATTACAAAACACATTGTTAGGTGTGACCCAATTAGGCAATTTACCTCAGATCTATTAAGATCTTCACCCTATTAGGAGTGACCTTGTTAGAGGGATTTAAACAGTCTTCTAGAAAGTCACCTTTCTCAAGGATCTACAATACGACTGTTAAGTTCACTCTATTAAGAGATTTCTTTGTTACAAATGCTAACAAGAAACAGTAATAAAATTGACTTGTAGATGTGCAACTATCTTTTCTCGATTAGATCCTTATGTGCTCTTCAATCTTATCTACAATTATTCATCTTCCACTGGCATCAAGACTTCATCAAATCATTATTTTTCCACTCAAAATCTCTTTGTTCCTTCTTCACTATAATAGTCGGTAACCCTTGAACTATTTAGTTTTCTAGCCTATTGTCCATACAAGATCATCCTTTATTTAGATAATTTTTCCCTCTTAATCTCATCTATTATGTTTCCCTTTAATCAATTTTGAGTGTTCATTTCATTATACATCGGATCTGGATCTTAGTAAAACATTTCCTTTTCACCTAAGAAGTTGAACTTTCCTTGGAACTTGTTCCATCCTCTTTTTCCTCTTAGAACTTTCCATAGGTCTCTATCTTTAATTTTCATAACTATAGATCTTAGTAACCAACTTTCCTCATCATCATGATCATCCAACTCATCATAGCTAATCATTAAATGTTGATTCCATCCATATTTAATATCATTTCCTTGCTCGATGTTCTTCCTTATAATTTTAGTTACATCGCTCGATGCCTAAACCTTTCCAATTTACTGAGTGACCTACCTTTTTACCTTTACCTTACCAATTTTTCAAATACTCATCACCATCCTTGTTAGGTAGAAAACAATTATATCAACATAATCAAATCATTGTTTGATCTGTATCAGTTTCCCATTTAAGTTCTATAACTTCACAACTTATCATTTCTTCTTCTCCTTAACTCATTCATTTTATATCATTACTGAATGATATGGAAACATAATATAAACCATAAATAAATTGTTTGACATCAATGAGAAGATAATAAATGATCTAACCTTTCTACTATCATCATGTATTCCTATGATCCTAGGTGGTCTTCATCATCATCTCCATCAGATAAACATTATTATCACTTATGATAACAATCTCCCTCTTTTGCATTGATGGAAACACTAACAAAACTAAAAAATTTAGTGTTCAATTGATGATGGTACACTTCACTATCATTCATATTCTATACTCCCTCTAATTAGTAACTTCTTTTCTTCTCTTCAATCTTTAGTCTTCCTCTTTTTGTCAGTAAAACTTTCCATTCTAATTCATCTCCTTGCTATACACATCTTCTGATTTGTCTCATTATTCTCCCTCTTTCAATAAATATAATTTCTTTAGTAATATTCTCCCTCTATCAATTGACTTAATCCTCTCCATGATATTCTCCCATATGTTCATCCCCTCTGCAATAAATAGACTTCTCCCTCTTTGACAAAAATGCCAAAGAAACATAGACTTATCAACTGTATAGATTTTCCATTATAGTCATGAATATTCTTCACATCTTCAGGCTTCACCTAAAGAGTGAAATACTAGCATCAACTCATAAGATAGATATTCTATTGAGTCCTTTAATTGATGTAGTATGCATCTTTCCTTAATGTACATTGGATAGGGGAAGAACCCCTAACTTACCTCAGAGGTAATCAAAAGAATCCTTTGGTAATGGTTTAGTAAATATATCATCTATATGATCCTTAGAGTTCACATATTCCAATGTCACATGTTTATCTTGTAGTTTCTCTCTCAAGTAGTAATACTTAATAGATATATGCTTTGTCTTAAAGAATGCATCACATGGTTTTTTTATATATTAATAGTACTGGTGTTATCACAATAAATTAGAATAGGATTAGTAATCTCTTCATGCATACCTCCTAATATTTTTTTGATCCATACAATATTACAACAATTCATAGTTGTTACAATGTACCCATCTTCAGTAGTAGATTGTGAAATACAACTCTCTTTGTTTCTTAGCCAAGTCACTAGTCTTTCTCCTAAAAACAAAGATGTGTCAATAGTGTTTTTCCTATTACCAATATGTCCTTCCCAATCAAAATCAATATATACCTTAAGATCAAAATTTTCTCTTCTTGTGTAAAATAGACCAAAATCTCTAGTCCCTTTTAAATATCTGAATATCATCTTAACTATAGACAAATGTTTTTCCTTGGGGTTTGCTGAAAACCTTTCAACAATACCAACTGGATGTGCTATATTAGGTCTACTAAGTACAACATATTGTAACTTACCAAACATGGATCAGTAAAATGTTTCATTCACTTCCTTAGTATCATCTTCTTTTTACAATTTACAACTAGTAGCCATCAGTGTTTCAACTGGTTTTGAGTCTTCCATATTGAATGTTTTTTCAAGATCTCCTTAATATACTTAGATTGAGTGATGTAGATCCCATCCTTAACTTGTTTTATTTGAAGTCCAATGAAGAATTTTATCTCTCCTATCATAGACATCTCAAATTCCTTTCTCATTTCCTCAACAAATGACTTAGATATTATCTCATTACCACCAAATATAACGTCATCAACAAATATCTCAGCAATCAAAATTTCATCTGATTTATCACATTTCAAGTAAAAATTATTGTTATCACTAGTCCTTTCAAATCCAATCTCAACTAAATAAGAGTGCATTCTTTCATACCATTCTTGGGGAGCCCACTTCAATCCATACAAAGCTTTATGCAATTTTTAGACCATGTTCTTATTGTTCTTGTCAACAAATCAATCAGGTCATTCAATGTAGACTTCTTCAAGAATACCATTCAGAAATGTAGATTTAACATCCATTTAATAAAATTTAAATCCTTTGTAAGAAACATATGAAAGAAATATCCTTACACCTTCTAATCTAGAAATAGGGATAAAAGTTTCACCATAGTCAATACCTTCTTCTTGTGCATACCCTTTACAAATTAATTTAGCTCTATTTTTTTTATCACATCTCCTTTCTAAATGAGTTTATTTCTAAAAATCCACTTTGTTCCAATCACATTCTTATCTTTAGGTCTTGATACCAGTGGCCATGTATTATTCATTTTAATATGATCTATTTCTTCTTTCATTGTATTCATCCAATCTTCATTTTCTAGTGCATCCTTTAGTAATTGAGGCTCAAATTAAAAAATAAAACATGTGTTATCTCTTAACTTAATTCTTGTCAAGAATCCTGCATTCTTGTCTCCTATAATTCTGCTTGGTGAGTGGTGTTTTCTCACATGCTTTTCTAGAATAGGTTTGGTATCTTGTTCATCATTTTTTGCATCCCTCAATGGAGGCTCATTTTGTTCATCGGTTCCTCCTAGTTGCTTCTTGGTTGTATCAACCAAATTAACATCTTTTACATAAATAAATATTTTGTAACCCTCAGGTTCCTTTTTTCTATCCTCTTCATTCTTTTCAACAAATTAATCAACTCTTACATTTACACTTTCAACAATTTTTTTAGAATCCTTGATTAAATATTTATATGCTTTTCTCTTTGATGGGTAACCAAGAAATATTCCTTCATCACCTTTAGAATCAAACTTTCCATTTCTAGAATCTGTTAGTACATAACACCTACTACAAAATATTTGTAAATAACTTACATTCGGTGTTCTTCCAAACCATAATTTATAGGGTTTCTTGTTGGTTCATTTCTTCAACTATATTTGGTTGAGAGTGTAAACTGTAGTTCTTATAGCTTCTCTCCAAAATGTTTGTGCAATATTTTTTATCTATCAATAAAGTTATATCACATTCAACAATAGATCTATTTCTTCTCTCAACTATCACATTTTGTTGTGGATTCCTCGGTGCAGACACTTGTCTTTTAATTCCATGTTCATTATAGAAGATAGTATATTCATTAGAGATGAACTCAACTCCTCTATTAGATCTTGGACACTTCAACTATTTACCTATTTCTTTTTCAACTCTATCCTTATACCACTTAAACATTTGAAATGCATCAGATTTTTCTTTTAGAAACATAAAAGATATCATTCTTGAATAATCATCAACAAACAAAAAAAGCACCAATCTTCATAATAGCTTTGAACTTTCATAGGACCACAAAGGTCAATGTGAACCAATTCAAAAATACCAATGGTAGAATAATATTTTCTTAAAAAACTTGACTTGGTTATCTTACCAACTTGACATTATTTACACATAGCTTTAGGGTAAAAGCACAAAGTTGTGTCACGTTTCAGGACAACTTATCAGCACATTTGGATTTGAGTATTTCTAACTAAAATTACTTTTTTTCAAACATATGGTCTAGCTAGATTCATTCGAGCTAAGTTAGATAAGTTCTTCACCTTTTCCAATTGGAAATATCTATTAAATGCATGTTTTATAACAATTACTAAAGAAATAAAATTATTTCATAAAAGTGATGTTTCAATAACTCTTACTATTTTTAATGATATTTTTTTACAAATATAAAAATACCCTTTCTAAGAGCACAGAGTCAAGATTATCATCATATAATTTTTATAGTATTTTAATTAGATCTAATATATTATAATTTCAAAATACTGCAAGTAGGTATTTTAACATTCAAGAACAAGATGCTTCAAAAATAGAAACAAATAGTAAAGCTTATCAAAAAAATTGAAATTTTATATTTAACACTGGAGGAGAGAGTTATCTTCAAGAGTGTGTAATTTATTTTTGGAATGGTGTAGATTTGATAGGGGAAATTTGACGCGAGATGAAAACTGTCGATTTAAGGTATGTTCGACTTTGAGTAGTTATAACAGAGAAAATATACATTGAAAACTAATTTTTCTTCTATTCTACACTAGCTATACATTTTATCTATGACATATTTTGAAATCAAAGGAAAAAAAGATTATTTGCGTATACTTTTTTGGTGCGAACAAGACCCTCATTTTTCAGCATTTTTCAGCAAGTAAAAAATGGACTTAAAAAATTTAAAAACTATGTGAATTCTTGTTCAAAAAAAATTAAAAAAATTAGAGGCATAAACTTCATCCACTTTTACACAACTCATTAGTATACATCATCTCCAAATTTTAAACATAAATGCCATTTTTATGTCGTTAAAGTTAAAAAATTTGTGTGTTGTTGACCTTTTCCTTTATAAAACTGTGACACAGCTTTATACTTTTACCCTTTATCAGGTTTTCTTAATCTCGGTAGACCTCTTACTCCATTCTTCTTACTCACTTTGGTCATGTTATCAAAATTTACATGACACAGTCTCTTATGTCATAGCCATACATCTTCAATTTTAGAAAATAAACAACTCTTTGCATCAATATCAAGATAAAATAAATTACCTATTTATTATCCTCATATTCCAATTAGAGCTTCATTAACACCATAGATCTTAAATTTTCCATTTTGAAGTTCCAATTGGTGGCCAGTATTGTTCACTTGTGAAAAACTCAATAGATTCTAGTTCAGTCCTCTAACCCAATATGCATCATTACATTTCATTTTCTCATTCAATACAATAGATTATTTTCCTTTCATGGGACATGGAGCATCATTGCAAAATCTAACAAATCCTCCATCATACTCTTCTAGGTTCTCAAATTTATCAATATCACTAGTCATATGGTGTGAAAAACCACTATCAATAATCAAAGGGTCTAGTTTAATTACATAAGACACACATTCTTTTTCATCTTCAACCTTTTCCTCATCTGATTCTTCCTTTACTGCAACAAAGACAACTTCATATTCTTCATAAGTATCATTAGATTCATCATCAGTTACACCTTCCTTAGCTAGGTAGAAAGACTTCTTTCCTTTGTCCTTAAAATCTCTGAATCTTTAGTGTCAGTTGTCTGTTTTATTATTCTTACCATTTCTATCATTTTCAGGACATCTAGATGCAATATGTCCAATCTGAATACAATTGAAACATTTCAGTGGTAACTTATATTTGTACTTTTCTTTGCCTCTAGCTAGTCGGTTACCCAACAATGCTTCCAACTCTTATTGTTCTTTCTCTTCATTTAGAATACTATCATATTCACTTTCATGTGAGCTACTATGATTATCTCTTTCTTTTCTTGATGTTCCAATGCTCATAGATGACTTGAAGGCTATCTCAATAGTCAATAGACTATTATCATAATTACTTAGCTCAAAAGTAGTCAACTTTCCAATTAAGGCTTCAAGAGTAACATTATTGTTTAGTATAGATCTCAATTCATGAATTGTAGATGCTCTAATAGCATACTTAGAAGATAGAGTTCTCAATATTTCACTTTACACTTCTTCATTAGTCAATGATCAACCAACACCTTTGATGGCACTACCAACTTCCTTGATTCAACTACTATATTGTGTGATGTTCTCATTATCTTTCATCCTCATCTCATCATACTTTCATCTCAAGTTTTCAACCTTATCTTTTGTACATGTCGATATCCTCCATAGATAATTTTAGGTCTATTACATGTCTCTTTTGAATTAGAACAATCATTCATATAACTAAATTCAACAATAGAGAGTGAAGAAGAAATATCTATCATAACCTAGTTATGTTCCTTCTTTTCTTTCATTTGATCAACTATCAAGGGTCAAGTAGGCAGTGGAGAGTATTCATTTTTCAGTAGATACAAGGCATATTGTCCAATCCTAGATAGATACAATTTCATTATTCTTTTTCATGTTGAGAAACTTTCCTTGTTTAGCTTAGGTACTTTTCTCTTATACATCTTCATAGCTTTTACTCAAGTCTTTAAACTTATCTCTTTAGATTACTAAGCTCTGAGTTGGACTACAAAGGAGGGGAGGTGAATTAGTAGTCCCTAATCCAAAATATCTATAAAAATTTTCTCTGATTAACTTGGTAACTACTTGGTGTAACACAATTTTCTATTTACCAACAACAGTAAATAAACTATATCAATCTGTAAATCATTCACAGAAATCATTCACAATGTGTAACACCAATATTTAATGTGGAAACCCATCTTTTAGAAAATAGACTATGGTAATTGTCACCCACTAAGAAATATACTCTTCTAAAGTACATTTGGTTAAGAGCTAATCTAGTTAAAGATTACAAAACACACTATTAGGTGTGACCTTGTTAAGGGATTTACCTCAGATCTATTAGGATCTTCACCCTATTAGGAGTGGCCTTGTTAGAGGGCCTTAAACACTCTTTTAGAATGTCACATTTCTCAAGGATTTACAATAAGACTATTAATTCCTCTCTGTTAAGATATTTATTTGTTACAACTCCTAATAAGCAATAGTAATAAAATTGACTAGTAGATGTGCAACTATCCTTTCTCAATCAGATCCTTATGTGATCTTCAATTCTTCATCTTCCACTAGAATCAACACTTCATTAAATCACTATTTTCCCACTCAGAATCTCTTTTTTCCTTCTTCACTACAATAGTCGGTAGCCCTTCAACTATTCAATTTTCCATCCTATTGTCTATACAATATCATCCTTTATATAGACATTTTTTCCCTCTTAATCTCATATATTACATTTTCCTTTAATCAATCTTGACTGTTTATTTCATTATACATCATATCTAGATCTCAGTAACACATTTCCTTTTCACCTAGGAACTTGTTCAGTCCCTTTTTTCCACTTGATCTTTTCATAGATATCTATCTTAAATTTTCATAATGTAGACCTTTGTAACTAACTTTCCTCATAATCATGATCATCCAACTCATCATAGCTAATCATTAAATGTTGATTCCATCCATATTTAATATATTTTCCTTGCTCACTGTTCTTCCTTATAATTTTGGTTACATCACTCGGTGCCTAAATCTTTCCTCTTTATCGAGTGACCTATATTTTTACCTTTACCTTACCAAGTGAATTTTCCATCTCGGTAGCCAAAACAACTTATCTTACAGAGTTGTCAAATCTTCATCACTATGCTTTAATGACTTAACATAATCATATATGTTAGATAGAAAAAAATTATATCAACATAATAAACTAATTGTCTAACCTGTATTAGTTGCCCATTTAATTTCTATAACTTCACAACTTCTCATTTCTTCTTCTCCTTCACTCATTCTTATATCATTACTGAATGATATGGAAACATAATATAAACCATAAATCAATTACTTGACATCAATGATAAGATAATAACTGATCTAACCTTTCTCCTCTCATCATGTATTCCTCTGATCTTGGTCATTCTTCATCATCAGCTTCATCAGATAAACATTCTTATCAGTTATGACAATAACGGTGTTGCTATACGATTAGTCTCCAAGTGTGAGGCTTTTTAGTGTGGAGCCTGATCAGTCCCTGAGTGGGAGATTATTGGTTTGTTTTGAATGATTATTTAAGTATTTTACACTCACCATTTATGGTAGGGTTAACTCATCATGCATTTCACTAAGTTGAGTCATCAAGTTTTTTTAGGGTTAACTCAAGTTAAATGGCATAAGTCTTGTTATAATAGATTAAGGTTAGGTCTAGATAATTTCATAGCTTCTTGTAGTGGTATTGAGCTACAAGGGATTGAATATTATAATAGGCTGATAAATTTAGATAATAAGATTGGACTCTTTATTTGGTGGACATAGCCCAAGATTGGGTAAAGCACATTAAATATTTATTTCTTCTCATTATACTTTTGTGTGCTTTATTACTTTATATTATTAGTTGTATTTTTATGTAACTATTATAATTTTGTCTTCTAATACTAATAAAAGGGATGTGCAATACCATTTCTCCCCCATACCTTCTTTTTCCCTCTTAGAGATCTCTTCTTCCTCTAAGTATTCTCATAAATAGAAACCCTATGTGACCTAGCTTTGAAAACAAAATCCTTCTTATTAAAATAATACAATGTACCCCCACTCTACCCCACCCCTTTAGGGATAGTAGCTAAAGAAAACTTACCTCTTGGGTCTACATGAAAAGTGCCATGATAATTATTATTTGGGTTTTCACCATTATATCCATCCTCTTTCTGTTATACATTTGTTAATCGATCCATAAATCCACCATTAAGGTTATTGTAGTAATCCAAACAAATTAGCAACTCCTATAATTCAAACATTCTAACCCTTGACCTTTCCCACTTTTACTCTAGCTCACCATTTAATGATAACCTACTTATGACCTAGTTACATCTTCTATGACCCCTAAAAGTTGTTTTATTTATTATTGATGAATGTTACCATCAATGAAAAAGGGGGAGATTATTAGAATGTGATGTTGATACTATCATTGTTTTTATAACTAATGTTTGTCATTTATGGTATCATATTATATGTACTTTGATGTGGATTTGATCCTTTGGTGATCTAGTATAGTATACTTTGGTTTATCTTTGTGAAGATCTATATTTGACTATATTCATTCTAGTCCCATTCATCTTGTAACATAATTTGGTCTATTTACTTGGGTTTTCTCCTATATATCAGGTGGTTATTATGCTTCATTTCAAATATTTACATTGTAATGTATAGATCCTATCTCTTGGTTCTGAACATCTTGGTGATTGTGTAGAATGATGTTGTTTGAGAGGTGTATTTATTTGAGAAAGTTGGTCCATGTTTCATTCCTTAGTACTAGAGAGTTCTTCGGTGTGACCTATTTCAAATTGTATTAATCTAACCTAATCATTGGCTTGACATGGTATAAGAGAGTGATGATTCCATTTATTTTAATGCTCTTGTATTCCATTAATATGTGAAGAAAATGTGAATCAAGGAAAGATATGCGTATTGATGTATATAAAATATTGTGCAATCAATAAAAATGTGAAGAAAATGTGAATCAAGGAAAGATATGCGTATTGATGTATATAAAATATTGTGCAATCAATAAAAATGATATAACATTATTTATCTGTTGTTGATTATCGGTGCTAGTGAGTTCAGTAGGGGATTCCATTTCATTTCTTATATTCTAGCAATGAGCCTATTTGTATTGTTAGTAAGACTTTCTATTTTTGGGTAGTTATCCCAACCTAGAGTGAGCCTTACTTTTAGTGGCCAAACAAATAGTGAGCCCTTATAAAAATTACCTTAACTAATGTCACCTTAACCAATGTTCTATTCACGAGAATTAATTTCTCCATGTAAATTTTGTTGTTCATGGTGTTTGTTGTTTAGGGATTTCATGTTCATATCTGAACTATAAATTTTTGAATGCTTTAAGTATTCTCCCAATTAATTAAGGTTTTAAAAAATTCTTTGATTATAACTAATCCACCCTCCTGCTTCATATTTTTTGCTTGTTCAATAGTGACCAAGAGATAATGTATGAGGAACTTAATGAGGAGCATTCCAAGATGGATACCACTTACAAGAGGTGGAGGCTACCCTTAAATATACCAACGATAAATAATAATGAACTTGCAAAATTTAAAGATAATGATAAATCGTCATTTTCTATGGAATTGTTTGAAGGGTATCTTCAATCCATGTACTACTTAGTAGATTACATTCTATGTATGGAAGTTACTGATCTTATATCAATTATTCCCATGGTGATTTAAAAAATATACAAATTCACGGTGCTCAAATTTTTGACTATGTGAGTTACATAGTTAAAAAAATTGATTTAGGGTTGAAAGCTATGTAAAACAATCTAAATTGTACATATTTAAAATGATATTCCTTTGTCATTCACATGATCCTTTGTGTTGGCAAAGATCTCAAAGTGTGGCTAGTTAAAATAGAGATTATAGAGTTCTTCAATGGAAACCAACTAACACCATTAAAAACATGGACAACAGTTTTGGACCATAGATGGACATAGTCTAGTTATGTATACTTTGTCAAAACACTATACAAAATCTTCAATCACCCATGTGATTATTTTTTATCACATGAGATCAATAGGTTCTTGACACCTAAGGATTATGATGAAACATAAAAGGTGAATCATAATTAGGGAGATTTGTCCATAATTGAGGACTCCACAATGATCAAAGTGTATGGGTTTGAAGATATACCTTTCCTCCTTCCAAAGACTATACCAAACAAGGTGGCATATTTGGTAATTATAAGGCAATTGGAATTTTCTTGTTTGATGAATTTAAGCTCACATAGAAAATAATTGTGCATGCCAGGGATTCTAGTTGTAGGAGATTTTACATTAGTTTCTAGTGAGGTTTATAAATTATTATGGGATAATCTTGCACATTACAACATGAGGAAGGAGGTTTATAACTTAATTTGGGATAAGCTTGCACATTACAACATGAGGAAGGAGGTTTATAACTTAATTTGGGATAAGCTTGCACATTGCAACATGAGGAAGGAAACACATATGAAGAATTTTGATTCTAATAGCTTTATCAACTATATCATGAAAGACTTGAGTTTGAGTGGATATGCTCATGAATTTTCTTTATGATGATCTCATAAGGAATTTAGATGAAATGGAGGAAATCCGCAACATAAATAGTTACAACTTATCACTGAAAGATGAAGCATGGAAGATGAGAAGCAAATCCTATCATTGTACCTTTTCCAAAATCAATAATAGAGTAGCTAGAGATAAGGCTTTAGTATCCCATGCAAATGAGTTGATTGAAGGTGTGCTTCATTTTTTATTTGATGACAGAGCCATGAGGTCAAAGGAAAAATAAATATGTGAAGAAGATAAATTCTCTATCTATCTTATTTCCTCCACAAGTGAGGGATACTTTGATGAAGGTGCATTACAAATTGAGGAGGATATTCTCAGTAGTCAAATTGACCAAATACCTATAGATATAATTGTTAATATTATTTAGAACAACAAAGAGGGGGGGTGAATCAGTTGTTCTCAGGTCAAGATGTACTAATTGAAATTTTAAACACTTCAACAATCTCAAAACTAATCACCAACACAACTCAGTCTCTAAAGAATATGTATACCAAAAACATATAACGTACAGTCCACTATCCAATAGTAATTAACTTGCAAATTATAGAAACATTCACAACAATCATTCACAAAAGTATAACACCAGATTTATAGTGGAAACCCAACATGGGAAAAGCCACTTTGTAACATGTTACTAATATTTTCACTCTTCTAAAGTGAGCTCTGTGAAAAGCCAACCTTGTTAAAGGTTACAAACATAATGCTAGGTGTGACCCTGTTAAAGGATTTAAAACACTATGTTGAAAGTGGCCTAGTTAAAGGATTTAAGTACATTCCATTAGAATTCCACCTTGATCAAAGGATTTAGACAGATACAATGGTTAGAAAGTAGCAGTAATATCTAATCTATAAAACATACAATTCACTTTGAAAATATCAGATCCAATTCACACATGTATGCTCATTTACTGACTGATTACCATTTCTATCTCCATCTCTAATCTACTCAGAATTCACTTCAAGAAATCACAACTCCGATCAACTCCTTCACCTTCATCCTTCTACTTAGTTTTATCAGTCAATAACATCAACAATTTCAGCCTCCTCTACCTTGTGTAACTTCACACTTAGGTTTTCCTTTATACCTCTCCAATAGATAGATCTATCTTTTTCCTCTTAATCTCCTCCATAGATCTTAGGTTAGGTTAGATTCATCAAATCCTTCCATCATTTAATTTCTTCATCCATCCTTCTAGAAAAATCTTCAATCTCCTCATTAAATCCATAAAATGATTTACCATGCCTTAAATTCTCCATACAATTAATTAATAAAGTCAACATGATTTACATAACCCAATAATTCAACTGTGTCAACTAGAAATCTGAATTCTTCCTCCAAATGTAAATTACTGATACTTGGTCAATATTGTGTTCACCTCCTCAGTCATCACTTCATAACTCAGTCATTTCCTCCAACTATCTTCCTCGGCTAACACTATTTTTCTCGGTAATTTCCTGTCGCTCAACATAAACTGATGTTGGATCAACACTAAAGTTACTCGGCATATAGTGGTGCTCGGTCGACACTAACATCACTTGGCTTAAACTAGATTTCTTCACGTTTTCTTGGTTAAGCCTACTTCTTTAGTCTTTCTTCTTACCTAGATAAATAATACATTATCTTATCATAGTGCTAAATAATCAAGTACTCATTGAAGTATCAAATAACTCAACCTTTCCCTAGGTTCTATTGTTATCTCCCTTTCCCTAATCCTTTTCACCAATCAATAGATATAGTACTTTCATAGATAGAAACTATCTTACCAATTACGGTTGGACATCAATGACAATACAACAATTGCTTCAATTGCATTTTCCAACAATCTCCCTCTTTGGCATTGATGGAAACACCACATGGAAAGCACATAATTTTCCAACCAATCCAAAACTTTGTCATGCATCATAACTATTTATAATATCCTTAGCTTCATTATGATTTTCAATAACTTATCCTTTCTTGACCATTCACACAGTTACTCCCTCTGAATCTTTTATGTCTCAATCCCTCTAATTCTTTGAATCTATGTTTTCATTTATGATCATACTTAATCTGTGTTTTCATCTCTAAATTTATCCCTCTTTGAAAATAATGCCAAAGAAGTATTACATCTTTCATATGTAAATGACATCTTGTCTATTCAGTAATAGTATTACTCCCTCTATCATCTTTCTTATGACTGATTATCATCTTTGTTGTTCTTGTTTTTCTTTTCACAACTCTAGGAAGCTCCTAAAGTGTGACCTTTCTTGCATCAATTTGTCACATAATTTGTGCAACACATTTGATGCAGTGCTCCTAGCTTGACTAGGAAGCATCAGTTAGGGGAAACACCCCTAATTTACCTCTCTAATATTCATGAGAATCCGTAGGTAAATCTTTTGTGAATATGTTTGTTAATTGTTCCTTTTTGTTCACATATTCCATTCTCACTTCTTTTCCTTGTACCAATTCCCTCAAGTAATGATACTTGATAGAAATATGTTTAGTCTTTGTGTGCATCACTAGATTATTTGATATGTTGATAGCACTTGTTTTATCACAATATATAACAACCGGTTTAGTGATCTCCTCTTTCATGCCTTTCAACAATTTCTTGATCCATACCAGATTTGAACAATTCATTGTAGCTGCCACATACTTAGCTTCTGTTGTAGATTGGGAAATGTAGTTTTGTTTCTTACTTGTCCAAGAGACTAGGCTTTGTCCAAGAAAGAAAGCTCCACCACTTTTACTTTTCCTGTAATCAACATTTCCCTCCGAATTAGCATCAGTGTAGACTCTCACTTAAAATTTCTCATTCCTCTTGTATTATAATCCATACTATTATGTCCCTTTCAAATATCTTAGTATCCTCTTCACAACCATCATGTGATTTTCCTTAGGACTGGTAGAGAATCTTTTCACAATCCCAAGTGCTAGAGCTATATCCGGTCTATTGTGGACAACATATTGTATCTTACCAATCATGGATCTATACAGGGTTTGATTCACTTCAGCAGTATCATCAGTCTTAGATAGTTACTTTCTAGTAGTCATAGGAGTACTCACTAGCCTTGAATCCTCCATTCCAAAAGTTTTTTTTATCTCTTTTATATATTTAGATTGTGAAATAAAGATACCTTTCTCCATCTGATGGACTTTTAAACCAAAAAATAATTTGATCTCAAAAAACATAGACATTTCAAACTTAGTTTGCATCTCACTTGAAAATTTCTGAGATAGGGCATCTTGTCCACCAAATATGATATCATCTACAAAAATTTCTACTAACAAAATCCCCTTACCTTCTTCATCTTTCATGTACAGATTGTTGATGTCATTTGTCCTTGCAAATCCAATCTTTATCAAGTAATTATGTAGCCTCTCATACCATGAGTTGGGGGCTTGCTTCAATCCATACAACACCTTATTTAGTTTTCAAACTGTATTTTTCTTGTTTGGATCAACAAATCCTTCAGGTTGTTCAGTGTATACTTCTTCTTCTAATATGCCATTTAGAAATGTAGACTTGACATCCATTTGATATACCTTGAAATCTATGTAAGTAGCATATGCAAGTAGAGTTCTCACTCCTTCTAATCTTGCTACATGGGAAAATGTTTCCCCATAGTGTATTCCTTCTTCTTGTGCATAACCATTACATACCAGTTTTGCCTTGTTTCTTGTGACTTGTCCATGTTCATTAAGCTTGTTTCTAAATCCCCTTTCTGTTCCAGTAACATTCTTGTTTTCTAGTCTCGGCACTAGAGTCCAGGTATCATTCTTCTTTATTTGATCTATTTCTTTATTCATAGCTTGAATCCATTCTTCATTCTCTAAAGCATCGTTTATTGTCTTAGCCCCAAACTCACATAATAAATATGTAGGGTCTTTCAACTTACTTCTAGTCAAGACTCCTGATTCCTTATCTCCAATGATTTGTTCAGGCTTATGATGTCTTCTCACATATTGTTCCAATATAGGTTCAAACTTCTTTTCTCCTTGCTCTTTAGGTTCATCATGAAAATTATCAGATTTTCCTTCTGATTGTTCGACAACATCCTCCTAATGCTTGACATTGCTTACCCATGAATCTTCATCTAGTGCAGGTGTGTTCTTCTCCTTCTTCCATATAGACAAAAGATCTATAGTCTTCAGGTTCTTGTCTACTTTCTTGTTCATTTTTCTCTGCATATTCATCAACTCTCACATTTGTACTTTCCACAATTTTGTTAGTGTTAGAATTCAAACACTTATAAGCTTTTCTCTTAGTGGAATAACCTAGGAATATGCCTTCATCACTTTTTGCATCAAAATTTCCATTTCTATTATCCTTGAATACATAGCATTTTCTCCCAAAGATTCTAAAGTATTTTACATTAGGTGAATATCCATACCATTATTCATAATGTGTAACATTTGTACCTTTCTTGATTTTTACTCAGTTTGAGGTATAAACAACTATACTTATAGCTTCTCATCAATATTTATGTGCAACATTCTTCTCCATCATTAGTTTCCTTGCACAATCCATAATTGATCTATTTGTCCTCTTAGCTATAGCATTCTATGGAGGTGTTCTTGGTGCAAACATCTGTCTCTTGATTCTTCTATCATTGTAGAATAGATTGAACTCATTTAATATAAATTCTCCACCTTGGTCAGATCTCAAACATTTTAGGCTTCTACCTATTTCCTTTTCAACCTTTTTGAAATACCACTTAAACAACTAGAATGCATCATATTTTTCTTTCAAAAATATTACAGTCATCATTCTAGTGTAATCATCAAGAAACAAAATAAAATACTTAGCACCACAATAACTTTGTACACCCATAGGTCCACAAAGGTTAGTATGAACCAAATCCAAAATATTCTCAGAAGTAAATGTCTTGCTCATGAAACTAGACTTTGTCATTTTTCCCAATTGACATTGTTTACACAACACATTATCAGGTTTCTTCAATCTCGGTAAACCTCTAACTTTCTTCTTTTTGCTGCTACTCGCCAGATTGTCAAAGTTAAAATGACATATCCTTTTATGCCATAACTGTTATACACTGAATTTGCACCTCTAATCTCAAGCTCTCTTGGTCTTGATAATCCAGTATAACAAGGGAATCATCTCAAAGTTGTGGGACCTTTGCTAACCGAGATGAGACCTCCAGGTTCTAGGTTGGTTCCTCTTGGATAGTCACCTTAGCTTGCTCTTAGACAGGAAAGTAAATCTTTGAGGGGAAAGGGTTAGAAGGAGAACATGGAAAGGGAAATAACTAGAAGCAAATCTATCCTACAAGGCGATGCACCAAAACTAGGGTTTGGATCTCAGTATAGAGGGATGAAACCAATGAGGGAAACAGGTCTAGGAGATCACAACTTATTGAATAGGCTTGCATAAGTGTTTCATAAGAGGGCCTGAATAGAAGACACCACTTATGACCTACAAATAGACATTCACTTCTGTAACTTGGTGTAGGATTGAGACAAGACTGCTAGGGGTTATAGCATACCCACAAAACATCTAAATTAGATCAAACATAGAAAAACACACATAATTGTAGAAAGCAAGAGGTATCAAAAAACCTAAGATATCACTAAAAACATCATACACTTTAATCCAGTAAGAGATAATCCAAACAAGACAAGCATAAGGACAAAAAGAATGTCACAAAATACCTTGCATTATCTAAATTATCAATGGGAGATTACAAAGAGTAGAAAACCAGAGGATAGGAAAGTGTCTCAGATAGCTTTCTAGGAAAGAAACTTTCATTTTTACAAAATGTGAACTCCCTACTCTACAAGCTCCAAAAAAACACTATATACAACTTTGTACGTAGGTCGGAATCAAAAATTAACCAGGGTTACATAAATCTACATAAAATAATCCAACCCTAAACCAGTCACTTCTAATCATAAATGAATCTTTGAAAATATCCAACTGATCAGATATTTCTCCTTGCATGCCCATGCCTGTACTGATCCTGCCTGCAGATCAACAACCTTGATCCATCTACCTCTCTGCAAGTCAGGCTATCATGAATGCTCAAATCTGATCTCAGATCCTAAAAAGGACCCAAAAATGGTAGTCTAGATCTCTACAAATTCTTCCAACCACAACCGCCTTCAAAATCATCAATCCTTAGCTACCCGCACTTGCAAGCATTCTCTGTAGAAAAAAGTCTGCCAACAAAGTTGCACCACCTTGAAAAAAACACTGATCGCATGAGCTCAAAAGCTTTTATGTGATCATGTGACAAGCTCTTTAGAAACTACCACTAGTTTTCCACATAGACACCTGGACCCACCAAATATCCACCACCTCATTCAATCCCACGATAGCAGCACAAGAAATGCTAGAAGAATCTGATGGTAGTCGCATGATCACATGAGCTCAAAAGATCTCATGCAAACATGTGACCACCATAGATCTTGTATCTATGGAGCCCATGCTATACCACTGGCCCACAAGATCAACATGTCATCAACCCCTTGGCCCACCGCCAAAGTCACTTCTTACCGTTGACGGCTCATCACATGATCGCATGCAGTTAGAAAGCTACATGTGATCATGTGACAAGTGCAAGATGATCACTGCAAACCTAACTCTATGTTTACCTCAGGTTTATTATCTTCTTAGTCGGCAAGTCACTGGAAGTTTTACTAACCCTGGGCTCTATCTGGCGACTGCGAGAAATCCTTAACCGTACACCTGCTTTACCAACCTTGGGCCCACCTTGACTGAGATTCTAATCTAACAGTGGGTGCAAGATCTCATGGGGTCAGAAGATCCCATGAGATCTTATGACCACCGTAGATATCTTCTCTACCACCACCTCATTGAAATCTAGATCCACGATAAATATTCATCACCAACTGACCAATGGAACATGGGCACGTCACCACTTGAGGACCCACCAATAGCTGCCAAAGTCCCTGCTGACCGTTGACCACTTGTCACATGATCACATGTGGCTAGGAAGGCCTATACGATCATGCGACCAACTGCATGATGTTAACTTCCTAAACCGTGAACTGTTTGTCATTTAGAACTTTACCGTTACCATTGGGATCTCATCAGATGGTTGTTGTATGATCTCATGGGCTCGGAAGATTCCATGAGATCATGTGACCACTGTAGATCTCTGCTAGGAAGTCTTGCCAGGACCACACTGATTAGAGTTGCATGCTTATGAAATGAATGCCACCAAAGGAAGAAGTCCGAAACACAAAAGGGGTAAAAAACACAGAGGGTTTTTGAGTGAAGGTCGAAAACACACTAATCTTTTAGAGAGAAGGTCAAAAACACACTGAGCTTTCAGACCAAAAGGCAAAAACATCTTGAGCCTTCAGAGAGAAGGTCGAAAACACACTGGGTTTTCAGGCCAAAAGGTAGAAAACACACTGGACTTTCAACACTTGAGAATTTCTTTGGAAAATAGGACCGTGGCCAAAAATGAATGATAGGGAAATTTTGGGTAACATTTTGGTGACCTCTATGGGATGTCAGCCTGCTAGACATTTAGACCAGTTGCCTTGAAGCAATCCATTGGGCATGGGGTCACTACTGAGCACAAAAACTTGGTAGGGACAAAAATTGAATCGGGAAGACAAACTTGTGCACGAGAACTTCTTGGAAAATGGGAAAACTAAGCTAGAAAGTAGGGAAACTAACCTAGCCTAAACTAACTAGTGCAGAGACCTGGCTAAACAAAACCATTCACTGGTTGTGAAAAATAGCTTCCCATCCTTCTCAGCCTACAATAATCCACATGCTTCTGGAAAGCTATTAAAAGATAAATACAGGAGACATGCAGAATCACCTGCTTGACAAAGATCTAGCTGACATAGATTTTTCTCACTTGGTCAAGTTGATCGTAGGCACCATCATTTTGAGGACAAACAACAAGCAGCGATGAGACTTTACTTACTTGGCCAATGGGGACAACAAGCTGATCTAGTTCATTCACAGCCTCAACTTCTGATGGAAAAACATATTGGGATGCTAGCACAACTTGTACTCCTTTGATAACCTCCATCCTAGCCAAATATCTGATAGGGAAACCATGAGAGATGCTAGACCTAAAGCTCTCCTTGATAAACTTAGGCCCCTGAGAGATTACTTTAGTCTAATTAATCTCCTTCTTATGCTGATCGGAAATGACTATCTCCTGTAGATTGTAGGTGTCCTCCAAAATTATGGGCTTGTCATCAAGATGCAGGCAAAAGTACTCCATCTTGTCCCAGAATTGATCTTCCTTTTCTTCTTCTACACTCTTTTGTAGGAGAAGTATACTATTGTCAGCATAATCATGATTTGTTGAGGAATTATTTGTCTTAACCTATTCAGAGAGAGCCTCCCTTAGATCAGCAATCTTCTGCTCAATGATCTCTTTTTCTTCCTCCAGTTGAGAGCATTTCTCAACCTGCATTTGATAGCCTCTTTTATATGTTTCAGTTGTAGAAGCCATGAATCCAATATTTTGTTTGAGATCCTGCAACTCTCTCTCATGAAACTCCTCATGAGCTCTTAGTTCCTTTTCTTTCTCAATTTGAAATTCATTGCCTCTATCAAACATGGCCTCCATCAAAACCTTTTGGTCTTGGACCACCTTTTCACAATTATTCTTATGAATTTCCAGCTCCTCATAAGCAACCCTCTGAGCTGCTAATGTTCTTTGAAAATCTTCCTCTTTCTCAGCTATAGCAGCACTAACCTTAATTAGGTTTTCCTTGTAAACTTTGTGTAGTGTTGCTAGGTTTCTTGTAAGGGTTGCTTGACTTTTTTGCTGTCCTGCAATGATTTCTTCACACTGCTTCCATCTAGCATCAAACTGCTCCTTTTCTTGTGTCCACATATGCCCCCTTTGTGTTTCTAGCACCTCCTCATAGTGTTTCTTTTGTGCTTCCAGCCCCTCAGCAAGCATGGCCTCATTTCTTTTGTATTGTTCTGCCATATACCTCCTGTAACCTTGATCCTGCTGAGCCAAAGCTTGTTGTTGTTGGATCTGGGCACGATGAACATGCTCTTTTAAGAAAAGCATCTCCCCTTGAGGTTTTTGGTATGTGTATTGATGCTGCCATGATGCTAGAAGTTGGGTGGGTGGGGGGCAAGCATGAGATGACTGTTGCTGCCCTCCATGAAATATAGGGATACCCTCATGAAAAGAAGGATGGTAATCCATCCTAGGTACTGAATCTCCTTGAAACCAGTAGATGTGAACTTGAAGTCACTAGATATGAAAAACAATGACCTCTCAAAGGTCTGCAACTTGATGGATGCATATCGAAACCAGCAAGAATTATGAAAATATGACCTTTTGGTCCCATCGGGCATGCCAGAAATGTTATACATTGAATTTGCACCTCTGATCTCAAGCTCTCTTGGTCTTGATAATCCATTATAACAAGGGAATCATCTCAAGGTTGTGGGACCTTTGCTAACTGAGATGAGACCTCCAGGTTCTAGGCTAGTTCCTCTTAGATAGTCACCTTTGCTTGCTCTTAGATAGGAAAGTAAATCTTTGAGGGGAAAGGGTTAGAAGGAGAACATGGAAAGGGAAATAATTGGAAGCAAATCTATCCTACAAGGTGATGCACCGAAAATAGGGTTTGGATCTCAGTATAGAGGGATGAAACCAATGAGGGAAATAGGTCTAGGAGATCACAACTTACTGAATAGGCTTGCATAAGTGTTTCATAAGAGGGCCTGAATAGAAGACACCACTTATGACCTGCAAATAGACATTCACTTCTGCAACTCGGTGTAGGATTGAGACAAGACTGCTAGGGGTTATAGCATACCCACAAAACATCTAAATCAGATCAAACACAGGAAAACACACAAAATTATAGAAAGCAAGATGTATCAGAAAACCTAAGATATCACTAAAAAAATCATACACTTTAATCCAGTAAGAGATAATCCACACAAGACAAGCATAAGGACAAAAAGAATGTCACAAAATACCTTGCATTATCTAAATTATCAATGGGAGATTACAAAGAGTAGAAAACTAGAGGACAGGAAAGTGTCTCAGATAGCTTTCTAGTAAAGAAACTTTCCTTTTTACAAAATGTGAACTCCCTACTCTACAAGCTCCAAAAAAACACTATATACAACTCTGCACATAGGCTGGAATCAAAAATTAACCAAGGTTACATAAATCTACATAAAATAATCCAACCCTAAACCAGTCACTTCTGATCATAAATGAATCTTTGAAAATATCCAACTGATCAGCTATTTCTCCTTGCGTGCCCATGCTTGTACTGATCCTGCCTGTAGATCAACAACCTTGATCCATCTACCTCTCTGTAAGTCAGGCTGTCATGAATGCTCAAATTCGATCTCAGATCCTTGAAAGGACCCCAAAATGGTAGTCTAGATCTCTACAAATTCTCCCAACCGCAACCACCTTTGAAATCATCAATCCTCAGCTACCCACACTTGCAAGCATTCTCTACAGAAGAAAGCCTGCCAACAAAGTTGCACCGCCTTGAAAAAAACACTGGTCGCATGATTGCATGAGCTCAAAAGCTTTTATGCAATCATGCAACAAGCTCTTTAGAAACTACCACCACTTTGTCACATAGACACCTGGACCCACCAAATATCCACCACCTCAGTCAATCCCATGATAGCACCACAAGAAACGCCAGAAGAATCTGACGGTAGTCGCATGATCACATGAGCTCAAAAGATCTCATGCGAACATGTGACCACCATAGATCTTGCATCTATGGGGCCCATGCTATACCATTGGCCCACAAGATCGACATCTCATCACCCCCTTGGCCCACCGCTGAAGTCACTGCTTACCATTGATAGCTCGTTGCATGATTGCATGCAGTTAGAAAGCCACATGTGATCATGTGACAAGCACAAGATGATCACTGCAAACCTAAATTTGTGTTTACCTTAGCTTTAGTTTCTTCTTAGTTGGCAAGTCGCTAGAAGTTTTACTAACCCCAGGCTCTGTCTAGAAACTGCAAGAAATCCTTAACTGCACAACCGCGCACCTTCTTTACCAACCCCGTGCCCTCCTTGACTGAGATTCTAATCTAATAGCGAGCGCAAGATCTCATGGGGTTGGAAGATCCCATGAGATCTTACGACCACTGTAGATCTCTTCTCTACCACCACCTGATTGAAATCCAGACCCGCGACAAATATTCATCACCAGCTGACCAATAGAACATGGGCATGTCACCACCCAAGGACCCACCAGCAGCTGCTAAAATCCCTGCTGACCGTTGACCGCTTGTCACATGATTGTATGTGGCTAGGAAGGCCTATGTGATCATGCAACCAACTACATGATGTTAACTTCCTGAACCATGAACCGTTTGTCATTTAGAACTTTACCGCGACCATTGGGATCTCATCAGATAGTTGTCGCATAATCTTATGGGCTCAGAAGATTCCATGAGATCATGTGACCACTGTAGATCTCTGTTGGGAAGTCTCGCCAGGCCCACACTGATCAGAGTTGCACGCTTATGAAATGAATGCCACCAGAGGAAGAAGTCTAAAACATAGAAGGGGTCGACAACATAGAGGGTTTTTAAGCGAAGGTCAAAAACACACTAAGCTTTCAGAGTGGAGGTCAAAAACACACTGAGCTTTCAGACCAAAAGGTAGAAACATCTTGAGCCTTTAGAGAGAAGGTCGAAAACACACTGGGTTTTCGGGCCAAAAGGTAGAAAACACACTGGACTTTCGACACTTGAGCATTTCTTTGGAAAATAGGACCGTGGCCAAAAATGAATGATAGGGAATTTTTGGGTAACAATAACCATACATCATCAAATTGTGCAAAAAAACATGTCTCTTCAGAAAGATATAGATAGAACATATTACCTCTAGTCTATTCTCCACTTCCAATTAGTTCACTAGTAGCATCAAATATTTTAGCCTTTGATGAAATTCCACTTGGTAACTAGTGCTATTAAGTTGTGCAACACTCAGAAAATTATAGTTAAGACCTACAACCCAATAAGAATTTTCACAAGTGATCTTATTAGTTAGCTTAATTGATCATTTACTTCTCACAGGACATGGTGCATCATTACCAAACTTAACACTTCTACCTTTGTAATGATCTAGGGTTTCAAACTTAATTTTATCACTAGTCATGTGATGTGAGAAACCACTATCAATAATCCATTTATCACCTTTACTCACATAAGAGATAAGTGTATTTTTCTCATCTTCATCATAATCATCTTTCATAGCAACATAAACTACTTCAATGTCAAAATTATCATTGTCACTATCAGTTTCCTCTTTGGCAATATAGAAGGATTTCTTACCTTTATCCTTGTAATATTTGTACCTTTGGTGATCTTTGTGATCTCTCTTATCCATGTGGTTTCTTTTTCTTTCCTCATACTTGTCATTCCTATTAGGACATCTTGTAGCAATATGGCCAACTTTATTACACAAAAAACATATTATAGGAAGTTTACCTTTATATTTTCCTTTTCCACTTTTCAATCTTCTATCCATGAGTGCCTCAAGATCATCTAGTTCATTATTAGCAGTGTCACTATCACTTCCACTATCACTTTCACTTTTCACACATTTTCCCTTTTCTCTCGTAGATTTATGCAAAACCATTTGTGACTTGAATGCAAATTCAATATTAGGAACAATGTAGTTATCATAGTTAGAAAGATCAAAGTAGTAAGCTTACCAACAAGACTTTTCAGAGTTAGAACACTACCAGGGTTACATTTTGATTATTGAATTGCAAAAAATTTGATAGCATAGATAGGAAGAAAATTCCTCAATACTTTACTAATGATAGTCTCATCCTCAATGATTCCATAAGCTCCTCTAATAGAGTTCACTACATATTTAATTCTACCACAATACTGAGCAATATTCTCACCTTCTTGCATTTTAATTTCATCAAACTTACCTTTCAAGCTTTCAGCTTTTTCCCCTAGAACATTAACATCTCTAGCATAGATGGTTGCAAGAGTATCCCATATTTTCTTTGCAGTAGTGCAATCCTTGATATATTCAAATTCATGGTAGCTTAAGGCAAATGCAATCTCCAACATTGCATGATTGTGTTCCTATTTTTCTTTCATCTCCTTGGTAGTCAAAGGTGGAGTAGGTATGACATAGTCATGTTTAACATAGTATTTTGCTAAATCACCAATACTAGCTAGATGTAGTTTCATCAAACTCTACCATGCAGGGAAGTTCTCCTTGTTTAACTTTGGTACCTCCTTTTTATAAATCTTGATCATTAGCTTCAAGTACCTTTAAAAATTTTCTCTGTAAGCACCAACAACTCTGATACCAATTATTAATATTATTTAGAACAATAGAGAGGGGGGGGGGGGTGAATTAGTTGTTCTCAGGTCTAGATGTACCAATTGAACTTTTAAACACTTCAAAAATATTAGATCTAATCACCAACAAAACTAGGTTTCTAAAGAATATGTATACCAGAGAAATATAACATATAGTCCACTATCCAACAGTAATTAACTTGTAGAATATAGAAACATTCACAAGAATCAGTCACACAAGTATAACACCAGATTTATAGTGAAAACCCAACATGGGAATAATAACTTTGTAACATGTTACTGATATTTTCACTCTTCTAAAGTGACCTCTATGAAAAGCCAACCTTGTTAAAGCTTACAAACACACTACTAGGTGTGACCCTATCAAAGGATTTAAAACACTCTGTCAAAAGTGACATGGTTAAAGGATTTAAGTACATTCCATTAGAATGGAACCTTGATTAAAGGATTTAACAATGACTATTAGGTCAACCTTGATTAAAGGATTTGGACTGATACAATGGTTAGAAAGTAGCAGTAATATTTGATCTATAAAATATACAACTCACTTTGCAAATATCAGAATCAATTTGCACATGTATGCTGATTTACTAACTGATTACCATTTCCATCTCCATCACTAATTTTCTCAAAATTCACTTCAAGCAATCACAACTCTGATCAATTCCTTCACCTTCAGCCTTCTTCTTAGACTTATCAGTCAATAACATCAACAACTTCAGCCTCCTCTACCTTATGTAACTTCACACTTAGGTTTTCAACTTACTTCTAGTCAAGAATCCTGATTCCTTATCTCCAATGATTTTTTTAGGCTTATGATGTCTTCTCACATACTATTCCAATATAGGTTCAAACTTCTTTTCTCCTTGCTATTTAGGTTCATCATGAAAATTATCAGATTTTGCTTCTGATTGTTCGACAGCATCCTCCTAATGCTCGACATTGCTTACCCGTGAATCTTCATCTAGTGTAGGTGTGTTACTTTCTACTCCTTCTTCCATATAGATAAAAGATCTATAGTCTTCAGGTTCTTGTCTACTTTCTTGTTCATTTTTCTTTGCATATTCATCAACTCTCACATTTGTACTTTCCATAATTTTGTTAGTGTTAGAATTCAAACACTTATAAGCTTTTCTCTTAGTGGAATAACCTAGGAATATGCCTTCATCACTTTTTGCATCAAAATTTCCATTTCTATTATCCTTGAATATATAGCATTTTCTCCCAAAGATTCTAAAATATCTCACATTAGATGAATATCCATACCATTATTCATAATGTGTAACATTTGTACCTTTCTTGATTTTTACTCAGTTTAAGGTATAAACAACTATACTTATAGCTTCTCTCCAGTATTTTTGTGCAACATCCTTCTCAATCATTAGTTTCCTTGCACAATCCATAATTGATCTATTTGTCCTCTTAGCTATAGCATTCTATGGAGGCATTCTTGGTGCAAACATCTATCTCTTGATTCTTCTATCATTGTAGAATAGATTGAACTCATTTAATATAAATTCTCCACCTTGGTTAGATCTCAGACATTTCAGGCTTCTACCTATTTCCTTTTCAACCTTTTCGAAATACCACTTAAACAACTAGAATGCATCATATTTTTATTTCAAAAATATTACAGTCATCATTCTAGTGTAATCATCAACAAACAAAATAAAATACTTAGCACCATAATAACTTTGTACACCCATAGGTTCACAAAGGTCAGTATGAACCAAATCCAAAATATTCTCAGAAGTAAATGTCTTGCTCTTGAAACTAGACTTTGTCATTTTTCCCAACTGACATTGTTTACACATCACATTATCAGGTTTCTTCAATCTCGGCAAACCTCTAACTTTCTTCTTTTTGCTAATACTCACTAGATTGTCAAAGTTAACATGACACATCCTTTTTTGCCATAACCATACATCATCAAATTGTGCAAAAAAACATGTCTCTTCAAAAAGATATAGATAGAATATATTACCTCTACTCTCTTCTCCACTTCCAATTAGTTCACTAGTAGCATCAAATATTTTAGCCTTCCTTTGATGAAATTCCACTTGGTAACTAGTGCTATTAAGTTGTGCAACACTCAAAAAATTATAGTTAAGACCTACAACCCAATAAGAATTTTCACAAGTGATCTTATTAGTTAGCTTAATTGATCATTTACCTCTCACAGGACATGGTGCATCATTACCAAACTTAACACTTCTACCTTTGTAATGATCTAGGGTTTCAAACTTACTTTTATCACCAGTCATGTGATGTGAGAAACCACTATCAATAATCCATTTATCACCTTTACTCACATAAGAGATAAGTGTATTTTTCTCATCTTCATCATAATCGTCTTTCATAGCAACATAAACTACTTCAATGTGAAAATTATCATTGTCACTATTAGTTTCCTCTTCTGCAATATAGAAGGATTTCTTACCTTTATCCTTGTAATATTTTTACCTTTGGTGATCTCTATGATCTCTCTTATCCTTGTACTTTCTTTCTCTTTTCTCATACTTGCCATTCCTATCAGGACATCTTGCAACAATAAGGCCATCTTTATTACACAAAAAAGATATTATAGGAAGTTTACCTTTATATTTTCCTTTTCCACTTTTCAATCTTCTATCCATGAGTGCCTCAAGATCATCTAAATCATCATTAGCAGTGTCACTATCACTTCCACTATCAATTTCACTTTTCACACATTTTCCCTTTTCTCTCGTAGATTTATGCAAAACCATTTGTGACTTGAATGCAGGTTTAATATTAGGAACAATGTGGTTATCATAGTTATAAAGATCAAAGTAGTAAGCTTACCAACAAGACTTTTCAGAGTTAGAACACTACCAGGGTTACATTTTGATTCTTGAATTGCAAAAAATTTGATAGCATAGATAGGAAGAAAAGTCCTCAATACTTTACTAATGACAGTCTCATCCTCAATGATTCCATAAGCTCCTCTAATAGAGTTCACTACATATTTAATTCTACCACAATACTGAGCAATATTCTCACCTTCATGCATTTTCATTTCATCAAACTTACCTTTCAAGAATTCAGCTTTTTCCCTTAGAACATTAACATCTACAGCATAGATGGTTGCAAGAGTATCCCATATTTTCTTTGGAGTAGTGCAATCCTTGATATCTTCAAATTTATGGTAGCTTAAGGCAGATGCAATCTCTAACATTACATGATTGTGTTCCTATTTTTCTTTCATCTCCTTGGTAGTCAAAGGTGGAGCAAGTATGACATAGTCATGTTTAACATAGTATTTTGCTAAATCACCAATACTAGCTAGATGTAGTTTCATCAAACTCTACCATGCAGGGAAGTTCTCCTTGTTTAACTTCAGTAACTCCTTTTTATAAATCTTGATCATTAGCTTCAAGTACCTTTAAAAATTTTCTCTGTAAGCACCAACAACTCTGATACCAATTATTAATATTATTTAGAACAACAAAGAGCGGGGGGGGGGGTTGAATTAGTTGTTCTCAGGTCCAGATGTACCAATTGAACTTTTAAACACTTCAAAAATATCAGATCTAATCACCAAAACAACTAGGTCTCTAAAGAATATCTATACCAAAAACATATAACATATAGTCCACTATCCAATAGTAATTAACTTGCAGAATATAGAAACATTCTCAACAATCAGTCACACAAGTATAACACCAGATTTATAGTGAAAACCCAACATGGGAAAAACAACTTTGTAACATGTTACTAATATTTTCACTCTTTTGAAGTGAGCTCTGTGAAAAGCCAACCTTGTTAAAGCTTACAAACACACTGCTATGTGTGACCCTGTTAAAGGATTTTAAACACTCTGTCAAAAGTGACATCGTTAAAGGATTTAAGTACATTCCATTAGACTGGAACCTTGATTAAAGGATTTAACAATGACTATTAGGTCAACCTTGATTAAAGGATTTGGACTGATACAATGGTTAGAAAGTAGCAGTAATATCTGATCTATAAATTATACAACTCTCTTTGCAAATATCAGATCCAATTCGCACATGTATGCTGATTTACCTTGTGTAACTTCAGACTTAGGTTTTCCTTTATACCTTTGTGATAGATAGATTGTCTTTTGCCTCTTCATCTCCTCCTTAGATCTTAGGTTAGGTTAGATTCATCAAATCCTTCCATCATTTAAGTTCTTCATCCATCCTTCTAGAAACATCTTCAATCTTCTCATTGAATTCATAAAACAATTTACCATGCACTAAATTCTCCATACAATTAATTAATAAAATCAACACAATTTACATAACCCAAGAATTCAATTGTGTTGGATGGAAATCTAAATTCTTCCTCCAAATGTAAATTACTAACTCTCAGTCATACTGTGTTAATCTCCTCAATCATCACTGCGTAACTCGGTCATATCTTCAAACATTTTTCCTCGGCTAACATTGTTTTGATCGGTAATTTCCTTTTTCTTGGCATAAAATGATGTTCAGTCAACACTAAAGTTACTCGATCATCATATACTGGCACTCGATTGACACTAACATCACTCGTGTTAAACTAGATCTTTCTTCACTTTTTCTTAGTTAAGCCTACTTCTTTAGTCTTTCTTCTTAATTAGATAAACAATACATTATCTTATCATAGTGTGAAATAATCAAGTACTCATTGAAGTATCAAATAACTCAACCTTTCCCTAGGTGCTAGTGTTATGTCCCTTTCCCTAATCCTTTTCACCAATCAATAGATATAGTACTTTCATAGATAGCAACTGTCTTACCAATTAAGGTTTGACATCAAAGAAAATAGAACAATTGCTTCAATTTCAATTTCCAACAATAATTAGGGAGTATCATACTCCATTAAATAGAAGAAAATAGATAGTTGAATATTATGGCATTGCAAATGATGATGCAAAACAATTTTATTTCAATAAATTCATTTATGATAACGAGCTCATTAAAACCTCAAAATTTGGATCATTCTTATATAAATATAAGGGAGGATTGTTAATGAGTAGAGTAACCAATATCAGACCTACTAATGAGGCCTAATTATTGTAGGATCTTAAGAAAAATATTTATAAGAAGATAAGTATAATGACTCCAAAGAGGGAGAGAAATTTTTTACAAGACCAAAGACTAATGATATTTATAGGGTAGGAAGTAAGTTCCATATTAACCATTGATAGTTTTGTGAAAATAATTGATAAATAAAATAAATTGAACCTTGACAATGTGGACAAAATTTACACCAGGTCCACATATAACCCTAATGAGAAGGCTTTATTAACATGGGCATTATTTCCATCAAACAAAATGCTAATGGTTATTGATAAAATAAAATTCTTTGGGAACATGATAACTCAAAGAGTTGGGGAAACTGATCCCATGGATGTTGTAAAACTAAGTGTGAATGTGACTAATTTTAGTAAAGATCAAATTTAACAATTGGTAAAGGAAAGAGAGATGTACAAATTGAAGAGTGAAAAATTATTACATGAAAATTCCACATTAAAAGATAAGATAAAGTATGTACCAAATTAGTTAATATATTTGATAAAAACTTATGCTAAGACCATGTAAGGAAGAGCATGAATAAAATAAACAAGTTTGTGAAACCTCTCACAAACCCAAATGTGAAGCCTCCTTTATTGAATGGATTTGGTCCAAGAGATTGGATGTGTGCTCAAGCTTCAAATGTGGAAAGATTTTAACATTATGAGGATATGAGGGTGGTTTTTGTTCTTCAAAATGGCATGATAACTTTTCTCAAATGGTGGATGAAAATGAAGGAGATGAGGGTTCAATTAATAGGCAAGAGGAAAGATGAATGGACAGTCAAGATGAAAACCTGAGGAAGGGTCAAGATGCATTTGAGGGAGAGTACATAGATTGTGCTTTCTCAAATGCATCTCCTTGTGACAAGTATCACAATGGGAGAGGTTGGAAGAAATGGGTGAATGTGACCATTTTGGGAGATGTGAGGGGGGACAAAAGTGTAAGAAAGAGATGGAGTGTGTAAGAGATGTGTAAGAGCATTTAAGGTTGACAT
Source organism: Chamaecyparis obtusa (assembly GCA_027943335.1). Lineage (NCBI taxonomy): Eukaryota > Viridiplantae > Streptophyta > Pinopsida > Cupressales > Cupressaceae > Chamaecyparis > Chamaecyparis obtusa. Next base: position 182,834 of record BSBK01006490.1, on the reverse strand, counting down.
GAGGTGAAGGAATTGGGGGATGTGATAATGTGACATGAGATTTGACGTGGGTTGGGTTAGCATTTCTTAATCTATGGATTATGATTGTACAAATGCTTAGGAGATGGTTAGGCTTGGATTAGAGGGTAAATGGGATAATTAGAAGGATGTGATGGGAGGAGAGAGAATGAGTGGATGATTGAATTAGATAATCATGGGTCATTAGCTAATTTAAGGGTGATTAACATGTATGAAGGGGTTGGGTTGAGTAGGAACTCAAGGTTATGTTTTTGGGATGTATTTGGTTAGGGGTTAAAGTTAGGAACCATGTCCTCAAATTGGATTAAATGCATTATTTAATTCCATGTGGGAGGAAAAAGGGGATTTATGAATTAATTTAAATAGATAAAGACATCCATTTAAATTAATAGAGGAAAGGGATTTTAATTACTTATCAGACTTTGGGTTTGTCACTTAGATAATTAATTAGGCTATAGTTAATTAATCAAATTAATTAACTAGGGGATGACATAAATTAATTAAATAAATAATATTTAATTAATAAAATGCCCTAAGAGAGAACTAAATAGGATTAATTAATTGTGCAATCAGATTTAGGTGTCTACATTTTGCCCCTCTTCAACATATTGTTAAAATAACATTATTTTGAAGACATTTAAAATAATAAATGAAGTGAAGAATTTTCTAGGTGATGAAGGCACCCCAAATTATGGGGTAAAAGATTTAGACTGGGTGATGCCCCATCAAGAGGGCGATAGGGAAAGTAAAGGGGCAAAGGAAATGTCTGGAAAGGAAGGATGTGCATTTTGCATAGCACGCCAAAAAAGGGGCATGAACATGGAATAAGAGGTTGAAAAGGGAAAAAGAGTGGAAAGAGATGCAAAAATGGGAAGAATGGGTGGGCTGGGGGGCTTCTACAAGGGGAAATGTGTCATGGGAGGCCCTTTATGAGGGTCAGGAGGGCCAAAAATAGGTCATTTACAAATTTTAGAGCTTAGAAATATTGCAATTTTCAGCTCTGAGTTTGCATAGAGAGATGGCACGAGGAGGGAGACTGAGGCATCATACTAACATCATGAGGAGTGTTTGAAGAAATGGCATCCCTAACCAATAGGTAGGATAAAAAAATAGCTCCTATTTATTCTTTATTTATCATTTAATGCATGTACTATCTAGGAAATATGTGATCTCACAGGATCGGATCGATGGGATCACCATCACAACCCATAGAATCGTGATCCCGCAAAATATTTCTAGGATACCGGGTAGGGAAAAGGGGAAGGGAGATGTTGTAGGATCACACATCTACTAGGGCTAGTTAAATGTTTGGCAGAACTGCAATCCCGCTTGAATTTATCATGGGTTCGTGATCCCAGAGTGCACAATGGATAACGCAAGAAAAAAATAGGTTCCCGGGGGGAGGGGGAAGGGATAGTAGCACAAGAATGTGTTATCATGCCCATATAGTGTGGGAAAAAAGTGTGAGGGAATGAGGGAAAAAGGTAGGGTAAAAAGAGGGATGGGGAGTGATAGTTAGCTAGACTTTCTGGTAGGAAACAAACTAACGTAGTGGACTTGTCTTGGGTGCAGTGGTCAATGGAGTGGCTGACAAGCCGGGAGAGACACTTGATAATTCTATCCATAGGAGAGAAGTTCACACTGGTGGACTGGGTTTGAGTTGATGCAATCGACTTAGGGTACCTGACATGACTATCGCATAGGCATACCTATATGTTGATAGTGACATCCCTCTATGAGAGATAGCATTCAGAGACAGAGACATTCCATCTGTCGATGGGGGAGATAACTATGACCTTGGAGGATGTGTACTAGATCTTTAGATTGCCTATTTGAGGTAGCCCAATGGTGGAAGGTGACTATACACAACAATAAATAGTGAGGGCCCTACCGGGACCCAAAGTAGCACCGATCTTACAACATGGGCAGTTGGCACTGGCTCGACATCTGGCGAGAGAATCACTAGTGCAAGGAGTGTACTTATTTGTGTGTGGATTAGTCACGGGGTAAATTTCCCCTGATACATGAGGGATGAGTGTGAATCTTGCACTCATCCTTGTGATTATGAGGATTTTGGATGCCAACGTTCCAATAGCCTAGGACATGATGATGGTGGTCGAGCTATATAGGGATCTATACCAAATAGTATATCATGGTACGAAGTCACAAGGGTGTCATGTAATGTTTTCCTCATTGTTACAAGTGTGGGTGTGGAAGCACATAGCAGTGTTGAGGCCCCTAGGGAGGATAGATTGGCAGGTGGATGAGCCCACAGTATGGGTATGTGTAGGGTCATGGTATGCCAAAAAGTGTCGATGTGAAAAAGAAGTCTTGATTGATAGAATCTTCAAAAAAAACTATAACTTTTAAACAATATAAATTTTTTTAAATTTGAAATATACATCACATTCTATGCTTCACCTAATACAATAATAATAAACAATTATTTCAATTTGATAAATTTTAGACTAAGTTAAGGTGGTCAGACAAAGTTTTTATATTTAGGGAAATTTGTAGAAGAAAAATCATAATTAATTATTTACTTAAAAAAAAAATACAAAAAAATATGCATCACATCCAAACATGAGTCTACTACTTTTATCTAGAATCTTATTAAAAAAAATTATCATTTCATTTTGTTTAATGTGGTTAGACATACACCTACTTGTTATCTTTCTAGTCCAGATTGATAGCCTTATTAAAAAATAGCTATAACTTTCAAACTATATAACATTTTTGAAATCCAAAACATGTGTCACATTCTATGATTTTCCTACTACAAAAAAAATAGAAAAAGTTTTCAATTTGATAAAGTTTAGACTAAGTTAACGTGGTCAGACACAAGATTTTTTGTATTCTGGAAAAGTTGTAGAAGAAAAATCATAATAAATTATTTACTTGGAAACAAATTACAATAAAATATGTGTCACATCCGGACATGAGTCTACTACTTATATCTATAATCTTGTAAAAAAAATTTATCATTTCATTGGGTTTAAGGTGGTTAGACATACACCTACTTTTTTTTTTCCTAAAATTTTCAACATATACAACAATTTTTTTTCTAAAAAGGACTAGTATCTTAGAAACTAAATTCAATTTTCTACAAATTATCTTCTTACATATTTTTGATATAATATGTATAACTTGTTCAAATTTTTATGTCAACTTGCCTAAACATGATTTTCTGAATTTTTATTGCCACTTAAGGGCCTAGTTTGGCATACCATGATCCTACACATACCCATATACAGTTGAAGGGAGTTGTTGTCGTATCACAATGTGGACAACATAGATTATTGGAGAGAGACATTTAACAAGGTGTAGGATGGGATCACATGGTGATCGTACCTGGGGATAGTAGCTTGGGTGGAGGACCAATGAGAGCTTCCCTACACAATGAATCCAACTTATATCATAGACCTATGGGAGTACATAGTGGGGTAGTACAGGCAATATAGGGCCACCTGTCAATTTGGTTACACACATGGAGTGCTAGATGCAGAGAATTGGTACTAGTAGATGACCTAGGAGTGGCGGTCAAAGTTCAATGGTAGACTTGAGAGGGATGGGCTGCTCGTTGCATGGCAAGTGATTCAACCTGCATAGTGGGATTGGATTAGAGGACTAATGGATGGAGAGATTATAGCCAAGTATCAAGCCTAGTTTTAGAGGCCAGAGGCAATGGGGAGGCTAGGGATTCCAAATAGAGCAGTAGCAGCAGTGGTTGTATGAAGTCAGGGTCATTGACCTACAGCTGGGGAGAGAGGAGAGGAGGGAGGTGAGCTACTAGGAGAAAATGGAGGAGGATAGGGGGAGAGCAGGAGATGGAGATGGAGAGGGGATAGATGTGGACAAGGGAGGGAGAGGAGATGGAGGGGATGGAGGAGGAGATAAAGGTGATGGTGGAGTACAAGTACCACTACCACTATAGGGGCCACCAGCACCATCAAGACCACTAGTAGGGGCACCACCTATGCCACAAGGATCACCATCAGGCCCACCACCCATACAATCACCATGGCTAGGGTCATCAAGAGGTGGGGGTGGGGATCTAGCATGGCATATCGCATCCTTACAGGTCATGTTCAATAGGACCAACTAGATGTTGAGAGATATACAGGGGGAGAGAGATGCCCTATTGACACAATTCACTCAGGCACTACAGGATGGTCTCAATACTATATATGAGAGAGAGCAGTTGGACCAGGAGAGAGAGAGATTGAGGGTGGATAGGGACTGGTTGTAGGGGGAGTGAGATGGACTATATTCAGAGAGGGAAAGACTACAAGGGAGAGGGATATGGTGATGCGACAACTTGGTGTGGAGAGATAGGCTACCAGTGGGGATAGAGGCACAAGGAGCTCACAGGATAGATCTAAGGAGGTGAGACACCTCTAGAGGGACTTGGCATACCTAAGGGAGAAGGTGGGGGTGGTATCAAGCTATGTAGCATGCAATAGTGTTTCTATACCATCATGAGCATTATCGATGAGCAAGATGGTCTGTGATAATAGGTACAGGAACTGGAATAGGCACTAGTAGTAACTAGAGAATAGGGGTGAGCACGCAGATGGCAGGGGCCTTAAAGAGGATAGGACAAGAGAGAAATCAGCCTAAGAAATCAAAGAGTCAGTAATGGTCAGTCGGTGGCTCAGTGTAGATGGCATAGCTATAGGGATCTCAGGTGGCAATGGAGGTGGATGGGGGAGGGGATGGGGGGATTATAGGGCCATCACATGTACCCACACAAGTGCAGGATATAGGTATTCACAACATAGTGGAGAGATCAATGCCCAAAGTCATGCGAATAGCCATTACCACAACACCACCACAAGATCCACCATAGGTCAACTCTCTTGCTCATGTTGAGTGCAATCTAATGAAATTATTTAATGAATGCAATCTAGTGAAATGATTTAATGAGTGTAATCTAATATAATGATTTAAAAAATGCAATCTAATGAAATGATTTAAAAAATGCAATCTAATGAAATGATTTAACAAGTGAAATCTAGGGAAATGATGAAAATTCATGTTGGAGGAGGTGAATGTGAGTGGTTGTGAGAATAGGAATGAAGCTGGAATCTAAAGCATGGCACTGCCTGATTGAACCCTAATTGAGGGGATGAAGCGGGATAGGTCAAGGAAGGAGGTAAGATTGCACAATCAAAATCCATGACTTAAGGATTGGAATAGGGAAAGATGGTTGGCAGGTATGCATCAAGATGGTGGGTTAAGAAATGAATGAAAAGTGTAAGGTTGATTAGTGTTATGTGTGTTTGCTGAGTTTTCAGGATGTTCTCTTAGATTGATAGTGGGATTGTGTATCTAAGGAGTTTGATAGGGGGCTTTTATGAGGCTTGAGTGTGGGGTATTTTAAAGGGGAATACCACCATGTATTTGATCACTTAGTTTGATATAGAAACATAAGGGACTATCCAATGTTACTAGGAACTCAAGGCTGTGTTGCTAGCATTGCATAGGACTGACATGCAAGGGTTACCCTAGTATCACACATGAACCAAAGTAGAGACATAGTGAAAATGATGTCGGGGAACCCATAAACAAATAACACTTCCCAAGTGCACCATGTGACTGAGAAGATAACATATAGAAAATGGAAGGGTTTTATCTGACTGACTCATAGGAAGAAACAAAAAGATCAAAAAGAGACCTTTCCTCAAAAATTTCCCTACCTTGTAGCACACCATGATATAAAGGATCATGGAAACCTTGAGGAGAGGAAAAAAATGAAGTCCCAAAAGATTAGCCAGAAACCAAAGAAAAAGATGAAAAACCATAATGATAAAATCCAAAAGATGTCCTTTTCCAAAAGAGATCAATCGACTATGGGATAGTGGGATTGGGATAGATAGGAGGAAAGATGCATCCTACAAGGACCTAGTTAGCAAAATGAGTTGCAAATTGTGTTTTAATTGGAAAAAAGGGGTTGTTTGGATAATCACAATGACAAGAAACTCTTTCCGAGGTAATTGTTGGGAAAACATGGCTTGGGCAGGGTGTGCATTAACATCACACTTATCTAGTGGAAAAAGTACAATGCAAACCAACGCAAAAGGGACAAGCACAAATTGAAACACTATATACAACTGATTGTTTAGAAATATCCAAAGTTTGAGATAGATCAACATATGGTGGTTATTTACATGGCCCAAGGATTAAGGAAAAAATATGCCTTTATATACAAGAAGCTCAGGACATGGGATAGTGAGTCTCTTTTGTTGAGGTGATAATAGGAACACCTTGGGAATAAGTATGTGGATAAAGTAGAAGTGCATGAATGCTAGTGGAAAGCATGTTGATTATGAGACATGATTTTGATAGATAATGGTACAGTCTACTATGTATGCTGTGTGTTGCTAGGTTTTCACCAACATACTTGTCCAAGGCACTTGATTGCCAAGTTTTCACCATTGGATGATTATTTTTTTCTCTACTTATTTTTTGGGAATGTTTTTGGTATCATCTAGGCACTTGTTTACCAGGTTTTCACAAAGACAATTATTTTTTTAGGGCTTTTTTACAATTTTTAGGTATTTTTAAGGCACATACGAGATGGCTCAAGCATAGAAACACTTTAGATGGATGATGTTAATGGGATCATTCAGAGGCTCCCCCTTTGGCATAGACAATTGATAGGCTCTTGAACCAAAGAAAGATATGACAATATATAGACCAAACTAGGTGCATTCAACCTTTCATTTCTTTTCCCAGTTGGCTTGCATCTTTTGATTCTCCTTCAAGACCACATCACCCACTTGGAACCTTCTAGGGTGAACCTTCTTCTTATAGATCCTCTTGAGTCGATTCTGGTATATAATTAGGTGATCATAGGCTTGTTGCCTTTTTTCATCTAGCAAATCCAGTTGGGTAAGATGCCCTATGTGGTAGTCTTCATCTATGATGTAGTTCTTCATGGATGTACACAATGAAGGGATTTCAACCTCAATTGGTAAGAGGGATTCAACACAATATACTAAGGAGTATAGGGTGGTGCCTATAGGTGTATGGAATGAAGTGTGATAGGCCCAAAGGGTGGGATTGATTTGGAGATGTAATTCCTGACCAGAATCATTGACAACTTTTTAGAGGATTTTTAGGATAGTTTTGTTAGTTGCCTCAGCTCGGTCATTTCCTTGTGGGAAGTACGGGCTGAAAAAATGTTGATGGATGCAGTATTGGGCACATATGTCTCTCACATGTTGATTTTTAAATGGGGTTCCATAATCTGTGAAGATGGTGGATGGGATGCCCAAGTGGTAGATGATATGGTAGAGGATGAACTTGGATATCTAAATGCATGTAGTTAGGTTGAGTGAAATCACTTTAACCCACTTGGTGAAATATTTGGAGATAGTGATGATATACTTGTGTCCATTTGAGGAATTTGGAGTAATCATACCAATTATTTCAAAGCCCAAACATGAAAAGGGCCATGGTGGTGCACTAGGTTGTAGGTCTTGTGCTAGTGCATGGATCAGATTGGCATGTTGTTGATAGGGTAGACACTTCTTTATAAATTTGCAAGCATCATGCTCTATCATTGGCCAATAATATCCAACTCTTAGCAACTAATTTTCTAGGACCATGCCACTTGTGTGGGCACCACAAATTCTGGCGTGGATCTCTTCTAAAGCCAAGGTAGCCTCATTCAAAACTAGACATCAAGAGAGGATGTTATGGCACCCATGATGATATAATGTGTTGGCTACAAGACTGTAGTGGGAAGCTCTATGGATTAGGTTATAGCATTGGGTGTTGATGAGGTGAGAGGATATGATACTATTTTTTAGATTATCATGAATATCATGATACCATGGGGACTAAGGATGAACCAAAATGCACAAAATTTCAAAATCAGCATTGTCATAAGAAGGTGTGTGTAGCTGCTCAAATAGAAACTCATATTGTATTATGTCTTGAGAAATCTCTAGTAAGGATCAGATGGTTTCCATTGCATTATGTCTTGGAACTTGTGTGAACTATATTTTGATGAATTATTCTTTCAATTTATCCACAAGCTCTTTGTATGGTAGTAGCTTATCATCCTTGGTTTGAAACTCATCAAGAACCTATTTGATGATCAGTTGGTAGTACCCAAACACTTGTAGTTCTGTGATGTTCCACTAGATAGCTATTTTGAGGCCTAAGATGAGTACCTTGTACTCTGCAATGTTATTTGTGCACTGAAATCCCAACTTGAAGGACTTGGGGATGTAATCACCTTGAGGGGTGGAAAAAAGTATCCCCACTCCTGATCCATGGGATGTATATGATCTATCAAAGTATAACATCCACATAGGTTGTTCCTTGAACATGCATAGATGTTCATCTAGAAACTCCATCACCATCGGATATGCATCGAATAAGGGTTCTTCAGCGAGATGATCGGCAATGACTTCCCCTTTTATTACTTTTTGGTTGACATATTGGATGTCAAATTCATTAAGGAGCATAGTTCTTGAGAGGAGGTACTTAAGGGGATCAACCTTGGAAACTAGCTTCACTATGTGGCTGAGTATATAGTTGCAAATATTCTGAGTGGAAAAGACCACTGCCAAGCATGCTTTTTCCATAGGGGAGTAATTCATCTCATAGCATACTAGTGTATGACTGATATAATAGATAGCCCTCTCCTTTCCATTGTTGTCAAGCTACACTATAAGTACCCCCAGTGCCATTGTGGTTGCTGATATGTACAAAATGAGTGGTCTCCCTGGCATTGGTGGCACAGGGTTGGGTAAATTTTCTAAGTACTCCTTAAGTTTTTCAAAGCTTCTCTGATAGATTGGATCCCATTTGAAACTAGTATCATTTTGTAGTAGGTGCGTGAATGGTTGGCACTTATCTTCTAGTTGTAATATAAACCTTTGGACTAACTGTAATTTTCCATGTAGGCTTCTTAACTACTTGAGTGTTATGGGGGGTGGTATTTCCATTATGGCTTTCACCTTCTTTGGGTTGATCTCTATGCCCCTTCATCATACGATAAATCCCAATAGATATTCATATGTGACACCAAAGATGTATTTCTTTAGATTCAACTTTAGACCGTAGTGATCTAGGTGATCAAACACATGCTCAATAATATTGAGGTGTTCCAATCGCCTTCATGACCTAGAGAGGATGTCACCTACATAGTCTTCAAGAATCTTATGGATCATGTCATGGAAGATTGCAGTCATTTCTCTTTGATACATATCTCCCACATTATTTAGCTTAAATTTAATCATGTTATAATAGAATGTTCCCCATGATGTCATGAATGTTGTCTTATGCTGATCTTCTTCTACTATGTGAATTTGGTTATACCTGGAGAAACCATCCATCAAGGATAGCATCTCATGTCTCACTGTAAGGTCAATGATCATATCAATGTTGGGCAGTGGGAAGTCATATTTAGATATTCCTTATTTAGATCTCCAAAATTAGTACAGATCTTGATCTCTCCTAAAGGCTTGGTGATTGGTACCGTGTTTGAGATCCACTCTAAATAGTCTATGACCCTAATGATTTTTGCGTATCATAACTTCTCCAGTTCTGATTTTACTAGAAGGGAAACCTTAGGATGCATTTTGTGAAGCTTTTGTCTGACTGACTTAGCATTTGGGTTCACAACAAGATGATGGAAAATGAGTTTTGGATCAAGCCGAGGCATGTTGGCATATGACCATGCAAAATTAATAACTTCCTCTCAGAGAAGTGTGAAAGATGATTCTTCACCATCTATTAGAGATGTTGCAATGTAGGTGATCCTCAGGTATTATTTAGTTCTTAAGTCAACTAGTTTTTTCTCCTTGATAAGGATTGATGACTACTTTTTTCTATTATCTTGGATAGGAGGAAGAGGCAAGTCTTAATCTTCTAGCATCTCAGAGAGGTTTTCAATAGAAGATACACCCTTTATTTTTCTTTTTAGAATTAGAATGTGCCCTAGAGGGGTTTTCACATAAGGACTCATTCTTTTATTTTTTATTATCAATTTTGTGGTTGAAGACTTCCTCTTCCCCAAAGTATCCCTTGGGGTTGAGTTGATAGAGGCCTGTTGATTCCTACCCCCAATCTGACTATTGGTCTGTGGCCCCATGAATTATAGGAGTGCCTTCTCACTTCAGAACTTATCAATATGTGCTATGCTTAGTTGGTCCTAGTCTATGAGTTTGAGATGGATGAGTGGGAGGTCAATAAGGTTGATGGTGAGCTGGTGGAGGATAGAATTTCCCAGGAAGGTTTCATCATTGAAGATATCATCGTAGGCTTTTTTTTCTTCCTCTTCCAGAATGTCTTTGACTTCAATGAGTTCATCTTGGATATTCAAGACGGTTACCTCAAGAAAATTGGTGCCCCAATTGTAGTATCAAGCCCTCGTATGTGGAGGAAAGGGGTGTTAAAATTGAGGCCTTGATGTGGTGGATTTTGTGAGGCTTCCATCCAGTCCTTCATTCCAACTTTTGTTGGTCTGAGGCAACCACCTTCATAATTCCATTTCTTGGTGGCCCATTTGTGGAATATGGGGTATTTATCCTTTAAGTAGACAAGGACCTTAGTATTAGGAGGTGGGGGATCCTTGTACAACCATCTATTAATGTCAGGTGTTAGCTCTTGGTCATTCTTAATTCCATGGGAGACAAAAGTAGATTTTCCCACCTATTCAACCTCAAGGTCCTCTGGAGAAGATTTAATTTAATGACATGGGCCTCCATGAGTGTGCGGATCTATGGGAGAGCCTGTATTGCAAGATCATCTATGAGGCTTTATTTTTCATAGCCTCTATTATTGATCTTGATGGAAGAGAGGGTGGATGTGAAGATTATCTTTGGATTGCAGTGGGATCAGGATGAGATGGAAATGGATGTGGCGATGTCGATTCCAAGATAGACTGTAATGAGGAAAGGAATCTTCCAACACATGATAGTATGTGGAGGTTTGAGGATCAGCATCGATGGTGATTTCAGTTCCTTGATGTGGTAATTTGATGCACTGATGATAAATGGAGGGGAAAACTTTGATGGAATGGATCCAAGGGTAGCTGAGGAAGATGTTGTATGGAAGGTCAAGATCAACAACATGGCATATGGTCTCTTGCACTACTGGACCTATCTTGATAGGTAGAAAAATGGTACCTTTAGAGGTACACTCCAAGTTGTCATAGGATTTTATGGTGATGATCTCATAAGAAATGTTAGCCTCTATAAAACCCACCTATTTGACAAACTTTAGTGTACATATATTTAGGGCTGAACCATTATCTATCATGACCCATTTGATGGAAAAGTCATAGACCATCATAGCCATGTGGAGTGGAAGGTTGTGGTCTGGCTCAATAGATGGCATATATGAGGGTTTGAAAGAGAGGGTGGAGGATGTGGATAGTTGTCCCATGACATTTTTGAATTGGATGGTATTGATGTCCGCAGGGACACGTGCCTCTTTGAGGGAATTATTAAGGATCTCTTGATGAAGGGGTGAGGTGAAAAGGAGATCAAGGGTGGAGATTTAGGAAGGTGTGTTCTCAAGGTGTTCTAGGAGGTTATATTGTGCATTGTGGATGATCATGGGATTTACACTAGAAATAGATATCTAGCCTCTGCGAGTGGTAACAATGCATTGAATATTAGCATCTTTCACATGGATCACATTCACATTAGGTTCAACTTGGGAAATACAACCAAAAAAAATTTCATAGTTGATGTAAGCTATGTTTTAGTCTTTCCCATCAGCATGATCACCCTGCTTACCCTTGCCCTTATTTTGAGGTGACAGGTTAGCATTGGTTTGGTTCTTTCCTACATTGTGTTGAGGAAACACATTTTGGTAGAGATACAGGTTAGCATTAGGTGATACTTGGGTAGGTAGATTAATTATGATTTTCTTCTTGTAAATAAAGTCTTGGACATAATGCTTGAGCTTCATGCACTTCACGGTGGTGTGTCCCTTGACATGGTGATAATCACAATAATTATTGTTTTTATACCAGGCTAGCTTGGGGGTTGACTCATCAAAGGGTTGCATCTGAGGGTATATAATCAGGTTGGCACTAGCCATGTGATATAAAATGACATCCAAAGGTTCCTCGAGAGGAGTGGACATGTACTTTTGATTTTTATGCACACATGGTTTGTTTTGACCTTGGGTAACATATATGGCATTATTCTGATTGTTATGTGGCTAGCATGATGGCTGTTGATAGGTAGGTGCATGTTGTTGATATGCTAGAATAGTGGGATTGGGACCTGCCATGACAACTTACACATGTTTGGTGTCAGTGGATCCATCAGTTACAAGATTCTTATTCTTATTCCAATAAGAGGGTCGATCATTATTGGGCATGTCTTGTGAATTCTCCTTGTAGATTTTGATGGCACCATCTTCCAAAAGACCTCGTTTGATGTCCATTCCTTTTCCCTTTATGTCTTGATAGGTCTGTATGTAATTCATTCTCATGAAGTGGGATAACTTTGGGTGTAGATTGTCAATGAATATCTTGGTGAGATTTTTTTCTCGCAGTTGGCAAGATAGCTTCATGGTGAGGTTTTTTCATCTTTGTAGATAGTCGGCTAGACTCTCACCTCCCTTTTGTTTACAATTACATAGGTCTAACAAACAGAGCACATTTTCAACATTTTGCACTGTGCAATGAATTTTTTTGAGAGTTTGGCAAATTTGGTGACAGAGACATATGGTATTTTGTAGAACCACTCAATGGTAGTTCCTCCCAGACTTTTGGGGAAGAGGTGCATTAAAAATTTATTGTTGTAAGCTACCTCTTAACAAGATATGTAGAACTCCTTGACGTGACTAACAAGATCTCCCTTCCCTTGGTATTTATTGAATCTGGGCATTTCAAATTGTTTGGGGAAGGGAATCGTTGTGATGGATCTGTTGAAAGGGTATGGATATACCTCTTCAAACTTGAATTCTTTTCTCTTGTTGTCGGCTTGAGTTCTTTGAGAGCATTCTTCATTTCTTCCCACTCTAAGTGACAAGTGTTTGGGGGCTTAATCTCATTGGGAATTGATAAAATGGTACTAGTGAATATGGAGGGATGTATGGAGGGTAATGTGGGATTGGATAGGGGTATTTCCCTGCCACATAGGTGGTTTGGAATGAATTTTGAAGGGCTTGTTGCATGATGTATTTCTGCTACAATACTAATGCATGTTGTTGCACATGGTATGATGTGGATTGTTGCTGCAGAGTGAGAGGATTTAGATGTTGTGCCAGTAAGTACTGTTGCTATGGAGGGGGTTGGTAGAATAGTGGGGGTTATTGATGTGACTGGTCTTGGGCTTGTCTCATGTATGAAGGATGCATACCTATGTTGCTAAGATGGGGAATAGTTGCTTGAGTATGTAAAATGGTTGGTTGTGTGAGAAATATGGTGAGATGGGAAGAGTTAAGCTACTGCAATGGTGGAGGCACAGTTTGAGAAGTAGCAGGAGGCATAGATAGGTAATTAGTGAAAGTGGGAAAGGATACAGTAAAGGGAGGTAGTGGCAGTTTCTGTGCTTCTTGAGGAAAGGTTGCTTGTGGTTGGGTGGGATGAGATATGTGGGATTGTGTAGGTATTCCTAAGGAATTCATTTATTCTTGGTTGAGGCTCCAAGTAGCGTTGGTTCTTGTTATGGGTTGAGATATTGACAAAGCCTGAAATGTGGGGGCAAACGTGGGATTATGTGATGTGGATGGCGGGTTCTAGGATCCTATGGATGACATTCCTATTATGAAGGTAGTTTTTTGGGCTTGTGTGCTAGCCATAAAGGGTGGGGGAGGGACTTGTGTATAATTTGGTTGTGTGAGAAATTGGGTGAACATCAATTGAGTGGTGAAGGGGAATTCTTGTGTTGCACCCTGGGATAATGGTGCCGATGTGGAAGCCTGACCTACAAAAGGTGAGGGTACTATTTGTGTGGGGGTTTGCATGGGAGGAGGAGGTGGCATTTTCATGGATGTATGTACTTGAGTAGCTACTTGCATTATGGTAGGTGGAGGTGGTAAGCCCATGACCGAAAAGGAGGTAGATTATGTCGTTGTCTAAATTGTGGGGGTTGTGGCACTTTCTTGTAAGAGATGGGGAATGGTTGAATTTCTATGAGATAATTTAATGGTAGGATCATGGATTTTTTGTCAATAGAAGGATACACATTAGTAGGGATATGTACGGGTCTTGTGGGATCAAAAGGTCATAGGTGTGGCAGAATGGGAGTACCCTCTTGTGCATAGTTTGCCAAAATGGCAAGATGGTTTTGTGTTATGATTGCACTTACCATTTGGGAATTTCCTAGGTGGCACATGAATGCTTCCATGGAATCTAGGGTGGGTGTTTCAGTGGGGTCTTCCCACACATTCTCAACTAGTGGCGATTGAGGGTCATATGTTACCATGGTGTTGTTGGGGTCATTTGGATCAATTAAACTAGTGGCCTGATTATGATCCATTTCTTTCCACTTCTTCAATCATGTCTCAGTGGGCATGAAATGCAAAGTCCTAGGATGTGGAAGATGGGGATGTGACAAGTGGTTGTTTGTGATATAGTTCTAGATTTATTGAGGTTGGTGTGACTTAGATACATGACCTGAGATGCTTGGATGAGGGGGACCTAGATGATGTGGGATTTGGTAATGTCCTAAAATATGGGTGGCTAAAAATTAGAAAGAGCTAATTTTCTTGATATGCGATCAAGATGTGGAGGATTGTTGTTCTTAGATAGACTAGCGATCTTTGGATGATGGGATCCTTACTTATGTGACCCAATCTCTGGATCGAGATGATGAGGCCTAAAAGAGTAAGTACTAGCTATCATAGATAAGGTTGAGTCGAGTGGCTAGGCCTAAGATAGTTTTGAATTTGGACAAGTTTTTGAGGAACTCGAAGTGGCTTTTGGATAGTGGGTGATCTGGGATCTTGATTTAGATAAGGGATTATTCCAACTGAATTTAGGCTTCCTAAGTGTATCATCTTAAAATAGAAGCACTTCCATGATAAGAGTGTTTAGCCCTTTGAGTGAGTGGTCTAGGGTCATGTTAAGAACCTTGATCAGGTCTTTGCATGTATTTGGCTTTTCCCCCCCATTCTACCTCCCTCTCCACCTATTTTCCACCTCATGTTTGCATTTTTTGGCATTCTGGGCTAAGGTCTTGAGGTTTTTGACCTCAAGGTCAAATTTGACCTCAACTCAGACCTAGGTTAGGGTTGACCTCAACTCTAAACTAGGGAAGAGTCTACCTCGTCCTTGACCCAAATTTCAAATTTTAGATTCCCATGATTTTCGAGTCTCAAGTTTCAGAGATATTTGTTTTCTCGCTTTCAGGTTAGCCATTTTGGGTTTTAGAATGGTAAATCCTTAAATTTAATTTAATATGGGTCCATTTCTAGGGGTTAAGTTTAATTGGGATTTAATTCCTCAATGTCGGCCTTGTCTAGAGGTTTGTGCCCTAGATCACTATAAAAAGAAACCTTCCTCTCTCATTTTCACATCCATTCTCACCAAGAAATCTCTCAAACTCTCAAGTGCAATCAAGCAAGAAAGAAGGAGAAGGAAAGAAAGAAAGTGTTCATTCATCTTCAAGCCTAGCATCCATTCAAGCATTCAAGAATCCATCAAGGAGATCCATTTTTAGCCATTGAAGGATTCAATCTCCTTGGAGCCCTCTTGAAGATCCATCCTTCCACATTCATCCAAGTCAATTTCTATGGAAAGATCCATTCAAGACTGGTGTTGAAGATCAAATTCCATTAATTTGAAACATCCTACATTCATTCTACATCCATCAGAGCATCCCTACTTGTGAATTTGAGGATTCGAATCCTCTTCAAGGACTTCAACATAAGCAAGGTGAATTGTTTCATTTACTTTGTTTATGCACATTACAATTTCAATTCAATTTCAAGGTTAATTCCTAAATTGGGGTTTGACCAAGGGAAACCCCCCATACAAACAACAAAACCCTCTTTTTCTTATAGGTACAGGTGTGAAACTTCAGATCTGAGCTTGGATTTGGATACCCTTTTTGATGAACTTTTGAGATTTGCGAACAAAATCAAAGTTGACCTTCACAATATTAATGTAGTCTTTGATCTTTTATCAGGGTCAAAGACTACTTGTTGTCAGAAAGACAAAAGTTTTCTTGGTTTTCTTCATCTCGACATTTCCAGTCCAAAACAAGTTATAGAATTGCTCGAATTTGCACACAAACATAAAAAATTAGCATTTTCTAGATTTGCCCTATTTTGAGGTTAGTATTTTCCCTTCAATTATTTCAGATTTCAAGCTGCAAATTCCATTATAGGGAAATATAGGGTTTTCTTCCTCTTTCATATTCTCCATAGATTAATTCAATTGTGCATTAACCTTTTGGTTGATCAATTTGGCTCTCTCCTTTGGGCATTTGGATTTAGAAGTGGATCTCATATTTCACCCATACATTCAATTAGGTGATTCCATTTCAACCTTATTCATTGACATACTTACTCTCCTTTCTCTTGTGGAATTGGATGCCCTATTGTGTTTGGTGGTATTAGATTTCTCTTTTATGTTAAATCTTGCATGCTAATTAGATTTCAAAAATACAAAAATATTCATGCTTTATGTGTTCTTAGTTTAGTTCATTTTCATTGCATTGGTTTATGAGCTTTACTACTACTAGTCCTACTTATAACATTCTGGTTAGAAGAAGTCATAGACTCATGGGTGCCTTTGATCTTGAATCTTCCTCTCCTTTCCTTAGGATCCTAGATGATAATTTGATTCTTCATGATTCCAATGCTACTATGGAGCAAAAATATTCTCACTCATCTCATGATGAGGATGATGCTTTAAGAGTTCCTCTTGAACAAGTCCAAAAACTTTGAACTGAACTTGATAAAATGGGTAATTGGCTTATTCAAGAGAACCATAATCAAGATTCTATTCAAGCTATAGAGGCTCTTAAGAAAGTTCTTCATGATAGTGATCAAGGTGTTAACCTCTTGCATGGTATTACTCACCTCGTGCATTCAAATGTTAAACCTCTATCTCAAGAAGCTCAAGATTTAGGGTTGATTCCTCCTATCACTAGTGTAGAACCCTCTTCTAATCCTTTACCTAGTATTCCTACCTATACTCCTTATTTGGTGACTGTGATGGTTCCCTCTATTCCTATGAGTGTTCCTCTTATGTCCCTTCCTACATCACAACCTTCATATCATAATGTTCCTTTTACTTATTCCAATCCACTTCCAACTGTAGTTCCTAGTGCTCCTCCAGTTGTGTCTTCTATTCTTGCAGCTTCTTACACTTTACCTAGTGTTTCTAATGTTGCTATTCCTCATATTTCCTCTAATGATTCAACAATCATCAGTTTGGCTCAAATTGTGTCATCCTTACAACAACAACTTACTTCCTTAACTCAAAATTTTTTTAGTATTCCTACATGTGACATGGGAAGCCCTTTGTCCTTGGATATTATTCGTACTCTTGTTCCTTAGCAAGTCGATATGCCTCATCTTGAGAATTATAATGGAAAAGGAGATCCCATTCATCATGTTAAAACATTCAAAATCCTTTGTAGTGATTATGCTCATGACCATAGGATTTTAGCCAAACTATTTTCCAAAACCTTCCATGACAAGGCCTTACAATGGTATTGTTCCTTGCCTCCTTATTCTATTGATTCCTTTCCAAAACTTGCTAATGCCTTTATTCAACAATTTCAAAACAACATTGGCCTGCAAGTGTCTTTGACTAATTTGATGCATTGCAAACAAAGTGCTAAAGAAAAATTAACTGAATTTATTGGTAGATTTAAGCATTTGCATGCTCAAATTTCCTATCATGTTCTTGATATTGATATTCAATGTACGTTTATTTCAAATTTGCAAAAGGATATTAGAGATAAGATTTTGCTTACTGAATTTACCTATTTTCAACAACTTTGTGTAGTGCTTCATTATTATCAATTACAAGTGAGTAAATTTGAGAGCAACACTCCAATGGCTCTTGTTTTAGTTGATAAGAGTGATGCTACTCCTAATCCAAACAAATTTAAAAAATTCAACAACTATGTCAAGATAAACAAACAAGCGAATGCAGTTGCTGTTGCATCTCACAATGCTACTTCTACATCCACTGCTTTTTGATTAAATTGTACGTTTACTCCTCTTTCTGAATCTTTACATGCTATTAAGAATAAGTTGTTAACTACTAATATGATTACTTTACCTGCTACGATTGCATCTAAATCCTTTCATCCTAATGCTTTTTGTCAATATCATCATCAGAATGGTCATGATACTGAGAAATTTTATTCTTTAAAACATAAGGTTCAAGACTTAATTGAATCTAATGCCTTATCTGTTGATAATCTTGATGGTAGTGGGAACAAATTTGTCTCTTCTTCTAATCAAAACCTTCAAATCTATACGAATCCTTTACCTACGCATGTTACTAATACCATTGCTTAGCCATCTAGTATGGAAATTATGTATGATTCAAAGATGGATTATCTCAATCATGTTGTTAATCAAGTGGAGGATGTTGGTCAATTTGTATCTCCACCTCAACCTCAGATTCAACCTCAAGTTCAATCTCAACTTCAACCAAAACCTAAGCCTAAAATGAAAACTCAACCTAAACTTTGACAACAACCTAAGAATAAAAGACCTCAGGAAGTTTTGATTACCTTTGATGATTCTGAGACTATTAAGGCTCCTGATGGTCCCCTTTCCATTTATGCTAGGATTTTTCAGAAACCTACTCATGGTTGTCTTATTGATCCTACATCTTTAGTCGATGTCATTACTGAAGAAAATATTTTTATGGAAATCTTACAATGTGATTCTTATGATACATCTGATGTGTGGATTTAGACTTGTAATGGTTTGCTTTATCCATCATTTGGTTCTATTACTTTACCGGTTGAACTTTGTGGAAAAATTGTGAACACTACCTTTGTTGTTGTTCCTACTTCTGATCAATTTCAAGTTAAGCTAGGTTTTCCTTGGTTAAATGCCATGCATGTTGTTGCTTCACCTATCCAAAAGTATCTTAAATTTATTCACGATGAAGAAGTGAAGAAGGTTAATCATAGTTTATATCAACCTTCTAGGCATGGAGATTGTGCTAGTCTTGATTTCTTTTGGCCTTCATTACCTAATTAATGTCCTCCTCGACCTGATAATATTTTCCGTTCATATCAAGCTTATAAACATCATAAGATTCTTTAATTAAGCATACCTCTTATGGATCTTAATCACATTCTTTTACCTACACCTTCCATATCTCCTTTAAGTATGGCTTCTAGTTCTATTAATCAAGTTCCTTCTATCGATCTTCCTAAAGAACCTATGAAAGATCTTGTGATAGTTCATCCTATTGTTGATAATCCTATTGAATCTTCCTAAAGAACCTATGAAGGATCCTATGATTGTTCCTCTTGGTTCTCAACCTATTTCAAATAAATCAAAATGTAATTGATCTGCTAATGAATGTTGTAAGAAGTGTCATGCTCATCCTAAAGCTCATAATTCTATTCTTCAAATATCTCTACCTTCTTTGAATAAATCTATGCATGATGTCTTAGAAGAATTTTTTACTAATAATGATGTTAAGATGCATGATTATGATGATTCTATTTGTATGTTAGATCCTATTTTGATTAATTTGGATGAAAAAGATACTCTTGATGATACTAATGATGTTAATGATGAATATGAGACTAATGACATTGACATTGATTTACCTAATGTGCTTTCATCACTATTAACTCTTACACCTAGTGTTGAACATTGTGATTCTCAAGAGGATCCTTGTTTGGAACTGGATATCATTCCTACTATGTTTCATATAGTCCCTCTTGCGAGTTATGCACCTTCCCTAAATGATAGACAATGATATGGGAGAGTAGGCAACACACTTGATCGGCTTGTCCTTCATGGTAGCTTTGTTGTGTCTTTTCCTGCTATACTGTGATTCTCTTGTAATGTGTTTGCTAAATGTTGTTAGATTCTTTTATATCATCCTTGTTACTCAGTTGGTACAAGGTGATAAAGGAATCAAACCTATTGTTCCATTCCTCTATATGTATCTCTATTCTTCTATACATTGTTCCATGTTATGTCGTAAATGTGCTATTATTTGTAAATGTTTCCTTGTGTAATCTGCTTGGATTTGAGACGTGGTAGCACTGATTCTTTTTGGTCTCCATGTCATGGTCTAAAAAGATTCTCCTTCATATATCTTATGTGATATTTCCTCCTTTGTGATTGTAGTTCTACTTTCTTTGGGGAATGATGTTAATTCATTTGCAATAATATCACATATATATTATCTTATGATCATACTGACCCCATGGTAGGTAGATCCCTTCTGTGTTCTCTGTATGTTTCTATGATATTTCCCTCGATTTGTCTTCATCTGGGGGCATCTCGATGTGGGAACGTAATTAGTGGAGTTTTTTATGTTTCCATTAAAGCCATTACTCTTGTTAAAGTGTTAGTAATGACTTTAACATGGGGGCATACGCTCTGCTCACCTGTTGACTTTTGGATTAGTAACTAATCCTTAAAGCATGGATTTATATTTTGGGATCTCTTGATCCCTCCAGTTTCAAATATACATATATTTTGATCCTTTAAGGTCAGAGGTGTCCTTAAGACTAGATCTCTTTTGTTTTTGGTTTTATTCTTATGGAATAGAATATTCCTAAGGATGAATATTTGATGGGTTGACTAGTGAGTAGCCACATTCACTAGGTGGTTCAATTCCATCTTTCCAGTTGCGTCGTTTCCTTGTCTGGTTCACAATGGGACATAAGCTCTCATTGGGCGACATAATCATAGCCTTTCTTTCTCTCTCTAGAGATGTCTCTCTTATTGTGATCTAGGAGTCGATGAAGACTTTAGTCCCTAGGGGCTTAAGGTTTCTCTTTGTCCCTTGGATTACGATAGGATTATCTTTTCATTCTGGTCTCCTTTAACAATAGTTTGCATCAAGTCCATACTCTTGCTAAAGTAGGGGCTTAATGTATCATCTTAAAAAGGAAGCACTTCTATGATAAGAGTGTTTAGCCCTTTGAGTGAGTGGTTTGGGGTCATGTTAAGCACCTTGATTGGGTCTTTTCATGTATTTGGCTTCCCCCCCATTCTACTTCCCTTTGCACCTATTTTCCACTTCATGTCTATATTTATTGGCATTCTCAACTGAGGTCTTTGAGTTTTTGACCTCAAGATCAAAGTCAACCTTGAGGTTCAAATTTGACCTAGAATCTAACCTAGGTGTCAACCTTGACTCTGACCTAGGGCAGAGTCTACCTCATCCTTGACCCACATTTAAAATTTCAGATTCCCATGATTTATGGGTGTCAAGTTTTAGAGATATTTGATTTCCCGCTTCTAGGTAGGCCATTTCAAGTTTCAGAATGGTAAATCCTTAAATTGCATTTAATATGGGTCCATTTCTAGGGGTTAAGGTTAATTAGGATTTAATTCCCCAATATCAGCCTTCTCTAGAGGTTTGTGCCTAGATCACTATAAAAGGAAGCCTTCCTCTCTCATTTTCACATCCATTGTCACCAAGAAATCTCTCAAGCTCTCAAGTGCAATCAAGAAAGAAAGAAGGAGAAGGAAAGAAAGAAAGTGTTCATTCATCTTCAAGCCTAACATCCATTCAAGCATTCAAGCATCCATCAAGGAGATCCATTGTTAGCCATTGAAGGATTCAATCTCCTTGGAGCCCCCTTGAAGATCCATCCTTCCACATTCATCCAAGTCAATTTCTATGCAAAGATCCATTCATGATTGGTGTTGAAGATCAAATCCCATTGATTTGAAACATCCTACATTCATTCTACATCCATTGGAGCATCCCTGCTTGTGGATTTGAGGATTCGAATCCTCTACAAGGACTTCAACATAAGCAAGGTGAATTGTTTCATTTACTTTGTTTATGCACATTACAATTTCAATTCAATGAAAAGGTTAATTCCTAAATTAGGGTTTGACCAAGGAAAACCCCCCATAAAAACAAAAAAACCCTCTTTTTCTTGTAGCAACAGGTGCAGAACTTCATATCTGAGCTTGGATTTGGATACCCTTTTTGACGAACTTTCGAGATCTACGAACAAAATCAAAGTTGACCTTCACAATATTAATGTAGCCTTTGACCTTTTATTGGGGTCAAAGACTACGTGTTGTTAGAAAGATAAATTTTTTTAGAGTTTTCTTCATCTCATCATTTCCAGTCTGAAACAGGTTGCAGAATTACCCAAAATTGCACATAGACATAAAAAATTAGCATTTTCTAGATTCTCTATTTTGAGGTTAGTATTTTACCTTCAATTATTTTAGATTTCAAGCACATTCCATTATAAGGAAATATATGGTTTTCTTCCTCTTTCATATTCTCCATAGATTGATCTGATTGTGCATTAACCTTTTGGTTGATAAATTTGGATCTCTCCTTTGGGAATTTGGATTTAGAAGTGGATCTCATATTTCCCCCATACATTCAATTAGGTGATTCCATTTCAACCTTATTCACTAAGGAGATGACATGAATGCACCTAGGAGATGATCTAATATGGAGGGATGCTAAGAAAATTTCATGAGAATCAAAAAGGATCGGATATGTCTTCTAGTCTTCTCTTTCAAGTCTAACAAACCCATGATTAACATGGAAGCGTGTTGCGAACTACTTGATTCTTGCATTGTAACCCACGTTGTCTAACTTTTCTTGGTACTTCTCTTCCTTTTGAGTTGCACCTATGATAGACTGGTGATTTTTGAGATTCCTTTTGTTGACCTTTTTCTCTCGATATACACAGGGTTTTGGTAACTTTACCTTCTTGTGTTTCACTAATTTGGTCATAAGTCCAAATTTTTTCAATCTCTGAGCACACATCCTGGACATTTGTCAAGCTAGGAAGTGACTTTGGTAAGTATAACTTGGCTTGGTTTTAAATAATTTATCTTTGGAATTGGTAGAAAAATAGTCCCATAAGAGACAAAGAAATCTTGTGGGAGAATAGGCAAGTGATCTCTTTGGAAAATAACTTGTAACTTTGTTTTTGTATGTTTAAACAAATTTTTTCACTGGGTTTGGTAACTTTGAATACACACATAAGCATTTTATAACCTAAGGAATTGGCGTGAATTAAAAATCTTTTCTCATTGACTTAGGCACACATCCAAGAGCTAATCAGAATACGGCCATCACCAATCATGCAATGTATCTAGTAATTATTCCATATTATCCAATTCCCATCACTCAAGGATGGCATGATATGATGAGTGTCTAGGGGAGATTACTATTCTCCTTGCACAAATATTAGAAAGCCTTCAAAGGTAGATCGAGTAGGTTTCTAATTAATGGCTCTTAGTAAGATCTATGGCATCCTCCTAGTTAGTTTGTATGCACGTGACTCACTTAAAATCCTAGTTAACCATGCCAAAATTTTAGGGATATTTACCTACCTTGGGCTACCATCAACACACCTCAGCTGAGATTGAGAAGATAAGGTGAGAGTTTTCTCAACAAATTATGTATATACTAATCAAGGAATTACTAGTTTGAGGTCATTCTCTAAAAAGGAAGTGCTTCTCTCTAGATAGGCATTACTAGAAGTAAAACCAATTGATTGCTAGAAGAAAAACCAATTGAACTCGATCTTTCTCTTTACCCAAGTTCTACAAAGGTGAGAGGAGAGGATACAGATACAAGATAATTATTTTCACGTCGCGTATTTTAACAAGTTTTTTTGCAAGAAAGAAAAATCTCTAAGGTAGTGTTGAGAAACACTCCTTCAAACACGCCAAAAAGTATTCATTTCCAAATTGAACCTAGATTTAGACTAAGTATTTTCTATCCTAGAGAATAAGAAACTTGTCTTTATCATGCAACATTCTTTTCTTTGAAATAAAAACTTTTGGAATGCTTGAACTTAAGAAAAATTCCAAATGTTTTTTTGTCCTTTAGGCATTCAAGATTATGTTTTGGATTCTTTTTATGCACCAAAATGAAGTGTCGGAATTGCTAGGTTCATTTATTTTTAGGCATTCAAGACTTGATTTGGGTTCTTTTTAAAGCACCCAAATTTGAAGTGTGAAGGTTTGATTGTGAATTTTATCCCTTGTTCATTTTAATGTCCAAATTGAAAGGTTTGAAGTTTTGTGAGTACATACAATGTTATTTTTAAAGTCCCAAAATTAAGTGTGTTAATTCTATTCTTTTAATAATAATTCATGGTCCCGCCAAAGCTACCTGCAATCCCGCAATAGATAAATTTGTGATCCCGCAGACCGTACAAGAAATCCCGCAAGCTTGTTAGTTGAAAGAAAAATTAAATAGAATGAAAAATGACATGCATTAAATGTGATACCTATGGCCGCAATCCCACAAGGTAAACCAACGATCCCACAGATATTCAAGCGGACATGCAGGTACAAATTTTGAGGTTTTTTGACAGTTTTGAATGCTTTATGTCTTAGAATTGTTATAGTGTGATCCCGCACGATCAAACTACGTTCCCACATTGCGGTTTTGTGATCCCACAGATTATTAAAAAAATCAGGTGACTCGAGAGAAGAAAAAGACAAATGATAGAAGTTTTTCTTGTGGGAATGTGATCCCAAAGACCATATTCATGATCCCTCCAAGTGTACATGTGATCCTGTTGACCTGTGTTTTTTTTTGCTGTGTAAAAACTAAATGCGAGAATGGCGGCGCAAATGCTACTTCTTTCCTCGCATACCTAAAAAACACTCAAAAATCTTGCAAAAACACTCAAACAACAAAAAATGTTAGTATTACTTAGTTTTTGCAAAAAAAAAGATAAAAAGGATGGAGAAATGATCCTAGAAGTGGGTCCTACCAGGCATTCAAAAATGTATCACCTAAAATGTAGTGTTAAAGAACATCAAGAAAACTAAACATTCAATAATACAAACTAGATAAACACTTATGCTAATACCATAAAGAAGAGCATGAATAAAATAAATAAGTTTGTAAAACCTCTCACAAACCCAAATGTGAAGCCTCCTTTGTTGAACGGATTTGGTCCAAGAGATTGGATGTGTGCTCAAAGTGTGCTCAAGCTTAAAATGTGGAAGGATTTTGGCATTATGAGGATATGAGTGTGGTTTTTGTTCTTCAAAATGGTATGATAACTTTTCTCAAATGGTGGATGAAAATGAAGGAGATGAGGGTTCAATTTATAGGCAAGAGGAGAGATGAATGGATGGTAAAGATGGAAACCTAAGGAAGGTTCAAGATGCATTTGAGGGAGAGCACATAGATTGTGATTTCTCAAATCCATCTGCTTGTGTCAAGTGTCACAATGGGAGATATTGGAAGAAATTGGGGAATGTGACCATTTCAGGAGATATGAGCAGGGACAAAAGTGTAAGAAAGAGATGGAGTGTGTAAGGGATGTGTAAGATCATATAAGGTAGACATGGGGTGAAGGAATTGGGGGATGTGACATGAGAGATGCCTTGGGTTGGGTTAGGATTTCTTAATCCATAGATTATGATTGTGCAAATTCTTAGAAGATGGTTAGGCTTGGATTAGAGGGAAAGTGGGAGAATTAGGAGGATGTGATGGGAGGAGAGAGAGAATGAGTGGAGGATTGGATTATCTAATCATGGGTCCTTAGCTAATTTAAGGGTGATTAACATGTGTGAGGGAGTTGGGTTGGTAGGAACTCCATGTTAGGTTTTTGGGATGAGTTTTGTTAGGGGTTAAAATTAGGAGCCATGTGCTCAAATTGGATTAAATGTATTATTTAATTCCAAGTGGGAGGAAAAAGGGGGATTTATGAATTAATTTAAATAGATAAACAAATCCATTTAAATTAATAGAGGAAAGGGTTTTAATTACTTATCAGACTATGGGTTTGTCACTTGGATAATTAATTGGTCTATAGTTAATTAATCAAATTAATTAACTATGGGATGACATAAATTAATTAAATAAATAATATTTAATTAATAAAATTTCCTAGGAGAGAACTAAATATGATTACGTAATTGTGTAATAAAATTTAAGTATCTACATGTATGTTAGTCATATCTTACCCTCTTAGAAGTACAAGGGAAAGAGTCCCAGTTGAGAAGAAAAAATAAAAAAATAAAGATGAAAAACAAGCAGTTAAGTGAGAAATATCATATTTTAGATAGCTTCTATGATAATTTAAAAATTGTTTTTAACCTAATATCTTGGATCAAAACATTTTGGATTTATCATTAATGAAATTTCAATTCCATTTAGGAGCACAAAAGGATAAGAAGTAGGCTTGAAGAAAACATCAAGAGATATAGAACAAAATCCCCCAAAAGAGAAAGTACATCAATGAAGCTCCAACATTGATAAAGAAAGATAAGGATTTTTATAATAATAAAAAATCAGAGATCAATGAATTCCTAGATGTTGTAGGTTCAATCTTACCACTATTTTTCAATCATGATGGAGGTCTAATGAAATAGGATGAATTGATAGTAGAGTGAAAGTCACTTATTATAGATGCCTTACTAGGAGATATAATGAATGAGGATCCTATAGTTGATAAGATCCACAATCATATATAAGAGATTCTTAGTATTGAGCTATCTACAAGTGATATCATTAGTCATACAAAAACATATTCAACATAGGATTACCTTATAAATATTTTGAGCAAGTTCATTTATGGATCATTAGAGTATAATATTATCATATTCTATATTTTAAGGTTTTGTTAAGTTCTTTTTTCAACTCAAAATATATTACGAAGAGGTATTTACCTTTTCAAATATTTCCATATAAGTAAGCATGTAAATATTGAACATATAAATAATTAATTAGAAGAAATATATAAAACAAGTGTTCTTTTCTACATATGTTTTGGTGTATAGATTTTCTCTTATGAATTTAGTTTCTCTATGGATTTAGTTCTAGTAACTAAAGGTTGTTTAAATGTTCTTACATGAGAATTTATATTATATTATAATGATTTGGATATCAAGTGTGTCTCACTTTAGTTGA
The DNA here is from genome assembly GCA_027943335.1 of Chamaecyparis obtusa. Lineage (NCBI taxonomy): Eukaryota > Viridiplantae > Streptophyta > Pinopsida > Cupressales > Cupressaceae > Chamaecyparis > Chamaecyparis obtusa. The sequence continues at coordinate 155,797 of BSBK01006490.1, read as the reverse complement.
AGAAATAAAACTCTTTATATTAATTATTTAATTTCTTCTCTCAAGTACAGATTAAATTCAAGTAGATAAATTATAATAGCATAGATAACGTAATATTTTCTAAAGAAATGAATAGTGGATAGATCAACACGAGGTATGGATTTAAATTTAACTTTTAGAGTAATACATTTAATTTTAGTAGGAATTTACTCTATTTATAACATAACAATAAGATATTGGTCATTTAACATCATTAAATTTCACATTCAATCACTTAAAGAACATAAGTAGAAGTAGGGTAGAAATAGGTATTTAGCTTGGCTCAAATCTATTATGCCAATTGGTTAAGTTAGCAAAATCATAGATTGTAATATTTGTAAGAACCATCATTTTTAGTAGGATAAGTGGTGATAAGGTACACCCACCTAGGTTTTGTAGAACACAGAGTATGAAATAGAAATCATATTCATACATCCATTAGTCGGCCAACTTATTTGTGAAAATTTAATATAGAACAAGTGGCATACTCTTAAGGTATCATAATCTATTGATTTTAGAACCAACAGGCGGTCCATATTGGGATGTCCCCTTTTTAACTATTCATCACTACCAGGTGGATAAATGAGCCTGATCTTCATTCTTTAGCTTAACTTCTATTAGAACTTAAGAATAATACCCCTACAAAACTTGGTTTGCATCTAAGAAAATTATTCCTTAAAGTATGACAAAGGTGGAAGAGTCCATGGAATTCCCACTTCTTAAGGTAATATTGACGGTGATCTATAGGGTTAGATCCAAGAAAGGAGAAAGTTTGTGGAAAGGTAGAGGGATTTTTAGTTAAAATAAGTCATATACATTTCTTCATTAGGAAGACTATAGATATTCACCATGTCATGTTTTGTTTCATATAAAAAAAACTATAGGTGATGGTTTTTTTATCCTCTAATGGTTGATGGAAGGATTGATATAAATTTCTATAAGGTAATTATGTATTTCATAACTATTAATCATGTTTGTAGGAAAACCTTTGATATTTGAATATCATTTTTGTATTGTATAAAAATATTCAAGATGTTTTCCAAGATGTTTGATACAAATGAATTGCCAATTTTTAGTGCATAATTCATCTCAAGGTATTACATGATTGCATAAATATTTTTTATCACTATATCAACATAAAATGGTTCAAAAAATCTTTAGATACTTATATACTAACACATTATAACACATTATTTAGATAGGAATGGCGACAATGGGTGAGCGGGAGGAAGTTTGAATTTGAACTTGAACATGGGCGGGATTCCTAGGTAGCAAGTTTAGATTGATACTTGCCATGGCGTCTCTGCATATCAGGGAGTAGGAAAAGAAGAGGACTTGAATGGGGACCCAAGAGTCAAGCAGATTGACCCTAGAAAGGTGGTAAAAGTGGGTGAAGGTTCATCTTCCCCCTTGGCCTTGAAGAGTCAGGAAAAGGACCAGAGCAATAAAGCCCCTCAGCGTCATTGGTCTACACTTTTTGGCATCCAACCATCAGAAAAGTCTTCCTTCTCTTCTATTAAGGATCTTTCTGATAAAGAGAAAGGTAACTTTATCATAGAAATTCCTGATGAGTTGGTGGATCACATCATTTCCTCAATGGATCACACTATTGTGGAAAATTTTGTGGGATCCAGACCCAACATAGACATTGTTAGAGTCTTTGCGAAAAAGAAATGGAGGCTTAAAGGGAAAGTCCTTGTCACAGACATGGAAAAAGGCTTTCTCTCTTTTGAGTTTTCTTGCAAAGAAGACCTTGATAGAATCCTTTGTGAGGGCACCTGGTTGATTGGCAAGGAAACCCTTGTTGTGCAAAAATGGACCCCAAAGCTAGACCTCAATGGTTCTTTCTTTGTCCAGGCCCCTGTGTGGGTTCGGCTCCCAAAACTCCCTCTTGAATTTTGGGTTGAAGATGTCTTTGATGGTATTTCCAAATCCTTTGGATCTTTTCTCTCAATAGACCCGATGACTGTGGCTAAAAGTTGCCTCACCTATGCAAGAATCTGTATTGGGGTGGAAGAGGGCCAATATATGCCTGAAATCATTGTTCTCCAATTAAAGCTAGGTAAACACTTGCAAAAGATAGATTATGAAAGTGTCCCTTCCGCATGCCTCCACTATAAGAAAGCGGGACATAAAGCTAGATTATATCTAGTGTGCCCGAACATGGAAAAGGAAAGGAAGGCTCTGGTTGTAAAAAATAGCAAGCCCGACAATGTTTAGGAACAACCCTAGAGGAAGTTAGACAATCCTCACCCAGCCCCAGAGAATAGCAGAGCAGGGGAAAAAAAGGACAATCTAGAGGAAAAGCTAGGGTTATCAGATTCACAAGTAGACAAGGATATCCCTCAAACTGGGGAACAAATGGAGAAATCCAAACCTGGTCAAGAAATTTTGGTTCTCTAAATGGGGTCTCCCTAGTCAGAAGGCATCAACTTGGATGTAAACATTCCTCAGGTCTCCATTGAAGGTCCATTGATGAAAAAGGCCAGGGGGAAGGGGGTGATTCATGCCCTGGCTCTAATTTTGCTTCCATCATCCCAGATTCCTTCGAATCCCCCCTAGATGATTGTTATTCTAGTCCTTCTAGAAGAAAACTTGTAGGTATACCATTCTCTAGAAATTGTCCAGAGACACATGACACTAACAAAGTCCAACAAATGGATCTTCTTATGGGCTCCATCTCTCTGAAACTGTTGGCATTAAGCAGGATTGCCACTAGTGACAACACTTATTTGCATTCTGAGTGCAAACTGAGCAGAACAGTGCAAACCGAGCAGAGCAGTACAAACCGAGCAGAACAGTGCAAACCGAGCAGAACAGTGCAAACCAAGCAGAACAGTGCAAACCGAGTAGAACAGTGCAAACCGAGCAGGACAGTGCAAACTGAGCAGGATAGTGCAAACCGAGCAGGACAGTGTAAACCGCGTGACATTATGTCTACCGAGTCACAGGTATTTACCGAGTTTGAAACCTACCGAGTGGTTAGTATGAACCGTGCCTTCATTTCTACCAAGTGCATGACGATGCCGAGTAATGCAGTGGACGCCGAGTATCAGAAAGTCACCGAGTTAGTTTGCAGGAACCATGTAACCATACTTGGGCTGACTTAGTAGCACTTATGTTTATTTGTCAAGCCGAATTTGTAATTTTAATTAATTTTTTAGACTTGTATATAAACAATGTTGTAAAAATACCAAGATATATGAGTATGAATATGAAAAAGAAAGAAAGGTAGAGATAAGTGAATTACAAAGGGCTACAACAGTAATAAGACGTAGCAAAGACAAATTCATCACAGAAGGTGATCAGTACATCAGTGAATCTCATTCAGCAATCCAGTTGTAGTGTAAGAGATCTACTGTTTCATCCTAATAGGTGAATTATCTTGAAATCCTTTAACTGGGTAGACTTAACAGTCTTTGTAAAATCTCTTTACCGAGTGCATACTTCATTGTATGTTTGTAAATCCTCTAACAAGGTGGACCTAGCAGTCCTTATTGCTCCTAGTAGGGCAGATCATCAGAAGTGATCAATGTAAGCCTTAACCGGCCAACTTTATACTGCAGTACTAAAGCTTTGTGGGTTTCATCCCCACCCTAGTTTTACTTTCTTTTGGAAGGTTTCTGGGTAACCAAATCTATGTGTCATTGTTGTGAATGATTTTATGTTTCATGCTTTCTATATGCAAAAGGATAAAGTGAACTATATGTTAATACATCTGAAAGAAAATTTGAAGTTACTGATTCACCCCTCCCCTCTTAGTAACTTGGTTAATTCCTGAATATTTCCAACAATTGGTATCAGATCTGTATTGGTTCTCAAGATAAAGCTTAACTAGCTTGAGCAAAGATCCAGGACAATGGAGGTATTCAAACTGAACAAGGTGATTGAAAATGAAAAGCTAGATCTGGAAATGGCCATAGCTAAACTTAAAGAAGCAAACGAACATCTTTCCCAATCCCTAAGAAGAAGGCAGGAACTCGCAAATCAGATGAATGATCATAATTACATTGAAGAAAAGATTGAAGATCTTTTTCCCTCAGATAGCTCAAATGAAGCAAACAATGCTGTCAAAGAACTCCTAGAAAAGAATGGGTCTCTGCAGGAAGAAGTAAGAAAATTAAAAAGAGAACAAGAGCTACACTCAACAAGATTCTATGAGATCTTAGAACAAAGAAACAAGTTGAAAGATGAATTGGATGGAAGGAACAATGAAGTCCAAAATAAAACCCTTCAGCTAGAAAACCTAATTGATCAGATCTCCCATACAAATGAGGAAATTCTGACTCTATGTTCAGAAATAGAAAGCACAAGAGAAGAACTAAGATCTGAAAAGCAAATCAATCTAAGATTGGTGGATGACCTAAACACTGAAAAACAAATCAATGAAAGAATGCTGAAAAGCCAAGAAGACTTAAATCAGCTGTATGATCAAAATCTTCATAGGCAAAAAGGAAAAGCAGGACTTGGATACAAAGGAGAAGGTGAATCTTCTAAGCAAGGTACTCAAAGAAATCAGAAACCTACTTGTAATCATTGTAGAAAAATAGGACATACTTCAAATAAATGTTGGAGCAATGAAAAAGCAAAATTCAATGGAAAATGCTACAACTGCAACAAACAAGGTCACAAGGCATTCGAGTGCAGATCCAAAACATTCAATCCAGCAGAACAAATTATGAAAGCAATGTTTGGATGGGATTACAACACTTGGTGTAGATGTCATTACTATGGAGAATATGGACACATTAGCATGAACTGCATAAAACATCATCTAAGGAAAAGAGATACTACCATAAGATGTTTCAAATGCACTAAACTCGGACATATAGCCAGAAATTGCATGAATGCTAGTGAAGTTGAAGATGGAAAGAAGAATGAAGCAACTAAGGTCAGGAAACAGATGAGGCAACAGTGGATTCCTAAATCTACCGAGCAAACCAGTCCAAGTAATGGAATGGGTAGCTCTATCGACTCAAACTAAATTCCCAAGAAAGCACTGGAACTGTATTCTCATACACAAATCTCAAGCAGTTCCAGAACTGAATTAAAAGAAAGATCTAAATCGGCATACAAGATCTAATAAGATCACAGGAAGGTCGGTATCAGTTTTCACTGAGCGAGGTTGGGAGCTGTCTAATATGATTACCGAGCGAGGTCGGAGCAATATGAATTCTCAAGTTCACCGAGTTGCGAAGTCTTTACCGAGCAATTAATTCATAGTGGGTGACAGTCTGTCAAAATTCATACCCTAATTTGTATTGAGCATTAATGACAGAGTTGTAAACAAAAGGCAAGAAATCAAACTCATTCTTCACCGTGAACTTTAGCATTTCGAGAGCAGAAAATTTCCAGAGCAATCCAGCGATTCAAACACTTTTGCGAAAAGAATTCTCTGTGAGCTACCATGGCATCATCTAGCACTTCAGCGAAGAAAGGATCAAAAATGATAATCCAAGGGGAATGGAGAGCACCAGATTTCAAAATCATGCCCACAATTGTAGCAGCCCTAGACCCGAACGGAGCTCAATCTTAGATTCCTCCTAAGGTACTACTTGTTAATGATATTCACAATCATTTCAATTGTGCAATTCAAGAGATGGGAAACCTAGAGCTAGATATTGTGCGTGAGGAACTGTGTGTGTGAATGGTATTCTAAAACCAGAGCACAAACATCTGGAAGACAAGGGATTAGTTCACATTGCACATTTACCTCGAAACTTTCAGGAGAAATGGGTTAGATACATTCTCAGCCGTGTACATGAAGGCAAGATTTGGCTTGAGCAACCCATAGAGATTCCAACATTGGATTTTGCAAATCTATCAGCGGATCAAATGCAAAATATAGGTGAAATCCTCCAAAGGAAAGCGAAGCAAAAGAAGCTTAAAGATGAGAGAGACAAGGAATATAAAATCATTAAGGATGCTAAGGACATTTTGTCAGAAGCATTAGGTATTGAAGTAGACTCCTCTCAACATGTTTTGTTACAATTAGCAGAAGCGGTAAATAAGTACAATGAGGATTCATCTGGGACAGACAAGTTAGTTGAAAAAGCCGAGAAGAAATTCAACAATAAAGTTCTTGAGCACATTGCTTAGCACATAGCTATTAATCAAGTAGAACTATCTTCAGTTTTGACAAACATTAAATCTTCCTATTCGAATGTTACCTCTCTTTTGGTCAAACTATGCAATGTTGCCGAATTCACCAAGGATGTCAAGGATAAAATGAATAAAATTGATGAGGATTTGAAGATTAGCATACAGAAGCTGCAACTTGAACCAAGTTCAAACTCTACTCATCATATGAAAATCTCATTCCTATCAAATATGCAGTCAAAACTACTGAAAGAAGACAAAAGGATCCGGTCCACACTGCTAGACATTCAGAACATGATCCTTCCCATCATGAATACAATGTATAAGCACATTGAACATTCCAAAACACTAATTCATGACAATCAGTTCTCAATAGAAGATCACATGATTACACTCTCTATAGAAGTCCAAATTGCAATCCAAACATGCAAGATTCTGCAAGAAAATTAGGACAGAACCCTGGCACTGATAATGAAGGTACATTCTATTTTTCTATCAAATTTTGGATTCTCCCTGTAAAACACTTGTATATACACCTTTGGCATTATCATCAAAAAGGGGGAGATATGTATAGAAGAAAAGAAGAAAAAGTTAGCACATTGAAAGGGGGAGATAATTTATAAAGCCCTATGACAAAGACAAATTTTGAAAAATCAAAATAAATCTTAGCATGGTTCATGTATATAAGTTTTGGGCAATAAGTGTTTTTGTCACTAATGCCAAAGGGGGAGATTGTTGGCATTAAGCAAGATTGCCACTAGTGACAACACTTATTTGCATTCTGAGTGGAAACTGAGTAGAACAGTGCAAACCGAGCAGAACAGTGCAAACCGAGCAGAACAGTGCAAACTGAGCAGAATAGTGCAAACTGAGCAGAACAGTGCAAACTGAGCAGGACAGTGCAAGCCGAGCAGGACAGTACAAACCGAGCAGGACAGTGTAAACTGAGTGACATTATGTCTACTGAGTCACAGGTATTTACCAAGTTTGAAACCTACCGAGTGGTTAGTATGAACCGTGCCTTCACTTCTACCGAGTGCATGACGATGCCGAGTAATGCAGTGGACGCCGAGTATCAGAAAGTCACCGAGTTAGTTTGCAGGAACCGTGTAACCATACTTGGGTTGACTTAGTAGCACTTATGTTTATTTGTCAAGCTGACTTTGTAATTGTAATTAATTGTTTAGACTTGTATATAAACAATGTTGTAAAAATACCAAGATATATGAGTATGAATATGAAAAAGAAAGAAAGGCAAAGATACGCGAATTACAAAGGGCTACAACAGTATAAGAAGTAGCAAAGACAAATTCATCACAGAAGGTGATCAGTACATCAGTGAATCTCATTCAGCAATCCAGTTGCAATGTAAGAGATCTATTGTTTCATCCTAACAGGTGAATCAGCTTGAAATCCTTTAACCGGGTAGAATTAACAGTCTTTTTAAAATCTCTTTACCGAGTGCATACTTCATTGTATGTTTGTAAATCCTCTAACAAGGTGGACCTAGCAGTCCTTATTGCTCCTAGTAGGGCAAATCATCAGAAGTGATCAATGTAAGCCTTAACCGGCCAACTTTATATTGCAGTACTAAAGCTTTGTGGGTTTCATCCCCACCCCAGTTTTACTTTCTTTTGGAAGGTTTCTAGGTAACCAAATCTATGTGTCATTGTTGTGAATGATTTTATGTTTCATGCTTTCTATATGCAAAAGGATAAAGTGAACTATATGTTAATACATCTGAAAGAAAATTTGAAGTTACTGATTCACCCCTCCCCTCTCAGTAACTTGGTTAATTCCTGAATATTTCCAACAGAAACAACTCACAAAGTTGGAGGAACTCTTTGCCAAATACAAAGAGGAAAAAGAGGAATGGATAAAAGTTTAAAGCAAAAAGAGAACAAAAAGTAGAGATCCATCTATGGTTTCCCTGACAGCCACAAGGAGAAAAAACAAAGCTGATGTTGGAGAAAAACTCAAATCCCTAGGTAGAAAAAGGGCAAGCTAGATCAAGCTAGAGGAAGCCCGCAAAAACATTGTGGATGGTACCCAGAGAACCATCTAGATGGTCTGCACTCCTAGCAAAAGATGCTAGACACCTCAAAGGTCATTTGTGAGCTCTTTAGCTCAATCAAGCCAACAGTCAGAAGCAAAATTTTTTGTCCTGGTCCTATAGATCAGAGGGTGACAGCTATGTATTTTTCTCAATAGTGCAACATCCACTAGTTCTCCCATGGCCAATTTCTCAAACACGGCTTTGGTCTTGGAAATGTCATAAACTTTTGTGCCACTTGGACCTACTTCTTAGAGGATGACCTATCAATCCTTGAGCTTATCTTTATTGCCACTCGGGATGCTAATTGGACCATCCTTCAGGATGCCAGCAATGAGACTTATCACTCAAGGCATAATTACAAAACTTTCCATAATGGTGAGAGGGATTCCCTGAAATGTGACAATCTTCAAAGTACCACGGCTTTAACCAATAATAATAAATTTTTTTACAAGCTAGCTAGTAGAAGTTATTTCACTCATAGTGAGTTGTGGTGGATTTACATGAGTTTTAATTATATGTTGCCTCCACACGTAGTAAGGGTTGCCTTCCCCATATCTTGCAATCATTTTGAAAAATCTACCTTTAGTAAGGAAGCTGATGAAGTTAGAAATAAGGCTAGCAGATATTCTCGGCAAAACTAGTTGTTTACCATAGCCATCCCAATAGTCATGGTGGGGGAAATGTTAAGAAGGGAGCTGGAAGGTGACAGTGAAAAATGGAAGAAGAGAACAAAAATCTGGGATGTATTACATAAAGGGGAGGTAACCACATTTATTGAATTCCTCAATGGACATAGGAAGGACATCACCAACATCTTCGTCAAAACTTGGCAAGATGGGTCGGTGGAGATTGATGGAAAGATGTTCACTGTTACGGAGGAAATCATTTCAATGGTCATCGGCATTCCTACTGCTGAGAAAAATTCTACAAAGACCAAAAACTTTCCAATATCATTGTCAAAAATTTTGTGAGGGATGATATGGAGATGAACGCCATTGTCAAAGCGGGCACCTACTACCTCCCCGAGAGTTTGAAGAGGTGCTGGTAGTATGTTCTGAGGGCTTTCTGCTACTACATTACCCTTGACACCAGGTTTGACAGAATCTGAACTTATCATTTCATCTTGCTTAATCATTTTAGGCATGATGTCAAAATTTCCATTTCATATTATCTCTTCTCTTCTATGAATAAGAATATAACAAGTTTTAGAGATAAGAAAATTGTAAATCCTGCCCTGCATGAAGGACTTATCCTTCTACTATATGAATTCTTTAAAACCCAAATCTTGGGAAAGGAAATTGGGGCTAGCAAGGCTATAAGTGATAACTTTGGCTCAAATTATGTCCCCTATGGCTCTTCTTTGGGCATCCCTTTAGGTTATAGTGAGGAGGTTGAGGCCAAGAATCTGGACAAGGGCTCTCCTTCCAAGAAACGGCCTCGAAAAGTCATCAAAAGATAATTCCCCTCAAAAAAGTAGGACAGGAAGGATTCTAATTCGGAGGAAGAATATAAAGAAAAGGAAGAAGAAATGGTTTTTAAAGTAGATGTGGGAAACCCTATTTTGGATCTAGTGGAAAAGCAAGAACAAGAAACAGAGGGCTCTCCCAAACCTATGTAGGACCTCTCTGGCCACCTGTCGATTGACATCACCATCAGCAAGGAAAAATCCCCTCCTCCCCAATCCCCAGGTACTAAGATGGAAACTCAAGCCCCTGAGACTAAAGAAAAAGATGACAAGGTCACCAATCAATCACCCATAAGGATTGATGAGATAGAAGAAACATCTAGGGAGGAGTATCATAGTCAGGACATCGGTAGGGGCAAAAAGTTTTGGAGAAATTTTAACATTAACACTGTGTGTATGGGCATTATCAGGGAAGTCATCTATCCATAGATTCTCAAGGATAAAGATGGTAAATTCCATAAGGAAGAATTGATTGACCCTGCTTTGGTTGTTCTCAGTGACAAAGCAAGGGAGATGGACATGGATTTTCTCAACAATACCAAAAACAACATGCTGGACCAGTTTTGGTCTTTTAAGTGGCTCTACCACAAGATAGAGGACATCAAGGAAAAAATTTAGGGTCTTGGCAATACAGATAAGATAACAGAGAACTTGTGAGGCCTCACCCCAAGCCTATCATAGCCATTCAGTTTCTGCATTATGATAGACATATTTGATGATTATATTTTGATGCTCTATGGATATTACTGATACTTTATGTTATTATTTTATCACTTTAGTAGTTTGATGCACATTATGTTAAGATTTGATGATGATTATTGAGACACCAATTTGGAACCTACATGTGTGTTTTTAATTCTCTTTAATGAATAAATTATGATGTCATGAGGATATTTAATTTGCTAATTAAATTATATATGTATGCAATGATTATGTTTCAAGTTTAATTTAGTGATGAATTGTATATTTCATGAAGAGATTTATGTAAGTTATAAATGAATGATTATGCCATCAGAAACTTTGACTTAATTAGGATTAATTTTTTGAGAATTATTTGATTATGAAAGTTATGGAATTTACATGTATATTTCCTTAGACTACTGATATTGGACTTGAGTGTGCAGGGAAATAGGCCATGGTAAATTCGGGGAACCATCGGAGAGACTAATGTGAAAATCAGTGTGAGCCAAGGTTGCTTCTAGTGAGAAGCCAAAAACCTCATTGTAATGTATTTAATTTGTAAAAGTATGGTGCATGAATGTGATTGATTTATATGTTAATTGTAATTGTGATTTATGTGAGAATGCCCAAGTGGATATGCCACATGGCTTGTGATGTGTCTTTTTTGTTGTGTCACTTGACACATGTGTCTGTACTTGTGGCCATGACATGTCTACTTGGGGATTGGTTGAACACCAACCTAGGAAGGTACCCTTTAGGATCCCCATAAGAATCCTTTGTTAAGGAGCTCAAGGTTATGTCTTGTCTTCAAATTTCGAATTTGAGCTTCACATGGGTTTTTGAGGGGCTTAAAATGTGTCTAGAGAGCTGTTAGGGCCATTTTAAGTAAGCCCACTTGATATACCTATGGGTAAGGGGCATTTTTAACCACAGGATAACCCCATATTGACCAAAAGACCCCTCCAAAAGTTGGATTTTAAAAATGGCCGAAAATCTACTTTTGAGGCAAGGTCTTGGATATAGTTTCATCCAATAATGATACAAGTCTTTGGTCCACTTTTCGGGCAATCTTTTTAGGAATCCATATTTGGAAACCATGTAAGAAGCTTCGGAAGGTCATCCAATTAGAGTGAGATCCTATCCCTAGGAGTGTGTGTGGAGGCCTTTCTAGAGGGGACTCTTCTTTTGGAAGAGTTTGACACCAACTCTCTAGATTTAGAGAGTTTCTAAGTTGGAGAGGACTTTGGAAAGTGGAAAAGCCATTCATCAACTTTCTTCCATAAGCTTGGATCAAAGTTGGTGGCATTCTTCATTTTGCCTATTTTTGTTTTCATGTTGAGAGAAAGAGTTCTCATGTATGTTATTGTTTGTATGCAAAAATGTAGTTATTGTGTTCTTATTGTGTTTGTGCTTGGGATCATGCTATTTTGTGATAGTGGATGTTATGTGAATCTTAGTTTTATTGTGTGTTATTTCCTTTGCATTGTGAAAGTGAACTTTCATGGAGTTCTTGAATTTCTTGATTTGCATTGTATTATGGAAGTGTTCTCAAGGCCATATTCACCCTTCAGAGGGAAGAGTAGCCTTTGGGGTGAAGGGATTGTTGGGACATTCAAGGGTGTATAGTCTCTCCCTAGATAGGAGAGGGATGAAACATGAATGTATGGGCTCCATGTAGCCATCTCTATTGTTTGTTTTGTATATTGGGGGTCATAAGGAGTTTGTTGAGATTGTGCTTATGGTCAAAGATACATGATGATGAAGCCAAGTGATGGCTTATCTCTTATCATGAGATGTGCTTTCTCCCCTTGAGATGGTTCCATCTTCACCCCTCTTTTTGAGTCATTTTGAGACTCTTTGTTTAGCCTTGGAAGGGAGTTTTCATTGTGTTTCTTTATGTTGTTGTTATTGGGGGTTTCCTTAATTGTCTCCTTGTCTTTGTGATGGTTCCCCAAGCTCAGGGGTCGCTTCTTAGAAGCCTAAGATGGGAGGTGAGAAATATCTATGTTTATTTGTAGATTTCAAAGCCATTGGAGACTCCATGTTGAAGTAGAACTCTTGAGGAAATTTTGATGATGTTTTCATATTTGAGTTGTAATACTTTTGTATTAAGATTATTGTTATTGTAAGGGAGTCATGGGAATCCTTTGAACTCAATGTAATTGTTTTATAATGGAGTTAACACTCCAAGAATTGTGTTTGTATCATAGTGATGTTGCATCAAAGTAGATGGGAAATTGTTTGGAAATTTTGTTGGTAGCTTTATTTTTCTGAAAATGTAGTATTTGGTTCAAGGGAAGTTTTGTCTATTGGAGTTTTATACAATAAGGAATATACATTGTATTTGTTTCATAAAAGGATTGTAAAGATTTGTGGATTAGTTTATGTGAAAGAATTATTATCTTCTCATGGAAAAACTTTTATGTAACCATGTTGATATATTACAAGGAGGAAAATTTTATTGTAGTTCATTGTTGTTCATTTGAAATAGTTTTATTTTAAAAAAAAATGCTAAGAGATAAGAAAGGAAAGAAATCAAACACATTACTCTCTCTGTTAATGCTGTTGTATGATATTTCTATGGAAGTAATTATTTGTTGATGAAAATAATAGACTTTTGAAATGAGTAACTTAGTCAAATTTATCATTGTTCCTTTCTCTATTAAGTTGTGCTTTAGAATTCATTCTATTAATGGACCATTACTATATACTCTTTTACAAAATGAAACCATCAAAACTAGAGAAGACTAGAAAATTAATGAAGAAGGAAGAAAACGTATCAAGTGAAAATTTATAAGAGAAAAGTGAAAAAGAGACATATAGGTCTCTGGAAAATGTATGGGAAAAATTCCCATACATTTTCCATTCACACAATCAATAAAATAATATAATCCCCTCTCACACTTGGCACAAAAAATATAATATATTAAGCTAATTAAAAAAAAAAAGACACTTCATACTCAAGGTCAGCTTGGGTGTGCCCCACCTAGGATGCCACGCAAGGTGTCCTTTTAAAAAATAAATAAATAAATAAATAAATAAATAAATAAATAAATATATATATATATATATATATCTGTGTGTGTGTGTGTGTAAATTTATACATTTATACTAAATATATTTTATTGGAATGTTAAAAAGTAAAATTGTTATGAAAAAAAAAATATCTCATCCCACGTTGGTGGGCTTTTCTAAAAGAAAATTAAACAAAAAAAAAGAAACTTTAAAAAAAAATTATTAGGGCGGGACCTGTGGGCCCCACTCCCCTTGGGCCTCGCCCCCTTCCCAAGCGCTTCCATGCGCAAGGGAGGTACCTGCCATGGCAGGGTACTCCCCTGCGCATGACAGCGCGGGGGGATAGGCTCATGCCCCAAGTCCCTTAGGGACTATAATATAAGTTTCTTGTTATATTAAATTTTAATTTTTTTTTTAGTTTTTATTTTTTTTAAATTCATTTATTAATAATTTTAGTTATAATTTTATTTTAATAAATTTTAATTGTTAATATTTTAAATTATTTAATAATGATTTTATTTGATAATTATTCTAATTGTTAATTCAAATATTATCTAATAATTAATTTACTTAGTTAAGATTTAATATTTATATTAATTAAATATTATTAATTAATATCAATATTATGTAATAATTAATTTTTGTTATTGAAAGGTTAATTAATTTATTTAGCTAATAATTGTGTTAATTAATAAACAATGTTAATTGATATAATTATTATTTAATAATTTTATTAATTATTAAATACTAATAATTAATCTAATTATTCTTTGAAAAATATTAGTTGTCATTTAATTAATCAAGGGGATGGTTAGTATGCTTCTAATAAATGGAAATTGTAAGTTAATTATCTTTTAGGGATTTATAAACTAAATGAATTCTATAGGTTTAACTGGGTTGTTATTTTGCGAAGGGGGAAACATTTCATTATATAATAACATATTGTAATGAAGTCATTTGACTCGATAGTGAGAACTTATAGTAGGGCTAAAAATTTGTTTTGGAGAGGCGACTAGATCGAAATAAGATGTTTAGATAAAGGATTATTTGGACATTAGACCATAAAATTGTTAACCCAATTTAGTACACGTATGATACTTGAACTTGTTAAGTCAACCGGGGTCTTAGGTGAGCCTCTCATTTTACTTAGGGGTGAGCACTATCGATGACCCCTCGTCATGCCACCCCTCAATTGAAGGTTAACCAACTCCCTCTCGGGCTTAACCTCACAAACATTTATCAACTGATAAACCTAAACTTATTAGCTTTTCAAAACAATATTGGTGTGATTTTGAGTGTAAAATTATGGGCATGACACTTGGTATCAGAGTCTTGGTTTCAACATTGATACCTAAAACCCATTGCATTCCTTAGCTAACCTTTAATCATTTTGAATTTCTAGGATGCCTCCCCTTACGTGACAAGCTCAAAGACGTATTAGAGGATGAGGGGCTAGGTGAGCTCACTCAGCTCATGAGCAAGTAGAATAAAGGGCTGAGATATCAGAAGTTAATCAACCACCACCACCACCACCAGACCCTAATCAGGAGGTCCTATTAGCCTTATAGAACCTCATCAGGGTTATACAGGAGAGGTTTCCTCTAGTTAATACTCAGCCAGAGCACCATCTATCTGGGGAATAGAGATCATAGGTTAGAGAGAGGACTAGGAGTCCTCCACGAGATCGAGAGGAAGGGTAAGGGGCACATGAGGTAGATTTGGTTCACATGCTAGAACCACCACCTGGATTTGTTCAAAGGGCACCCCGTGATGTTGGAGACCATATTAGAGATCTCCTAACGTTATAGCCACCTTTGTATTATGGTTCTAAAGAGGGTACAGATGCCGAGGCATGGCTTTTGAGCTTAGATAGGTGCTTTAGGTTGAGTTAGTATGATAGCAACATTAAGGCCCATTTTGTAGTACTTCTTTTGAGAGGAGGTGCTTCCACATGGTGGAAACAGGAAGAATATAAGAACACCACTATGGACACTATGACTTGTGAGACCTTCTTAGAAAGGTTTAGAGATAGATACCTATCAGAGCACTATAGACAAAGGCATATTGATGAGTTCCATGAGCTCTAGTAGAGGGGACACACAATGCTACAGTATGACCCGATTCCTTGAGTAGCTACCCTATGTAGACTACATGAAGGATGAAAAGCTATGAATCAAACATTTCATTAAGGGACTCAATGATTGGATAGCGAGAAAAGTTCACATGACCTCACCAAAGACCTTTTGTGAGGCCGTAGAAATGGCCTTGGTTGCAGAAGAGATTCAGGGTAAGTCTAGAGATGCTCGTGACAAGTCTCAGAACTATAACTCTGCATCATAGTCACAGGGGCACCAAAAGAGTCACTAGAAGAATAATAATAGGAATTCCTTGGGGTCTTTTAACAACAACCAATAGTAGTAGACTCAACAAAACTAGAAACAAAAGCCACCACAGGGATAGCAGGGCTCTAAGCCCAAACAGTGGGACACACAGGGAAAGAGAAAGGATCAGCAATAGTAATATACAGATGCACCCCTAGCACAGACTCAGTAGTCCTCTCGAGGGGGTTTCAACGATTCTAGTAGGACTGATGGTCAGTAGTTTTGTAGGCGACAGGGAGTTGAGACTTTCACACGAGGTCCTTGCTATGTATGTGATGCTATGGGGCACTTAGTTTGTTATTGTCCATAGGGTCAGATGTCAAGAAGTCAGTGTGTGGAAGCTTATGATCCTACCATTGGAGACTTTGGAAAGTCTCATAGAGTATTTGCAGCAGTTGATAACCGCTAGGCCAAGCACTAGGCCACACTAATAGAGGCTGCAGGTATGATCAATGGTATTAGTGTTAGTATATTGTTTGATTCAGGTGCTATTGATTCTTTTATATCTCCATTTTTTGTGGAGCATTGCGGGCTTGTGGTAGAAAGACAAGAAGTTAGTTGGGAAGTGGAGTTAGCATTAGGGTCTAGAGTGTCAGTAACTCTTTAGTGAAGGATAGCCAGGTACAGATTGGTGATTTCATCACTACAGTGGATCTTCGTATCACACCTCTTGGTTCTTTTGACATGGTGCTTGGCATGGATTGGCTTTACACCCATATAGCTAATTTAGATTGTCGATAGAGGAGGATTGAGTGCCTTGATGATAATGGTACACCTATTGTGATTTGTAGGATTCAAAGAGGCATCTCTCTTCGTGTGATCTCAACCATGTAGCTTAAGCGGAGCATGCTGAAGGGATTTCAACTTTTTGCTATTACTATTAGTGATAGAGAGGATGAGGAGGAAGGAAAACCATCTCTTGATGATTATCCTATACTTCAGGAGTTTGCAGATGTGTTTCCTACTAAGATTCTAGGCATGCCTCCTCGTAGAGCAGTAGATTTCCATATTGATCTTGTGCTAGGAGTTGCACTAGTTTCGATGGCACCTTATAGGATGACCACTAATGAGCTTAATGAGCTCAAGATTTAGTTAGAGGAGATTTTGGATAAGGGTTACATTCATCCTAGTGTTTTATCTTAGGGAGCACCTGTTATCTTCGTTAAGAAGAAGGATGGATCCTTGCGGTTATGTATCAATTACTAATAGCTTAATAAGCTTACCATCAAGAATCGGTATCCACTCCCCAGGATTGATGATTTATTTGATCAACTTAAGGATGCTAAAGTGTTTTCAAAGATTGATCTTAAGTCAGGATACCACCAGCTACAAATTTTTGACAGTGACATTCCTAAGACTGCATTCTGTACCAGATATGGACATTATGAGTTCACAGTTGTACCTTTCAGACTGACTAATGCTCCATTAGTTTTCATGAGCCTTATGAATGCAGTATTTCACACTTTCCTAGATAAGTTTGTAGTTGTGTTCCTTGATGATATCCTAATTTATTCATGGGATGAAGAGGAGCATGAAGAGCACTTGAGATAGGTTTTGCAGTGTCTTAGACACAATCAGTTATATGGCAGTTTATCCAAATATGCTTTCTATAGGACAAAGATTCATTACCTTGGGCATGTTATTTTAGGAGATGGAATCTCAATAGATCCATCTAAGATTAGAGCCATCATGGATTGGCCTTCACCTACTTCAGTGACCGAGCTCAGGAGCTTTATGGGATTGGTAGGATATTACAGACATTTTGTAGAGGGATTTTCTAGAGTGGCTCATCCCATCACTTCTCTTCAGTGTAAGGGAAAGAAATTTGAGTGGACTAAAAAGTGTGAGAGGACCTTTCAGGAACTCAAGAAAGCACTTACCAGTGCACCTATTCTAGCAGTGCCCAATCCTTCACCAGATTTTTTTGTTTGCACAGATGCTTCCTTAGATGGTTTGGGAGCAGTTCTTATGCAGAATGGGTGAGCCATTGCATATGAGTCTAGGAAACTTAAGACTCACGAGCTCAATTATCCCACTCACAACCTTGAGTTAGCTATAGTGGTACATACTTTAGTGAGATGATGACATTTTATTTGGGTCATCAGTTTGAGCTCCATTCAAATCATTAGAGCTTACAATATATCTTCTCTTAGCCAAACCTAAATGCATGACAACGTAGGTGGATGTAATTCCTTTATGAGTATGATTTTGATGTCCACTACACCAAGGGGAAGGAGAATGTAGTTGCCGATGTTTTGAGTAGGAGACACCATGGGGCCTACTCTATGACAGCAGGTACTAAGTTGAGGAATTAGATATTGCATCATTTGCATGAGGATACTTGGTATGTAGAGGTTAGTCAGATCATTCGGTCTTAGAGTACTCTTGAGGGTAAATATTTAGGTTATTCCCTAGATTTTGATGGGCTTTTATGCCATAGAGGATGCATCTATGTCCCATCCTCCGGTGACTTGTGAGTATTCATCATGCTAGAGGCTCATAGGGCCCCTTATGTAGTGCTTCTCGGGGTCAAGAAGATGCATGCTGATTTGAGACAGTTATATCATTGGCCAAGGATGAGATAGAATAAAGCTGAGATAGTGGCACGATGTCTTGAGTGTCAGAGGGTTAAGGCAGAGCATCATCACCCTGGTGGTTTGCTTCAGCCTCATGAGATACCAGAGTGGAAGTGGGATGTTATTTTCATGGACTTCATCATTGGTCTCCCTATGTCATCTCAACGCCATGATGCTATCATGGTGATAGTTGATAAGCTGACCAAAGTAGCCCACTTTTCACCCATTTGGACCACTTTCATAGCCCTAGTAGTAGCACAGGTCTTCTTGTGGGATATTGTTAGACTTCATGGCATACCTCATAAGATTATTTCAGATTGAGATTCTCTCTTCACATCATCTTTCTAGAGAGGATTACCGACAGCTTTGGGCACTAAGCTCAATTTTAGCACCGCTTATCACCCAGAGACCAATGGTCAGATAGAGAGGGTAAATTAGGTATTGGAGGATATGCTTCACATATATGTCATGGATCATCAGATTAGGTGGGAGGAGTACCTTCATTTGGTGGAGTTTGCCTACAATAATGGGCATCACACTTCTCTAGGTATGCCTCCCTATCAGGCATTATATGGTAGACCATGCAAGACACCATTGAGTTGGGACCGTATTGAGGATAGAGTTGCTTTAGGTCTTGACTTAGTGTGAGAGTTAGAGCAGTAGGTGACATTGATCAGACAGCGTCGGAAGGAGGTGCAGGATAGGTAGAAGAAGTATCCAGATGCCAAGAGGGAAGATCATAGCTATCAGGTCGGAGATAGGGTCTTTCTGAGAGTGTGACCTCATTAGAGTCCAATCCAATTTGGAAAGGGCTCTAAGCTTGCACCCAAATTTGTTGGCCCTTTTGAGATACTTGAGAAAATAGGTCATGTCACCTATCATCTTGCTTTGCCACCAAGCCTGTCATGCATCCATGATGTTTTTCATGTGTTAGTGTTGAGAAAGTATATTTTTGATGAGACTCATATCATAGATTGGGATTCCTTGCAGGCAGAATCAGACAGTCAGTTGGCTTTGGAGCCAATCCGCATTTTGGCTCATTGAATGCTAGCACTTCAAGGCCAAGAGCAGGACCAGGTTAGGGTCCGGTGGGATTGCTATGATGAGGTTACGACATCATGGGAGGACACAGTGGAGATGAGAGCATAGTACCTCCATCTGTTTAATGAAATCCAGGAGGAAGTTCATGCCTAGGAGGGGAGGATATGAGGCCTCACCTTGAGCCTATCATAGCCATTCAATTTCTGCATTATGATAGACATATTTGATGATTATATTTTGATGCTCTATGGATATTACTGATACTTTATGTTATGATTTTATCACTTTAGTATTTTGATGCACATTATGTTATGATTGGATGATGATTATTGAGACATCAGTTTGGAACCTAAATGTGTGTTTTTAATTCTATTTAATGAATGAATTATGATGTCCCAATGATATTTAATTTGCAAATTAAATTATATATGTATGCAATGATTATATTTCAAGTTTAATTTAGTGATGAATTGTATATTTCATGAATAGATTTATGTAAGTTATAAATGAATGATTATGCCATCAAAAAATTTGACTTAATTATGATTAATTTCTTGAGAATTATTTGATTATGAAAGTTATATAATTTACATATATATTTCCTTGGACTACTAATATTGGACTTGAGTGTGCAAAGAAATAGGCCATGGTAAATTCAGGGAACCATCACGGAGACTAATTTGAAAATTAGTGTGAGCCAAGGTTGCTTCTAGTGAGAAGTGAAAAACCTCATTGTAATGTATTTAATTTGTAAAAGTATGGTGCATGAATGTAATTGATTTATATGTTAATTGTAATTGTGATTTATGTGAGAATGCCCAAGTGGATATGCCACATGGCTTGTGATGTGTCTTTTTTGTTGTCACTTGACACATGTGTGTGTACTTGTGGCCATGACATGTCCACTTGGGGATTGGTTGAACACCAACCTAGGAAGGTACCTTTTAGGATCCCCATGAGAATCTTTTTTTAGGGAGCTTAAGGTTATGTCTTGTCTTGGAATTTCGAATTTGAGCTTCACATGGGTTTTTGGGGGGCTTAAAAGGTGTCTAGGGAAGTGTTAGGGATATTTTTAGTAAGCCCACCTTATATACCTATGGCTAAGGGGCATTTTTAATCATAGGATAACCCCATGTTGACCAAAAGACCCCTCCAAAAGTTGGATTTTAAAAATGGCCGAAAATCCACTTTTGAAGCAAGGTCTTGGGTAGACTTTCATCCAATAATGATACAAGTCTTTGGTCCACTTTTTGGGAAATCTTTTTAGGAATACATATTTGGAAACCATGTAAGAAGTTTGAGAAGGTCATCCAATTAGAGTGAGATCCTATCCCTAGGAGAGTGTGTGGAGGCCT
The DNA here is from genome assembly GCA_027943335.1 of Chamaecyparis obtusa. Taxonomy (NCBI): domain Eukaryota; kingdom Viridiplantae; phylum Streptophyta; class Pinopsida; order Cupressales; family Cupressaceae; genus Chamaecyparis; species Chamaecyparis obtusa. The sequence goes on along the minus strand of BSBK01006490.1, from coordinate 135,110 downwards.
TTTTAGAGGGGACTCTTCTTTTGGAAGAGTTTGACACCCACTCTCTAGATTTAGAGATTTGCTAAGTTGGAGGGGACTTTGGAAAGTGGAAAAGCTCTTCATCAAATTTCCTTCATAAGCTTGGATCAAGGATGGTGGCATTCTTCATTTTGCTTATTTTTGTTTTCATGTTCAGAGAAAGAGTTCTCATGTATGTTATTGTTTGTATGCAAAAATGTAGTTATTGTGTTCTTGTTGTGTTTGTGCTTGGGATCATGCTATTTTGTGATAGTGGATGTTATGTGAATCTTAGTTTTGTTGTAGTGTTATTTCTTTTGTGTTGTGAAAGTGAAGTTTTCATGGAGTTCTTGAATTTCTTGATTTGCATTGTATTATGGGAGTGTTCTCAAGCCCATACTTACCCTTCAGAGAGAAGAGTAGCCTTAGGGGTGAAGGGATTGTTGGGACACTCAAGGGTGTATAGTCTCTCCTTGGATAGGAGAGGGATGAAACATGGATGTATGGGCTCCATGTAGCCATCTCTATTGTTTGTTTTGTATATTGGGGGTCATAAGGAGTTTGTTGAGATTGTGCTTGTGGTCAAAGATACATGATGATGAAGCCAAGTGATGGCTTATATCTTATCATGAGATGTGCTTTCTCCCATTGAAATGGTTCCACCTTCAACCCTCTTTTTGAGTCATTTTGAGACTCTTTGTTTAGCCTTGGAAGGGAGGTTTCATTGTGTTTCTTTATGTTGTTGTTATTGTGGGTTTTCTTGATTGTCTCCTTGTATTTGTGATGGTTCCCCAAGCTCAAGGGTGGCTTCTTAGAAGCCTAGGATGGGAGGTGAGCAATATCTATGTTTATTTGTAGATTTGGAAGCCATTGGAGACTCCATGTTGAAGTAGAACTCTTGAGGAAATTTTGCTGATGTTTTCATATTTGAGTTGTAACACTTTTGTATTAAGATTATTGTTATTGTAAGGGAGTCATGGGAATCCCTTGAACTCAATGTAATTGTTTTATAATGGAGTTAACACTCCAAGAATTGTGTTTGTATCATAGTGATGTTGCATCAAAGTAGTAGGGAAATTGTTTGGAAATTTTGGTGGTAGCTTTATTTTTCTGAAAATGTAGTATTTGGTTCAAGGGAAGTTTTGTGTATTGGAGTTTTATACAATAAGGAATATACATTGTATTTGTTTCATAAAAGGATTGTAAATATTTGTGGATTAATTTATGTGAAAGAATTGTTATCTTCTCATGGAAAAACCTTTATGTAACCATGCTGATATATTATAAGGAGAAAATTTTTATTGTAGTTCATTGTTGTTCATTTGAAATAGTTTCATTTAAAAAAAAATGCTAAGAGATAAGCAAGGAAAGAAATCAAACACATTACTCTCTCTGTTAATGCTGTTGTATGATATTTCTATGGAAGTAATTCTTTGTTGATGAAAATAATAGACTATTGAAATGAGTAACTTAGTCAAATTTATCATTGTTCCTTTCTCTATTAAGTTGTGCTTTATAAATCATTCTATTAATGGACCATAACTAGATACTCTTTTACAAAATGAAACCAACAAAACTACAGAAGAATAGAAAATTAATGGAGAACGAAGAAAACAAATCAAGTGAAAAATTATAAGAGAAAAGTGAAAAAGAGACCTATAGGTCTCTGGAAAATGTATGCGAAAAATTCCCATACATTTTTCCATTCACATAGTCAATAAAATAATATAATCCCCTCTCCCATCTGGCACAAAAAATATAATATATTAAGCTAATTAAAAAAAAAAACCCTTTCATACTCAAGGTTAGCTTGGGTGTGCCTCACCTGGGATGCCACCCAAGGTGCACTTTAAAAATATATATATATATATATATATATATATATATATATATATATATATATATATATATATATATATATATATATATATATATATATATATATATATATATATATATATATATATATATATATATATATATATATATATATATATACACATATATATATACATATATATATATATATATATATATATATATATATATATATATATATATATATATATAAGTAAATTTATACATGTATACTAAATATATTTTATTGGAATGTTAAAAAGTAAAATTGTTATGAAAAAAAATATATCTCATCCCAAGTTGGTGGGCTTTTCTAAAAAAAATTCAAACCAAAAAAAAGAAACTTTTAAAAAAAATTATTAGGGGGGACCTACGAGGCCCACTCCCCTTGGGCCCCGCCCCCTTCCCATGAGCTGCCATGCGCAAGGGAGGTACTTGCCATGGCAGGGTACTCCCCTGCGCATGACAACATGGGGGGATAGGCTCACACCCCAAGTCCCTTAGGGAATATAATATAAGTTGCTTGTTATATTAAAAAAAAAAAATTTAAATTCATTTATTAATAATTTTATTTTAATAAATATTAATTGTTAGTATTTTAAATTATTTAATTATGTTTTTATTTGATAATTATTCTAATTTTTAATTCAAATATTATCCAATAATTAATTTACTTAGTTCAGATTTAATATTTATTTTAATTAAATATTAATAATTAATATCAATATTATGCAATAATTAATTTTTGTTATTGAAAGGTTAATTGATTTATTTAGCTAATAATTGTGTTAATTAACAGACAATGTTAATTGATATAATTATTATTTAATAATTCATTATTTCTTTGTGTTATCATTTAATAATTTTATTAATTATTAAATACTAATAATTAATATAATTATTATTTGAAAAAAATTAGTTGTCCTTTAATTAATCAAGGGGATGGTTAGTATGCTTCTAATAAATGGAAATTGTAAGTTAATTCTTTTTTAGGGATTTATAAACTAAATGAATTCTATAGGTTTAACTGGGTTGTTATTTTGCTAAGCGGGAAACATTTCATTATATAATAACATATTGTAATGAAGTCATTTGACTCAATAGTGAGAACTTATAGTAGGGCTAAAAATTTGTTTTGGAGAGGCGACTAGATCGAAATAAGATGTTTAGATAAAGGATTATTTGGACATTAGACCATAAGATTGTTAACCCAATTTAGTACACGTATGATACTTAAACTTCTTAAGTCAACCAGGGTCTTAGGTGAGCCTCTCGTTTTACTTAGGGGTGAGCATTTTCGATGAACCCTCATCATGCCACCCCTCAACTGAAGGTTAACCAACTCCTTCTTGGGCTTAACCTCACAAACAATTGTCAACTGATAAAGTTAAACTTATTACCTTTTCAAAAAAAAAATTCTATGATTTTGAGTGTAAAATTATGGGCATGACACTTGGTATTAGAGCCTAGGTTTCAACATTGGAACGTAAAACCCATTGTGTTTCTTAGCTAACCTTTAACCATTTTGAATTTCTAGGATGCCTCCCCTTACACGACAAGCTCAAAGACGTATTAGAGGATGAGGGGCTAGGCTATCTCCCTCAGCTCGCAAGAAAGTAGAACAAAGGGCTGATATATCAACAGTTAATCAACCACCACCACCACCAGACCCTAATCAAGAGGTCCTATTAGCCTTACAGAACCTCATCGAGGTTATGCAGGAGAGGTTGCCTCTAGTTAATCCTCAGCCAGAGCACTAGCTGTCCGGGGGACAAAGATCACAGGTTAGAGAGAGGACTAGGAGTCCTCCACGAGATCGACAGGAAGGGCAGGGGGCACATGAGGTGAATTTAGTTCACATGCCAGAACCACCACCTGAATATGTTCAAAGGGCACCCCGTGATGCTGGAGACCATATTAGGGATCTCCTAAAGTTACAGCCACCTTTGTATTATGGTTCTATAGAGGGTATAGATGCTGAGACATGGCTTTTGAGCTTAGACATGTGCTTTGGGTTGACTCAATGTGATAGCAATGTTAAGGCCCGTTTTGCAGTACTTCTTTTGAGAGGAGGTGCTTCCACATGGTGGAAATAGGAAGAATATAAGAACAACACCACTATGGACACTATGACTTGGGAGACCTTCTTAGAAAGGTTCAGAGACAAATACCTATCAGAGCACTATAGACAGAGGCACATTGATGAGTTCCACAAGCTCTAGCAGAGGGGAATCACAGTGCTACAGTATGAGACCCAATTCCTTAAGTTGCTACCCTATGTAGACTACATGAAGGATGAAAAGCTACGAATCAAACATTTCATTAAGGGACTCAATGATTGGATAGAGGGACAAGTTCGCATGACCTCACCAAAGAACTTTTGTGAGGCCGTAAAAATGGCCTTGGTTACAGAAGAGATTCGGGGTAAGTCTAGAGATGCTCATGACAAGTCTTAGAACTATAACTCCACATCAAAGTCACAGGGGCACCATAAGAGTCACTGGAAGAATAATAATAGGAATTCCTCAGGGTCTTTTAACAAGAACCCACAACAATAGACTCAACAAAGCTAGAAACAAAAGCCACCACAGGGACAACAGGGATCTAAGCCCAAATAGTGGCACACATAGGGACAGAGAAAGGATAAGGGATAGCAGTATATAGATGCACCCCTAGCACAGACTCAATAGTCCTCTCGGGGGGGGTTTCAATGGTTCTAGTAGGACCGGTGGTTAGCAGTTCTCTAGGCCATAGGGAGTAGAGACTTTCACATGAGGTCCTTGCTATGCATGTGGTGCCATGGGGTACTTAGCTCATGATTTTCCACAGGGTCAGATATCAGGCAGTTAGCATGTGGCAGCTTCTGAGCCTACCATTGGAGACTTTGGAAAGTCTCATAGAGTATTTGCAGTGGTTGATAACTGCCAGGCTAAGCACCAGGCCATAGTGATAGAGGCTTCAGGTATGATCAATGGTATTAGTGTTACTATATTGTTTGATTTAGGTGCTACTAATTCTTTTATATCTCCATTTGTTGTGGAGCATTGCGAACTTGTGGCAGCAAGATAGGAAGTTAGTTGGGAAGTGGAGTTAGCATCAGGGTCTAGAGTGTCAGTCAACTCTTTAGTGAAGGATAGCCAGGTCCAAATTGGTGATTTCATCACTACAGTGGATCTTCATATCACACCTCTTGGTTCTTATGACATAGTGCTTGGCATGGATTGGCTTTACGCCCATAGAGCTAAGTTAGATTGTCGATAGAAGAGGATTGATTGCCTTGATGATAATGGTACACCTATTGTGATTTGCAGGATTCAGAGAGGCATCTCTCTTCATATGATCTCAACCATGTAGCTTAAGCAGAGCATGTGGAAGGGATGTTAGATTTTTTCTATTACTATCAGTGATAGAGAGGATGAGGAGGAAGGGAAACCATATCTTGATGATTATCCTATACTTCAGGAGTTTGCAGATGTGTTTCCTCCTGAGCTTCTAGGAATGCCTCCTCCTAGAGCAGTAGATTTCCATATTGATCTTGTGCCAGGAGTTGCACCAATTTTGAGGGCACCTTATAGGATGACCACTAATGAGCTTAATGAGCTCAAGATTCAGTTAGAGGAGCTTTTGGAGAAGGGTCACATCCATCCTAGTGTTTCACCTTAGGGAGCACCTGTTATCTTTGTTAAGAAGAAGGATGGATCCTTGCAGTTATGTATGGATTACTGATAGTTTAATCAACTTACCATCAAGAATCGGTATCCACTCCCTAGGATTGATGATTTATTTGATCAGCTTAAGGGTACTAAAGTTTTTTGAAAGATTGATCTTAAGTCAGGATACCACTAGCTATAGATTGTTGACAGTGACATTCCTAAGACTGCATTCCATACCAGATATGGACATTATGAATTCACAGTTGTACCTTTCAAACTCACTAATGCTCCAGCAGTTTTCATGAGCCTTATGGATGGGGTATTCCACACTTTCCTAGATAAGTTTGTAGTTGTGTTCCTTGATGATATCTTGGTTTATTCATGAGATGAAGAGGAGCCTGAAGAGCACTTGAGAGAGGTTTTGTAGTGTCTTAGACACAATCAGTTATATGGCAGTTTATCCAAATGTTCTTTCTTCGCCATGTAAACCACACAAGGTTTAAAAAAAGAGGTTTATATCTATGTGAATTTTGTAGGATTATATATAAAGCAAATTAAAAAATAAGATCTTCTAGGGTATCTATCTAGATGGTTTCATATATTAAGTTAGTGTCACTTGAAAAATATTTTACACCACAACTAAATAATTTTTCAATGGCCTTTCATGTAGGCATCATTTTCTTCCTCTCTTTTACTACTCTTTAAATGTTTTTAGACAATGGAGGCAACTTGTTATTTTTATCTATTTCATCTATGATGAATATTATTCACTACATATAATTTCTCTATATATAGATCTCTAGTAACAAATCTTATCAAGGATGAAAATATAATAAAATTCTAATAATAGTCCATTAAATTACATAGAGTAAATATTATTTAAATTATTTCAAAATTTGCATTTAGCTAATAGTCTTCATATCTTTTAAAATACATGCTAATGTTAGATTCACACATATCTCAAGGTGAAATAAATATAAAAATTATTTTGCACATGTCAAATTTTATTTAGTTTTTGGTTGAATACAATGAGATGTATTTTTACAATTAAATATTGACATGTGACACACTCATATTCTAAATTTTGACTCATTTCCTATTCCTCATTAATTAAAATTCCACCACCTTTACATACATACTCAATGACAATTAAGAATCATATCTGAATGACAATAAACCATTTATCTTATATAAAAATGAAACTGTTAGTGTAATTATTTAATTTAATTTTAGTTAGGCTTATTAAGCCTACTTAGTAGTCTATGATTATGAAACACTTAGACAAGTTGTCATCTTTTAGGAGTTGTATAGAAGATGTGTTGATTTAATTTCGATACATCATTCTAGGTTCATGGGAGACAGCTCACCATCACTCACATCCATATGTACTTCTCCAATCAATGAAATAGTCAAATTTGATCATTATGTTATTGTATTTCATTTTATCTCTTAGATCTTATTTTTACAGAGACGTCTTCCAAATGCATGAAATTTTGACATTAAAAAGACTCTTCACATGAATTTTAATGACTCTTACAAGCTTAACCATAATATTAGATTTGTTAAATTTAAAAGATAGTTTTATATTAAATTTAATAAATAATTAATTATATTCTAGTCAATGTAAATGTAAAGTTAATTACAATTATAATTAAATTAATCTTTTGGAAAGCTGCATTCTTAGAAATTAGTTTGTTAGGTGATTGATGAGAAATGAAAGATTTATAAATGATTAAATTTTAATATAAAATTTATTGATTTTAATCTTATTGTTTACAAATTTGAATATGTTTTGTTAGTTTTTGATTGCAGGAAAAAATGGGTGTTAAAGGGGACCCGAAACCTCTTACAAGCTAGATAAAAGTTTTAGTGTTAAAGGACCCGAAATAGGACTAGGGACCAGTCCGCCATAACCAAAACCAACATAAAAAACCTAAAAACCAAACACCAGCAAAAAACTGACAAAAGGCCAACACCAAGGACCCAAGGCACTAGACAAATTCTTTGCAAGTTTCTTCAGCTTCCTACTTCGCCTCAGATATCTTCTTTATTGCGGCGTTGAAGTCAGACAACTCCTGGATTCTTTCTTGAATCTTTCTCCTTTTCACAGACCTGGTACGTTTTCCCGGGCCTTCCTCTTCCAAGTCCTCTGTACTATCATAGGTTTCTTGTTGGGGGAGCCAACATCTCGTTTCCATTCTAGCTTGCATTTCTTGCACTTTTTTATCCCCATCAATGTTCATGTTGCCATCTGCAGTTTTCGAACTAGACTCTAGCTTATCCTGAAGGGAATCCACCTTAGCGGAAATGGAGCGATACTTTAAATTTAATATCTTTTGTTAGTTATTGATATGCAATTATTCTTTATAATCTAGTTGTTTGCTCTAAATTTCAATTTACACACTACCCTAATATCATATATCTAACTATTCATATTTAATTCTTCATACAAATAGAGTTCTACCATATTTTAAAGAGCAAAAAGATATATGATTATCATCTATATGACAAAATGAAGTAGACCCATCAAATCACATGTAAATCTACAGTTCATGTTTCATGAAACATAAATAACACATTGGTTGGCAACAAAATAAAGATTTAAATAGTAATAAATTTTTTTATATATTTTATCTTATCTTTAATTATAATTATAGTATAATTAAATATTATAAATATTTTATAATGCAATAATATATTTTTAACCAAAAGTGATATTTTAAAAAATATGAATATAATAAAATTAAAAATTAAATAATAATTTAAAGAGGTTCAGTTTTTATATTAATTAGTATTAGCAGAATATTTATATATTCTAATATTTTAAATAGTCACAACTAAATAGGTGACAATCCAATAGAATAAAGAAAATGTATATTGAACGAGAGATACTAGGAACTGTATACTTGTTCTGGACCACCTCTCCTGTGTGACTGATTCCTTCAAATCATGTTGCGTAAGCAGCATCCACACAAATAGATTGTTTACAGATCTATATCTACCTGCAGCTGTAAAGCTAGTGGTTGCTGTACTTCTGACTGCCACTTATATTTCTTTTGCCATGCCTCTTCAATGACATGTTTAGGAAGATTGTTGAATATTTATGAGGTGTCTTTACAATAAGTGTGTAACTTTGAACATGATGCATCTTAGTTGATGGTACCTATAATATTTTCATCTTTGGAAAGGCCTAATAAATGATCCTTGATCTACTCCACTGGGAAAATATATCTGATTTAACGATACTTTAGTGCCAACTAATTCTGGAATTTCGACTGTCTGAATGCCCACGAACATTAGCTTGTGAAAGTTACAATTTCTATAAGTTACAATCTCTGAAATTCCAAGGAATTACTGTTGTTATTACTAATGATTCAGAAGCTAATGTTCGTGGGCATTCAGACCGTCGAAATTCCAGAATAATTGATAATGTATCATAAATCCAACATTCTGAACTGTGCAAATCGAATAAGAGTAACATGTCAATATTCCACGGATCGCAAATAAGCAGGTTGGTAATCCATGGCTTTCAAGTAGTCATTATTACTGTTATTCTTGAGGAATGATGATCTCTCATTATCATAGGGCTGCGTAGAAGTTAATCTAGATCTTGAAACCCAATCTGAATGATATCTCGTATGGACTGCACAAATCAATATTAAACAATTAAATAAGATATCTCTGTTAAACTTTAGTAACCAATTATACTAAACAAATCGACCCAAAACAGTAATAAATATTGTAAGAATTGAACTGTAGGGATTTCAAGTGTAGAGATTCGGAATATCTAAAGAGAATTCAAGGATATCACCATCTGTTTGTTTTGTCAGTATCAAAATGGAACGTAAGGCCTTTTGTCCTAAAACTTTAGCAGGGAATTTGCGGAAAAGATTTATCTTTGTGTACTTGAATATTTTCCCTCGACCCATGGATACTAAGATTAATTGAAGCTTCCGCCTCTGATAACATAGAAGAAAGTAAAATGTAAAGTATCTCATTAATTGAAGCTTCAGCCTCAGATAACGTAGAATCCACGAAAATGTCAACGAATCTCATTAATTGAAGATTCCGCCTCCGATACATAGAATCAAGCAATCAAATGTCAACCAGCCTCACCAAATTCGAGTTTAAGTATTTCTCTGATAGACTAAATGAACCAGCAAAACTTAACCGATTAAATAACAAATGTGTCCATTGCTTTCTAATTCATAACAAGCATGACAGATTGGGACAAAAAGTCGACGGAAATTATTGGAAACTTTCTAGGACGTGTGCATCAATTTCCGATTGTTAGATTTCACATAAAGTATCCAAATATTTAGAACTGCAAAAAAATAAAATCTGACTAGTTTAGAAAGAAACTAAAATTTGATAATAAAGAAAAATGAGTCTTCTGAAATCTGTTTCCAGGGATTTTCTCTTCCAAACTTTCTAGATTTTGAGATCTTATCTCAATGTATAATGCATGATACTATAAACAAAATAACCAGGTTGGTAATTCATGGCTTCAAATAGCCATTACTATTGTTTTTCTTGAAAACCAATCCGAATGGTATCCTCTGTGTATCTTTAGGATACACAAGTCAAGCTTAAACGATTATACAAGATATACAGCTAGGAGTTTAGTAACATATTATACTAAACAAATCAACCCAGGATACTACTATTTATATATGGACTGCTCCTGCTGGTGTAGGAAATACCGTCAGCTCAAAATTGGGCAGTTCTCCGTATGGAATAGATATGGCGAGAATTAAAGTGCAGATGAATATCTCAGGAGAATTCAAGGATATCATAATATATTTGTTTTGTTGCTATCAAAATGGAAGAGATTTTTCATATATTTCTTATAATATTACCATGAGCTGGAATGTTTTTATGTTATAGAACTTGGGCAGGAAATTCATCAATAAAAACTCTATCATTGTACTTGAAAATTTTCATTCAATCCATGAATATTGGGATGGACTTCTATTTTCATGCCTTGGTCTGACATGGAAGTTGGAACCCACAGAAATTGCTACTGGCCCATTGCTTGATATGTTTAATCATACATCTGGAGGAAATTTCTCTTTTAAAAGAGCGTTGTTTGCAAGGGGAGTATTTCTGCGAGCCATGTAAATCTAAACAATGGTAGGAATATGACAGCGTAGCTCAGAAACTTTAACTATTGCTTTTGCAAAACCCAGAACACTGATCAGTCAACTTTTACTTTAGAACATCAATATTGGCTTCTCCACTGACTCTCTTCAGAACAAAACTCAACTATATCAATGTCAGTGAAAAAAGCAGTAGAAAAAAAGAAAGAAAATCAATGGAAGTAGAAAAATACCATTAATAACAATCATTGGTAGATTAGTATTTTCAATCTTGTGAGACTGAACAATGAGAATGGGAATTAAATAAACCACAATAAATATGGCGAGATCTGCAACAACATAACTCTCTTGTGCATCATGCTCTTCTATTTTACTGCGTATATGTCCTTTTCTCTTAGATTATCTTACATCGCCATGAGGAATTTGAGGCTTTGACATTTAAAATTGACTTAGAAATAGATTTGAGGCTTGACTTTTGAAATTGACAGAGAAACATTTTTTTAAAGGAAGATTAAGTATGATTCAGTCTCATCTGTTATGATAGTTCAAATAGATTTCTCTCGAGACTGTTTTATTCCTCCACAAAGGAGCTCTAATACCATGTAAAAAATAAAATTCCTAAAACAGAGCAAAGCACAAACAAAGCTAGGAAATTCTGATTTTCTCAATTAGTGAGAATGCACAACAGTATAAAATAAACAAAGACAACATATAGCTAGAGGCATGCAAGATTTCTATCTTGTTTTCTATTTCAAATTTAAAAACAACTTTTACAAAGTACACAGATTGAGAAAATAACCCAATCTAAAATCTACTGACTACAAACTATTAGTAGCGATCTGGGGTTACTCCCAAAAACCTAAGCTGCTCATAAATCTAACAATCTACTCACTTTGAGCTGTAGGGAATGTAACGATAAATCACTACCCACTACACATTTGTTCAAATGCACAAAGTACTATTGCACAAACTCAAAAAATTCCTTCTGCCACTACTCACAAAAAATATTCAACAACATACTAAAAATTCTAGGAACATTATTCTCTTTAGTAACTCGTCGAAACAATTTCCCAAACAAAAATTTAAATTCAAAATCACCTACCAACTTTTAAAAATCACTTGCCAACATAGGGGAGTGTGAAATTATGGTGGGCGGAAGAGCAGGTTTGAATGACGAAGGCGGGAGATCGAATTTGAACTGAGAAGGAAGGAAGTCGCACCAGGGAGGCAATCACACCTCTCTTGCTTTAAAGGGTCAAGATGTTGGTGCATAGGGAACCTCTTTGGTAGATGTTGCATCGAATGGAGTTGAGTTGTCAGGGGCCCTCGAAGACTCTTCAAAAGACAAAAAAGAGAAGGATGAGAAGGTTGACTTTGTGTCGTCTGATTCAGGAGGAGGTGGACGAGCCTTGGAAAGAAATTTTTTTGGTGCTGATTCATCTGGTGGGCCTAACAATAAGGAGCGACCATGGGTTGCTTTGTTTGGGAAGATTTTGTCTAGGAAATCATCTTTACCAGAGGTGAATAACATATCGGACCCTTCAAAAGGTGAGTTTCGTATTTTTGTCCCTGACTTGGTCTTGGATAGTTCCATAGCTGCTATGGAGATGGTTCTTGCTTGTAAATTTGTTGGGCCTCATCCTAACATTGATGTGGTAAGAAAATTTTTCAGTAGAAGATGGTTCCTGAAAGGTCAGGTTGATATTGTTGCGATGGCTAAAGGGGCTTTATCATTTTCATTTACTAATAAGGAGGATATGATGAAATCTTTGTGTGGGGGTCCCTGGATGCTTAGAAAATCATCCTTGGCCTCATGAAAATGGAGCACTACTCTTGACCTAAATGATTCTTTCATCGAGTCTTCCCCAGTGTGGGTGAAACTCCCAGGGCTTCTACTGAAATTATGGAATGAAGGAGTGCTTAATGGCATAGCGAGCACTATAGGGGAGCTTCTCACTATAGATCTGGAAATGACTTCTAAAACTAGGTTAGTTTTTGCCAGATTGTGCATTTATATTAGTGAGTCCATTGATCTTCCCCTTTCTATAGATATTAGATCAAGGTTGGGGAGATGGAAGCAATCGATGGAATATGAATCCTACCCATTTGCCTATTTTAAATGTAATAAAGCTGGTCACTAGGAAATAAACTTCCCTTTGAAGAAAGCAAAAGAGATAGAGCCCAGTATCAAAAAATATAATAGGAAGGAGTAGAGAGTGAAGAAACTAGTCGATCCGAAGGAAAACATTGAAAATAGGGTAGACAAGGAAACTAGAGCTGAATTAGGCTCATCTTTAGTAAGGAATTAAACTTTAGAGACTAATCCAGCTCTGCCTCAAAATGATAGTCCTCTAGCCCTTCTTCATAAGTTAGTCTCTAAGATGATTGAGGTTGATCTATTGGATGAAATAGGTAATGTTTCTTTTCCCCTCTCTTGTCATAGGAATGAGGGTAGTGGAATTAAAGGGAATATAAGTATTATGGAAGATAACAATAAGAACTATCAGAATTCCTGGAGGGAGATCCCCACAAATCATCTTTCTTGTAATGATACCCAAGGTGATGAAGGTTTTTAGAGCATTTTTCAAGAAAACTCCAATGAATCCAACAACATCACCATGGTTATTTCTAGAGTTCCTAAAACTTTGGTTGAGTTGTATGGAAGAGGAGTTTCTCCTTTCATGAAAACTCTTGAAGAGGGAAAGATAGAATTTAAAATAGTCATCATCAAAAAGAAGAATAGCAGAGGAAAGGGGGATGGTCCTTAAATCCATAATAATTTGGATGGTATCAATACTAGAAGTAAAAATGTAGATGTGGTTAAAAATGAATCTAAATGAAGACCCTCAAAGAAAAAAAGAAGAGACATTGATAGTTGGAAAGATGTGGCAGATGGAAAATAAAAGACCATCCTGAAAGTTTTTACTCCCAATAAGAAATGAAGATCATCTCATGGAATATAAGGGGATGGAACACACCCCATAAACAAGACATTCTCATAAATCTAGTTGGGGACCATAACCCAGAAATCCTTTTGGTTCAAGACACTAAAATAAGTAAAGAGAGAGTGGAAAAAATTAGCTTTTTAAAAAATAATGAGATTAGTGGCAGTAGTTCTGACGGGGCTTCAGGTGGCACATCTATTTTTTAGAATAGAAGTAGATCATTAGAGGTGATTTTATTTTTGAGGATGATAATATGATGTGCATTCACATGCATCATAGTAGAGATAATTTTGATTGGGTTCTGAATAATATCCATGCTCCCAATACTAAGAGTAGTAGAACTAACTTTTGGCACAAGCTAGCTGATCGAAGAATCCATTTATACGATGAAAGGTGTATGATTATGGGAGAATTCAGCACCCTTATAAAGAAGTTGGAGAGTAGATCTGACCTTTTGAATTTTCTCCATTGCCAAGCTTTGACTGATGTGGATCTTGAGGGAATAAACTACACCTACTCTAATAGGATAATTAGAAAAGACTGCATCCGAGTGAGGCAGGACAGAGATCTAATCTCCCCACAATGGTATAGTAAGTATTCTTTCTGTTTGACTTTTGTCTTTAAAATTTTCTTTGACCATTTCCCTCTTTGTTTTTCTACTGACCCTCTTTCTTGTCAAAAGAAATTCCCTTCCACTTTGAAAAAATGTGGAACCCTCCATCTAGATTCGGAAAAGAGGATTTCAGAGTGGTGGAGTATGAACATTGATGGGTCGGCCATGTTCAGAGTAGCCAAGAAATTAAGGATTGTCAAATTTGAAATAAAGAAGTGGAAGAAGGAAGTTTTGGGAGATATTTTTAAACAAAAAGAAGTAGCCAAATCTAATCTTAAAATGGTGCAGGGTTATATTCAGTTGTTTGGTTACTTTGATGATGTTAAATATACTTAGAATTAGGCTCTTTTTGCCTACCATAATGTTATCGCTAAGTAAGAAATTTATTGGAGACAAATATCTCATTTTTCTTGGCTTAGAATGGAGACATAAACACTATATATTTCCACATTACCACCTTCAAAAACAAGGATGCTAATAGGATAAATCACATCCTCAAAGTTCAGGAGGAAGATCTGCAACAGAAAGTTGTTAGATACTTTTCCAATCTTTTAGCTACTGGACAAAACCTCATGGAAGTAGAGCAAGAAAAGATGTTGATTGGTATCCCTAGGATTTTCACCAAGGAGAAGAATAAAATGTTGGGGGCTATTCCTTCTTCCAATGAAGCAATTTTTCTTTTGAATATTATAAGGATCCTAGCTCTGATAGTTATCAGATGTTCTTCTTCCAACTTTTTTGGCATATTTTTGGAAGAGATGTTATCAATGCAGTTAAAGAGTTCTATGGGTGTAGAAGAATGCTTAAGGAGATCAATGCTACTCTCTTAGATCTAATCCCTAAGAAGATGAGTGTTGATTCTTTTGATCTTTTTAGATCTATCATCCTCTATACAATTCTTTCTATAAGATCATTTCTAAACTTTTGACTCTTAGAATTCTCAAAATTATTCCGGCTATCATTTCTCCTCAATAGAATAATTTTGTTCTAAGGAGGAAAATTTTGAACTCTATCATTATTGTCCATGAGAATATTCATTCTCTATCAAAATCTAAGAAATATGGATTCCTCTTGAAGATGGATATGGCTAAAGCTTATGATAGAGTGGACAAGAAGTTTCTGATGAAGGTACTAGAGAAATTTGGTTTTGGAGCCAAAAATATTCAGATTATTTACCAACTCATATTCACTTCCTCTAATGTTGTTCTTATCAATGGATCCTCCTCTCCATTCTTCAAAAACTCTAGGAGTTTGAGGCAGGGCAATCCTATCTCCCCTTTACTCTTCACTATCATGGCTGAAAGTTTTGGAAGGCACAACCAACAATTAATTTTTTATAGGACTCTAAAAGGGCTGCATCCTTCCTCAGCTAATCTTATCTTCTTGCATGATCAGTTTGGTGACGATACTATAGCCATGGGTGAAGCTTCTATTCAAGAGGCTAGAAACTTGAAAAGTGTCCTTATCTCCTATTCTAGAGCCTCTGGCTAGTTAATTAATTGGAAGAAGAGCTTTATCATTTTAAAAAATACTCTGGAGGAAAGACATGTGAAAATTTCTTCTATTCTAGAGTACAACATTGCTTCCTTTCCTTCTGTATATTTGGGCCTTCCTCTGGGGAAGAAATCACTAGACTCTTTTTGGCAGGAATTAATCAAGAAATTCAATAAAAAACTTGCTAGATGGAAAGGAATATATCTCTCTCAGGCAGGAAAAATTACTCGTCTAAAGTCCTAGTTACAAAGCTTGGTTATTTATACCTTCAGTATTTTCAAAATTCCCTCTAGGTTTGTTGAGAATATGGAAAGTATTCAAAACTTCTTCTTATGGTCTGGTACTGGAGATATGAAATTTATCCCTCTGTTCGCATGGGATAAAGTTTGTAAACTGAAGAATCTTCGATGTCTTGGTATCAGAACTATAAGGAAAATGAATATTTCCCATTTGGATAAACAACTTTGGAGGATGTGTGGAGAGGAGAAAGAGTGGAATATTATTTGGAAAGATAAATATGTTATAAATCTAGCTCTAGATCAGATAAACCAGGAGGAACTCAACATTGATGGCTCTACGATTTGGACTAATGTGATGAAAGCTAGAGGGGTGGCTACAGCTAGGGGAATATGGAAGATTAGGGATGATAGGAAGATTAAATTTTGGGAGCACTTTTGGATTTGTGACAAGCCCCTCTATAAGTTCCCTGAGTATCATAATCCTATAAATATATGCAAAGCCTCTATTGGAGAGGTGGTTACATATTATTGGAGAGAAAAGAGTTCAATTAATATTCATTAAAATTGCAATAAATATCTCCTTGCCCAAAAAATCACTGATAATAAGGATGATACCTTTATATGGGGTCTTGAACCATCTAAAAATTCTTTTTTGCTTCTTCTTATAAGATTCAAATTCAACCACATCTTTTGGAGGAGGCTCCTTTCTGGGCCAAAGATTGGAATACGTGTCTCACTTGTAAAGTTGAGATCTTCTACTAGCTCTTCCTTTAGAATAAAATCCTTACAATTGACAACCTAGTGAAAAGGGGATTCTATCTCCCTAACAGATATATCTTATGTTACAAGGATTTTGAATTAGCTTTGTTACGCCATTTTTTTGTCATAGCAAAATCTTGTGAAATTGACTTGTTCCATGCAAAGTGTGTGTCAAATGTCCCACCCTGTGTTCTTCATGTTATCACCTAGCACTGGTCCAATTTGCACCTGATGAATCATAAAACCCAAAAAGATATTCAAATTCTAAGGTCTACGGGAAGCATTTTCAAAATTTGCCACAGTGTCGAAAACCCACAGTGTTTTTGAAAGTCCATGATGTTTTCGGTTTGTGTGTTTTCAGCCTTCCTTGTTTTTGACCCTGTGCTTCCTGCTTTGTGCGCTTATCTATTGACGTGTCAGAAAATTTATGTGTTTTCAATCCTCTTTCATCGAAAACATTGTGTGTTTTTTACCTCACCCAGTTTCCTGTTTGCCAGCATTTCCTTTCTGGACAGGTCTGACCGAATGGTGGGTCCCAGTCTTGTTCTGCTACCTGGCGGTCTTCTTTGTCTTAAGCACGCAAGTGCGATGATGTGGGGCCAATTTCTTCAAAGTGGCAGAGGAAGGAGATCAACGGTCGGCGTGTGATCGCATGGAATATTCTATCCCCATGCGATCATGCGCTTGTCGTTGATCTTGTTGGTTTCTAGTGTTGCCTCGATGAAGTGGGACCGGTATCGGAAGGGTGACAAATGGCATGTTCTTATTGGTTGTCACATGGCCACATGTCAGAATTTTCTAACATGCGATCATGTGACCGCTTGCCATCTGTCTGCGTGGGCCCCGTTGGTGGTTGCTATTTGTTGGTCCGAGGCAACGATGTGGCAGCCTATGATTGGCTGTTGCATGGTCACATAGCCCAATTTTTGGCTATGTGATCATGCCACCGCTTGCCACATGTCCTTGGGGCCCGGTAGCAGGTGATGGGGCATCTTTATGTGTTGGTGGTTATGGTAGCGGTCTACGGGTGGTCACATGTTTGCATAGCCCATTTTAGGCTATTTGATCATGCGACAGGATGCCATGTGTCTTGGGGCCTATTTGTGGCTGTTTGGTGGGCCCGAGTGATTTTGTGGAGAGGATGGTGTGGCAGATCTAGTGGTTGGCACATGATCTCATGGGAGGTGTCAGACCCCTTGCAATCATGCGCTCGCCATTCAATTTTGAAGGCTTGCAGAGCGTGGGTCCTATGGCGACAGGTGGCATCATGTTTCGTGGTTGTGGAGTTAATGGAAAAGTGGATAAAGATCTAGCGGCTCGATCAATTTCCTTCTTGTCGCGAGTTCGTGGGATGATTTGGTGACAGTGCTATTCTTTCCACAAATTGGCAAAAGTTCCTTTGTCGCCAGTTCACCAGATGACTTAGTGGGCTATTTTAACACGTGCAGTCGTGTGTTCGCGGAGTTCAACTGGAGTTAAGTATTTCATCCTGTGACTAGGTTTTCACCTTGTCACCAGTTCGCTAAGGGTTAACCCATGGTGCTTGATGAGTTAGAGGATCTGAAGCCCGAGGAGATGAGAGATCTAATGGTCGGGACTTATTGCCAATCTTCGATCGAGTCAGAACTACTGATGTGCTACTGGTGCCAAGACTTAGCCATTGGAGTTTGAATTTAAATCTTAGAGACATTTCTAGCGACCAGTAAGGACTAAAATTGATGACAGAGGGGGCCAGAGTTGGTGAAATTGAACTTCTCCACCGTTCCAGTGTGGTCCAGGGTGCTTTGAGTGATTACATGGATTTGTGTCGTGTGGTGATGGGCAATTTTTTGTTGGCTCGAGGTGTTTTGATGGTCTGATCAGTATGGTTTGCGTGGTAAATTTATGATCTTCCTTTCCTTCTCAGAGATTCTTCTCAAGTAAGAAGATCATTCTTGTTGCTGATAGATTGGTGCTAGTTTTCCCTCCAGCAGTGTTTTCAAAATTTTGTTGAAACCCTAGCCCTAGTTGTCCCTAAGCTTGTTGCATTCTCCTAGAGAATTCCAACGCAGCTAGTGGTATAAGTAGTCGAGTTTTTGACTTTGTAAGGGTTCCTTCTTCTACAAATTTTTGAGGAGAATTGGTTCCATGTGAAGGGTCCTTTTCTTGTATATTTCTCCTTTTCTCTACATATAGAGTGTTCTTCTCTCCTTGCTGGTTCAGAGAATACAGTGCATGTTGTAATAGATTTGTCTTATGTATGAGAAGTGAATATATTCTTATTGTTACCGAGCTATCTCCATTTGAATTCTGAGTCCATTAATCATACGTCAAGGGTGTTTTATTTGTCTGTTTTCATTGCCTAAGTGTTTGCAAGTGGAGTTGTCTTCGCAGAGATAACTGGTTCAAGGTTAGTATTCTTGTATGTATGAGCTGAAATATCAAGGATACATCATGCTTGTCTTCCAGTGGATGCTGGTCAATGTATTATATGTTCATAGGTCTCTTCTAAGGGGAGGGTTAAAATCCTTTGATGGATAATAACATTCTTGAATGCACAGGTGGGTGTTAAGTTGAGGTTTGGTCATGGTGTGTGATTGATGTCAGGCATCAACACATTGAATCTATTATCTTCTTATTTCATAGCTCTGTTGTAGTGAAGTATTTGACTCTGCTGCCCATTGGATAAGGCACTGGTCTATGAGAGTCTTAGGGTATCTCAGGGGTCCCTTCAAATCCATTTAAAATCATTTCCTTTCAGTTCCACCTTTTCCCTTTCATGTTGTTAGGATAGATCTCTGGTTTTCATACTCACTCCATGCAAGTAGGGCTATTGCATGAGATATTGGCTTCATTGAGGTACAGGATACCTAGAAGTTTGAGAACTATTCCATAGTCAATGACCTGCAGGCCTGTAGTGTGACACAAGTTGTATGAATGTGCAGATAAGGAAATACCTGCCTGAGTGATGTGGATCTCAAAGTGTAGAAGGATCTCTCTTTGATCCTTGTCAGTTGGCCCTTTTTCCTGTCAGATTTGGAGTGTTGAGTGAATGTGACACTAGCCCTGTCAATCATGATTCCAAGCTGACCTTTGGGGAAAAAGAACACCAAAAAGATGGTGACTCTACTGGGGAAGAGGTAAAAGACAACAAGCTTCCTTGCTTGGCTCGATCATCCCAGGGTCCTGGTTGAAGTTACAGAGTCAAATAGAAAAAACACATTAGTGAAATCTTCTCACTGCGTGCTGAGTGGTGACTCTGAGTTCTATGTTTGATCAGTGTGTTTCCTGATAGGCAGTGCATGTTATCCTGGTGAGTTTTTTGTTGGTTGGGAGCAGAAACAAAGAATATACTTTCCTCTTCAAGGAGGTGGTGACTCTACAAAGAAAGAACTTGATGGAGCTGCATGGTGAGCTCTAGATCTGCCTTGCCTTCCAATCAACAAGCAAGGTTCTTGCTGCAGAAGTCTTAGGTATTTTTCAAGTTTTAAATGTCTCCTTATTAAGTGGTCAAGCACAAAGAAAGGAGTAAGGTGTGATTAGAGGTTAGCATACTTCAAGTTCTCAGCTGCAGTTTGGCAGAATTTTATGGAAGTATTGCATTGGTTGTAATGGATAGGATGAATAATGAGATTGCATTATTAGAATAGGGCATCCTTAGAGATTATATAAAATTGGTAAGGTTGAAGGTAGGATGCAGATAGGATCTATCCATGTCTCTATTCTATGATAGATTTTGTGAGGTGTATGATGAGCTTCCTGAGGATGTTGAGTTTCCTGAGTTTGAGTTCATTGGTTTATTCTTGGAGCTCTATTTTCCTGAGTTAACCAGTTAGTTAGATGCTTTATGGGAAGAGCATTACATATGTGTCAGGGATTGGATACTTAGTGATGACAGCTTTGAGCTTGAGGATGCACTTAGGGTCATGTCCTTAAGTGTTGATGTTGAGAGTGATGAAGACAGTGAGGGCGTGGTGTCTTCTTATGAGTCAGATGCAACATGGGAAGAGGAAAGTGATGATGGATGTGAACATTCTTTGGATAGTGAAGATGCTGAGGATGATTCATCCTCAAGGTATGAAGATAAATAAAAAATAATTGAGTATGATATTAGTGAGTCTTCATGTGACTCTGATTTTTCTTTGTGTGCTGTGAGCCTCCATGAGGTTGAGATGGGTGCTCATTTTAAGGTGTTTTCCAATGCTTTATATAATGAAGAATTTGATTCTCAGCCCAGTTTTTGTCATGATGTTCAACAAGGTGTATTGCATGAAGTTCTCAATCCTTTGTTTGAGGAGCATGTGGAGGTTTCAGATCCAGTTGATTCAGGGTGTTCATTCTCCATCTGTGGGTATCAATCAGACTATTCTTTTGAGGTCCAACTGGTTACACTTGTGAAAATGCAAAGATAGGATTTAGATGAGGCCTTTCTACAGGAAGAGTATGAGGCTTTTGTGTTTTCAATTGATAGCATGCATGAGTCAGTAGGTGAAGATCAATTTTAGTATAGAGGTGCTGACCATTGGCATGCTGAATCATACTTTCATAGTGAGCAGGATGGAGAAAGTGCCAAAAAATTTTACATGCACTATGAAGAAAGCTACTTTGTTCTTCCTGATATGCTGGTTGAACATGTTGACAGGCCTATGGAGACAAATGAAAAAAAAATGTCTGATGTGCAACATGAAGGAGGGAATGAAAATCAAGTTTTTGACAGAGGCAAGAACTAACTCTTGTTTGTTGCTGCAGGGTTTTTGTAAAAAATGTACATTTTGTAAATATCTTTCCCCTTCTTGTTGTGTGCTTTCCTGTTCCCTGTGTTTTTTTTTGAGGTCCCTACCTTTTTGTCCAGTTGGTGGTCTACTCTCCCAGTGATTCTAAATTCTTGCCATGCTTGCAGGAGCCATGCATCCCCAACTAGAGCCACTGTTAGGCCATTTTTCTATCATAGCAAAATCTTGTGAAATTGGCCTATTCCATGCAAAGTGTGTGTCAAATGTCCTGCCCTATGTTCTTCATGTTGTCACCTAGCTTTGGTCAAATTTGCACCTGATGAATCATAAAACCCAAAAAGATATTCAAATTCTAAGGTCCGCGGGAAGCATTTTCAAAATTTGCCACAGTGTTGAAAACCCACAGTGTTTCTGAAAGTCCATGATGTTTTCAGTTTGTGTGTTTTCAGCCTTCATTGTTTTCAACCCTGTGCTTCTTGCTTTATGCGCTTATCTATTGACGTGTCAGAAACTTTGTGTGTTTTGGATCCTCTTTCATCGAAAACATTATGTGTTTTCAACCTCGCCCAGTTTCCTGTTTGCCAGCATTTCCTTTCTGCGCAGGTCTGACCGGATGGTGGGTCCTAGTCTTGTTCTACTGCCTGGTGGTCTTCTTTATCTTAAGTGTGCAAGTGCAATGATGTGGGGCCAGTTTCTTCAAAGCGGCAGAGGAAGGAGATCAACAGTCGGTGTGTGAACGCATGGAATATTCTATCCCCATGCGATCATGCGCCTGCCGTTGATCTTGTTTGTTTCCAGCATTGCCTCGGTGAAGTGGGCTCGATGTCGGAAGGGTGATAGATGACATGTTCTTATTGGTTGTTGCATGGGTGCATGTCAGACTTTTTTGACATGCGATCATGCGACCGCTTGCCATCTGTCCGCGTGGGGCCTATTGGTGGTTGCTATTTGGTGGTCTGAGGCAATGATGTGGCAGCCTGTGATTGGCTGTTGCATGGTCACATAGCCCAATTTTTGGCTATGCGATCATGCGACCACTTGCCACATGTCCCTGGGGCCCAATAGTGGGTGATGGGGCATCTTCATGTAGTGGCAGTGTTCTATTGGCCGGCGGGCGGTGGTGTTATCTCTGTGCGGTGGTGGTTACGGTAGTGGTCTGCGGGTGGTTACATGTTCACATAGCCCATTTCTGGGCTATGTGATCATGTGACAAGATGCCACATGTCTTGGGGCCTGTTTGTGGCTGTTTGGTATGCCTAAGTGATTATGCAAAGAGGATGGCATGGCAGATCTAGTGGTTGGCGCATGATCTCATGGGAGGTGTCAGACCCCTTGCGATCATGCACTCGCCGTTCAATTTTTAAGGCTTGCAGAGCGTGGGTCCTGTGGTGACAAGTGGCATCATGTGTCACGGTTGCGGAGTTAATGGGGGAGTGGATAAAGATCTAGCGGCCAAAAAAATTTCCTTCTTGTCACGGGTTCGTGGGATGATTTGGCGGCAGCGCTATTCTTTTTGCGAATTGGTGAAAGTTTCTTTGTCGCCAGTTTGCCAGATGACTTAGTGGGCTATTTTAACATGTGCGGTCATGTGTTCATGGAGTTCAACTAGAGTTAAGTATTTCATCTTGTGACTAGCTTTTCACCTTGTTGCTAGTTCGTTGAGGGTTAACCCGTGGTGCTTGATGAGTTAGATGATCTGAAGCTTGGGGAGATGAGAGATCTAACGGTCGGGACTTATTGCCGATCTTCGATTGAGTCAGAACCACTGATGTGCTACTAGCGCCAAGACTTAGCCATTGGAGTTTGAATTTGAATCTCAGAGATGTTTCTACTGACCAGTAAGGACTAAAATTGATGACAGAGAGGGCCAGAGTTGGTGAAATTGAACTTCTCTATACTTCTAGTGTGGTCCAGGGTGCTTTGAGTGATTGTAGGGATTTGTGCCATGTGGTGATGGGCAGTTTTTTGTTGGCTCGAGGTGTTTTGATGGTCTGATCAGTATGGTTTGCGTGGTAAATTTATGATCTTCCTGTCCTTCTTAGAGATTCTTCTCAAGTGCGAAGATCATTCTTGTTACACATGTAAAGGGTCCTTTTCCTGTAGATTTCTCTTTTTCTCTGCATATAGAGTGTTCTTCTCTCCTTGCTGGTTTAGAGAATATAGTGTATGTTGTAATAGATTTGTCTTATGTATGAGAAGTGAATATATTCTTATTGTTACCGAGCTATCTCCATTTGAATTCTAAGTCCATCAATCATACATCAAGGGTGTTTGATTTGTCTGTTTGCATTGCCTAAGTGTTTGCAAGTGGAGTTGTCTTTGCAGAGATAACTGGTTCAGGGTTAGTATTCTTGTATGTATGAGCTGAAATATCAAGGATAGGTCATGCTTGTCTTCCAGTGGATGCTGGTCAATATATTATATGTTCATAGGTCTCTTCTAAGGGGAGGGTTAAAATCCTTTCATGGATAATAACATGCTTGAATGCATAGGTGGGTGTTAAGTTGAGGTTTGGTCATGGTGTGTGATTGATGTTAGGCATCAACACATTGAATCTATTATCTTCTTGTTTCATAGCTCTGCTGCAGTGAAGTATTTGACTCTGCTGCCCATTGGATAAGGCACTAGTCTATGAGAGACATAGGGTATCTCAGGGGTCCCTTCAAATCCATTTAAAATCATTTCCTTTCAGTTCCACCTTTTCCCTTTCATGTTGTTAGGATAGATCTCTGGTTTTCATACTCACTCCATGCAAGTAGGGCTATTTTATGAGATATTGGCTCCATTGAGGTATAGGATACCTAGGAGTTTGAGAACCATTCCACAGTCAGTGACCTACAGGCCTGTAGTGTGACACAAGTTGTATGAATGTGCATATAAGGCAATACCTGCCTGAGTGATGTCGAGCTCAAAGTGTAGAAGGATCTCTCTTTGACCCTTGTCAGTTGGCCCTTTTTCCTATCAGATTTGGAGTGTTGAGTGAATGTGACACTAGCCCTATCAATCCTGATGCCAAGCTGACCTTTGGGGAAAAAGAACACCAACAAGCTTCTCATCTCCTTCTTAGCTGCTCTTATTCTCTAGAGATCTGGAAAGTGTTGCTCCAAAGATGGAATTTACACTGGGTCTTTGCTAGAACTATCTAGGATTTCTTCTAGCAATGGAACTTCCCTAGTTTGAATAAGATAGTTAGATTGGTGTGGTTTCTTGTTGTTCCTCACGTAATCCAGAATATTTGGAAAGATTGAAATAATAGAATATTTAGGGAGACATAGAGAAACCCCTATGTTCTGGCCAATAGTATTTTTAAATGAATTCAGGATAATTTCACTTTTCATGATAACCAATATGGGGATTAGAATGTGGAAATTTAATGATGGAATATAAATTGGAGAAATGAAAAGAAAACTCATAGATAAAAATATTTTTGGTTATCTCATCCTAAAGGCTGGGTGAACATTAACTTCCATGGAACTACCAAAGAGAAACCTTCTAAAGTTGGCTATGTGGGGGTAATCAGAGACTATTGAGGTAACTTCATTGTTGTTTTGGTTGTTTCTACCATCCCTCAAATCAACCATGTTTTTGAGTCCCTCAGAGCCTTTTATTCTCTAAGTTTGGCTAAAAAAATTAAGGTTGACAATGTTTGGTTAGAAGGAGATTCTCTAAAAATTATAAATTATTTTATTGGGAAATCGAAAGCTTCATGGTCGATATCCAACACTATAGAAATGGCTAAAGATTTATTAGGATCTTTTAATAACTTCCATGTTTCCCATGCCTTTCAAGAATCTAACTCTATTGCTGATGTGTTTTCCAATAAAGGGGTTAATTTCAACTCCTTGATGACATGGAATAATGTGAAGGATTTGGATACAAAAATTGTGAGTCTTATTAACTATGCCAAGACTAGCAATAATCAGGCCAGCTTCATAGGAAATATGAAAGTATTGTGGAGTAAGGGTTACGTCATAAATAATCAAATCTTTCTCATGTTGTTAATGAACAATAATTACCTTTCATTTCCACATGCTTTCTGGGTGCATGAGCTCGGATTTTTAACTGTTCTTTTTAAAGTATGTTTTTATCATTGTTTGAACTTTAAGCTTGAGACAAAAATGACAATGGGAGGAGATTTGCATAGACAAGAACTTGTAGATTGCCTTGATCTCAAGAAGAACCCCAAATTCAGGAGAAAGACAAGGGTAAGATTACTCCCTACCTAGAGAGATTGCATGGCTACGATAAGGGTGTCACTCAAAAATTCATTGCTAGATGGAGGGACATTATGGTCATGATTTATGGTAGTTAAGTTATTGTTAATGTGGAGCTTGTTACATAGGTAACTGGTTTACCCTTACTTGGTCTTAAATTTTATAGAAACAGGAAAGTTCCCAAAATGGATGTCATCAAATACCCTAAGGAAGATGAAGAAAGGGATGCTATGGTTAAAAATAGGGTTTTTTTTGTTGTCAATAATATTAAAAATTTATGGTGTAATGTCCTTATTATCTTGATGGATTATATAACCCTAGACAATCATTTTACTAGAACTATGCCTCACCATTTTGTCCTATTAAATTACTTGCTTCACTAGGATTTAATTTCCTTTCTGTCTTATATTTTCAACTCTCTCCTTTGTAGAATTGTTGCGAACAGGGAGGATGTTGAAAAAATGGTTCTCCATAAGTGTATTATTCTACTAATTCATGACTTTATGCATAGAAACATCGCTAAGAGAATTGCTAAAAACCTTAAGGAAAAGAGAAAGAGCTCTACTCCTGGTAAGGGAAAGGAGGTTTCTCCTACCAATAAGAGGATAAAAACTAACTTGCAGTCAGTCGATGATTCTCCTCTATCTTTTAATAAAAAGGAGTGATGGTTGACTATTATTTGAGATCAGATAATGAGGAGATGGATCCTAGTGATGGCTCTACTAAGGATAAAGATTATAATTTCCCTAGTTCTAGCAAAAAGGATTTGGGTAAAATGAAAACTAAGCCTTCAGATGCTGACAGTAAGAGCACGTCTTTTGTTGGTGAAGATTTCAAGGATGAGAAGGATATTTTTGAGGCCTATGGGAAAGATATTAAGGAGGTGAGAGAGGTCAGGGGAGTAATAAGTCCGATAATGCTAATGTGGAAGGGAGAGAGGAGAATCTAGGTAAAAGTGAGGACTCTATTGACGGCTTTTGTGAAGAACCTAATGAACTACAACTGATTTAGAACCTAAATAAAGAATCTATGATTAAAGATCACTAAGGAATTGTTGACTAGATATGTAAGATGATTAAATTAGTATTATGTTGTCATTGATGTCAACTAGCTTGACAGTACTTATCTTGTAAGTTACTATACTGAAACATCTGAAGAAAGGTGAAAGAGATGAAGAACATAAATATCTACATGAGGAAGATGTATATGTCAAATGAGGATAATGAATACATTGAGTAACTTGTTGATGAGTCTATGACTTGATGATATTGACTTTATTATGTTGCATTCATCTATGATGAAGAATAGAGCTAAAAGACACAAAGCAATGTTGTCGGTAAATGAAGTATTCCAGTATACACCGACGGAGTGTAGTGTATACCGAGTGTAGTGTTAACAGAGCTTGTGTTCACTGATGCATTTCTTTGTTAACCGAGTAAAACAAAAAGGAAATAAATGATTAGTTTAGCTGATAAATTGATGAGCTAGAAAGTGTATGAAATCTAGGTAACAGATAAGGTTCATTATGAAGATCGATGGCTAACATAATTCAAGGAAGATCTAATGGAGAAGATTGAAACATGTTACTAACACATCAGCCAAAGAAGGTTAAAGCATAAAAATCAATGAATGAGATTAAGCGGCAAAATTTGATGGACAAAAAGAAAACAATTTACTCGTCTATATAAGAGACATTTGTTTCATTGTTAAAATGATGCCGAAAGAAGAAGATACTGCAGAATTATCGCGTGAACAAGTTTTCATGCATTTTGATCATACTGGTTAGTGAGAACTGAACTGTAGAACAATTACTAAGCTACAGAGAGTAATTACCGACGGATAGTAAGTTGATATAGTGTTGAATCTAAAGTGATATATTGATCAGAAAGATTTGTATGAGCTAAATATTGATCTGTAAACTGCAATTGAAGTTGTATCAAGGCAAATCATCTACTGTTACATATTTAACCATTGTACATAGTCAAATCTCTTAAACGAGTGGACTAAGAAAGTCTTTTTATGTTTCATTCATAGAGTGAACATTGTTATCCTGTCAACCCTAGAGTGACTACTGGTTGGATGATAACTTCTGGTCTAAAATCCTCTAACAAGGTCACACCTAACAGTGTGTTTGTAACCTTTAACAGGGTTGGGTCTTCACCGACCTCACTTCAGAAGAGTGAATATTTTTGGGTTGCCCGTCCCTGGTGGTTTTTCCCTTCACAGGGTTTCCATGTTAAATCTCGTGTTATGTGATATTTTTTTGATATCATACTTTGAATATTACATGTTAGATTTGATTGGTAACTACTATAAGTTTTAGACTGATAATTGGTAAAAGCACAAATAGTAAAAGTATTTTATGTTTATCGAGTAACAGAAGTTGAAGAATTTATTTTGGGACACTGGATAACTGATTCACCCCCCTCTTAGTTATTATAACAATTGGTATCAGAGTTGTGGTTGCTTAGAATAGAGTTTTAAGGACTCTAGCACAAAGATCTCAAGATGTATAAGAGGGAAGTGCCAAAGCTGAACAAAGAGAACTTCCCAATATGGCAAAGCCAAATGAAGTTGCACATATCTGGAATTGGAAATTCTGCACTAGAACTGATGTAGAATGGCTACATTGAACTGACACCAAGTCCCCTGACACTTGATCAACTGAAAGACAGGCATGAACACAATATTACTATGATGGAACTTGCTGCTGCCTGTACCGATGCTGAATTTGAAGACATTAAGGGATGCACTACTGCCAAAGCCATGTGGGATAAACTGACTCTAATATACAGTGGAGACTTGAATGTTAAAAGAGCCAGAGCAGAAAGCCTAAGAGGTCGATTTGATGATATGAAGATGAAAGAAGGTGAGAACATTGTGCAATATTCAAATAGACTAAAAGAGGTAGTACATGTTATTAGAGCATCAGATGGAATTATTGAAGATGAAATAGTGATAAGCAAGATTCTCAAAACTTTACTGCCAGTTTATGCAATCAAGATCTCTGCAATTCATGAAACAAGAGCTACATCCAACCTTACTCTTTACAAGATGATTGTTAAGCTTAAAACCTTTGAATTGAATAAATTTGACAATAGTGTTGTATCATATGTTGAATCCTCTTTCCTGTCTTCTTTGAAAATTGGTAAATCTAGTAAAATGAATAATAAGAATAATGATAATGATAGTGATATCAATGATGAACTTGATGAGCTTGAAGCTCTTATGGCCAGAAGGTTACCCAAAGGTAAAGGAAGGTATAGAGGTAAGCTATCTTTGGCATGCTTTAATTGGAAAGAAGTTGGCCACATCACTACTAGATGTCCAAATAAGAAAGATGATGACAGATCCAAAGACCGATCCGAAGGAAGCTATGGGAGAAGAGTCAACAGAGGCTACCGACACAACCATAGAGATAACTATGATAGCTATGATAAAGGGAAAAAGGTATGTTACATAGCCAAAAAATATTGAATCTGAATCTAATACTGATGATGATTTAGAAGTAGTATTTGTTGCTATGAAAGATGACTCAGAGGAAGAAGAGAAACATGAAGAAACATCACTAATCTCTAAAGTAAGCAAAAATGATACATGGATCATAGATAGTGGTTGTACACATCATATGACTGGTGATGTAGAGAAATTTGACCTACTTGATGAATATGATGGAGGATTTGTTAGGATGGGAAATGATGCACCCTGTATGGTAAGAGGTAAAGGTTCATTCATGATTAATGATAGAATAAAATGTGATAATGCATACTGGGTAGATGGACTAAAATATAATTTGTTAAGTGTGGCATAGCTGAATAATTTAGGTCACCGACTTGCTTTTGAGAGCAAAAAGGTAAAAATCTATGATGATGGAGGAAGACTTGTCGAAACCAGTACACAATCCAGAGGTAATCTATTTTATCTTGATATTGATCAATCTTCTTGTTTACTAATGAAGGATGAAGATGCATGGTTGTGGCATAAAAGGTTATGCCATGTGAACTTTGATAACATGATCAAGACTAGTAAGAAGAAAAGAGTTAGAGGGTTTCTTAACTTGTCAAAACCTGATCATCCCATGTGTCATGAATGTCAGAAAGAAAGGTAAGATGACTAAGACTAGTTTTAAAAGAAAAGACTACTCAACAAAGAAGATACTTGAGCTGGTTCATATTGACCTATGTGGTCCTATGAGAACTTGGAGTTATTATGGTGATAGATACTTTATTCTTTTTTTTGATGACTATACTAGATTGATGACAGTTATGTTCTTAAAAGAAAAATATGAAGCATTTAAAATGTTTAAGTGGTATAAGGCAAAGGTAGAAAAAGAGATTGGAAAAGAATTAAAATGCTTAAGATCTGATAGAGGAGGTGAATTTATCTCTGATGAATTTACTAATTTCTGTAATGAGCATGGTATCAAAAGATAGGTCTCTGCATCGAGAACACCTCAGCAGAATGGGATTGCTGAAAGAAGGAATAGGTCAATAATTGACTGTGCAAGAACACTAATGCTGCAAAAGAATATTTCTCAGACATACTAGAGGGAAGCTATTAGTACAGTTGTATATGTGCTTAACCAAGTAAAATTGAAGAAGGATACCAACCAGACACCCTATGAGCTATGGTTTGGACACAAACCTACTGTAAGTTATTTCAAAAATTTTGGAAGCAAATGTTTTATTTTGAAAGATGAGAGAAATGGGAAATTTGATTCGAAAGGTGATGAAAGAATATTCTTAAGATATTCTACTAAGATTAAAGCATATAAATGTTTGAATAAGGTTACAAATAAGATAATTGAAAGTACTAATGTCCCTGTTGATGAGTTTGATGACAAGAACATAGAGGAAAGTAGAAAGGAACCAAAAGACTATGGTAGATTCACTTACATTGAACATCTTAATTATCTACTGAAGTCACAACCTGTGATAACCGGTCAGTAGGAAAATAACCCTAAGGAATAGGAAAGGGAAACCGATGAACAAGATGGAGCTACCAAGAAAGAACATGAACATGAACAGGATGAATAAGAAAGAAGAAACTGAGTACTGGCTAGTTTTGTCAGGAGACATCATCCTGAGACACAAATTATTGGAGACAGACAAGTTGGCATGTAGACAAGAAGCAAAGCAAGACAAGGTATATGTCTAGTTTGTGAATTTGAACCAAAAAATGTGAAAGTTACATTAGAGAATGAAGAATGGGTTAATGCAATGAAAGAGGAAATAGAACAAATAGAGAAGAAAAAAACCTAGTCCTTAGTACCCTGACCTAAAGATAAAAATTTTATCAGTACTGAGTGGATATTCAAGAACAAACTGAATGAAAATGGTGAGGTGACAAGAAATAAAGCTAGATTGGTATGCAAGGGATATGCACAGGAAGAAGGCATTGACTATGGTGAGACATTTGCACCCATTGTTAGATTGGAAGGAGTTAGAATGCTACTTGCATATGTTGCACACAAGAAATTTAAAGTGTATCAAATGGATGTGAAGTCAGCATTTCTGAATGGTATACTTGAAGAAGAGGTCTGCACAGAACAACCTAAAGGATTCGTTGATCCAGACAATAAAGACATGGTATGTATATTACATAAAGCTTTATATGGTTTGAAGCAAGCACCAAGAGCCTAGTATGAAAGGTTGCATACTTACTTGTTAAGTATTGGATTTGTTAGAACTAGCGAGAACAACAATTTGTACATGAAAGGTGATACTGATGACACTATTATTATTGCTGAGATATTTGTTGATGATATTATTTTTGGAGGTCAAGATCATGTATGTAAATCTTTTGCTGATGAGATGAGAAAAGAGTTTGAGATGTCTATGTTCAGAGAGATTAAATTCTTTCTAGGACTATAAGTGATTTAGCAGAGTGATGGGATATTTATCTTACAATCTAAATACATAAAGGAAGTCTTGAAAACATTTGGCATGGAAGATGCTAAACCTGTGGGAACACCGATGGCTACTGGATGTAAATTGATAAAGTAAGATGAAACTACAAAGGTAAACTAGACACTTTACCAATCCATGATTGGTAAGCTAATGTATGTAGTTCACAGTAGACCAGATATAGTACATGTTGTGGGAATTATTGCTATATTTTTTGCTAACCCTAGAGAATCACACATGATTACTACTAAAAGAATCTTAAGATACCTAAAAAAGATAGAGTATTATGGATTATGGTACATCCTAAGGAAGGTAAGTTTGAACTGAAAGGTCTATACCGATGCTGATTGGGCTAGAAATGTGGATGACAAAAAAAGCACCACCAGAGGAGCATTCTTCTTTGGTGAAAGATTTGTAACCTGGAGAAGTAAAAAGAAGGCTTGTATTTCTCAGTCTATAGCTGAAGAAGAGTATGTTTCTATTGCTACTAATTGCTCAAACATTTCATATATCAAGCAAGTGTTGGAAGGAATGAATGAGGTAATCACTAACTCGGTGATTATATACTGTGACAACACTAGTGCTATTAATATTTCAAAGAATCTAGTGATGCACTCTAAGACAAAGCATATATCAATTAAGTACCACTACTTAAGAGAACAAGTGCAAGAGAAGCAAGTGAAGTTAGAATTTGTTACATCTAAAGAATAACTTGCAGATATCTTTACAAAGCCTCTACCGAAGGACACATTTGAATACTTGAGGACTAGACTTGGGGTCCGTCCCCTATCTACCGGTCACTAATGTGATTTGGATGTTGCATCAGTTTAAACTTATCAAAAGATCACACATGTTGCAGCATATTTCACACTTTGGATAATGTTCAAGGTTGTGATTAAGTTTGAAGAACTGAAACAGATTGGGACATCAGTATAATAGAGATACATAGACTATATTGGACAATAGAGAGTTACTTAGATACTACAGAGCTGATTATTTATTTGTTTCTTTGGCATTGTTGTCAAAGGGAGAGATAAATAATATGAAGAAAAGTTAAACATGCACTGATGAGAACTATCTAAGGGAGAGATAATCTGAAAGACACAGAACATTGAAGATCAGTTACAGAGAACATGAGCAAGAACCTGAGAGCTGAAAAAGATCATATCTATAGAATGACAAAGCTATATTTTATAATGCTATTTAGTAACGTAGTGATTAAACATATTAAGCTAGGGAGAGCTTGTAGAGAATTTGTTCATAAAGTTGTAGAATACATGTTTGGTATGTGTATGGTACATTTCATATTACTTGAGTTGCCATCAATGCCAAAGGGAGAGATTGATGAACTACAACTGATTTAGAACCTGAATGAAGAATATGTGATTAAAGATCACTGAGGAGTTGTTGACTAGATATGTAAGAAGATTAAATGAGTAGTATGTTGTCATTGGTGTCACCTAGCTTGACATTAATTATCTTGTAAGTTACTATATCGAAACATCTAAAGAAAGGTGAAAGAGACAAAGATCAAAAATATCTACATGAGGAAGATGTATATGTTAGATGAGGATAATGAATACATTGAGTAACTTGCTGATGAGTCTATGACTTGATGATACTAAATTTATTATATTGCATTCATCTATGATGAAGAATAGAGTTGAAAGACACAAAGCAGTGTTGTCGGTAAATGAAGTATTCCAGTATACACCGACGGAGTGTAGTGTATACCGAGCACAGTGTTAACTGGGCCTGTGCTCACCAACACATTTCTTTGTTAATTGAGTAGAATAGAAAGGAATTAAATGATTAGTTTAGCCGATAAATTGATGAGCTGGAAAGTGTATGAAATCTAGGTAACAGATAAGGTTCGTTATGAAGATCGACGACTAACATAATTCAAGGAAGATCTAATGGAGCAAATTGAAATGTGTTACTGACACATCAGCCGAAGAAGGTTAAAGTGGAAAAATCAATGAATGAGATTAAGCATCAAAATATGATGGGAAAAAAGAAAATGATTTACTCATCTATATAAGAGACATTCATTTCATTATTGAAACGATGCCGAAAAAAGAAGATATTGCAGAATTATTGCTTGAACAAGTTTTCATGCATTCTGATCATACTGGTTAGTGAGAACCAAACTAAAAAATAATTATCGAGCTACAGAGAGTAATTACCGATGGATAGTAAGTTGATATAGTGTTGAATCTGAAGTGATATATTGATCAGAAAGATTTGTATGAGCTGAATATTGATCTGTAAACTGCAATTGAAGCTGTATCAAGGAAGATCATCTATTGTTACATATTTAACCATTTTACACAGTTAAATCTCTTAACTAAGTGGACTAAGAAAGTCTTTTTATGTTTCATTCATAGAGTGAACATTATTATCCTGTCAACCCCAGAGTGACTTCTGGTTGGATGATAACTTCTGGTCTAAAATCCTCTAACAAGATCACACCTAACAGTGTGTTTGTAACCTTTAATAGGGTTGGGTCTTCACCGACCTCACTTCAGAAGAGTGAATATTTTTGGGTTGCCGGTCCCAGGTGGTTTTTCCCTTCACAAGGTTTCCACATTAAATCTCTTGTGTTATGCATTGATTGTGATATTTGTTTGTTATCATAGTTTGCATATTACATGTTAGATTTGATCGATAACTACTATAAGTTTTAGACTGATAATTTGTAAAAGCACATATAGTAAAAGTATTTTATGTTTACTGAGTAGCAGAAGTTGAAGAATTTGTTTTGGGACACTAGATAACTGATTCACCCCATCTTAGTTATTCTAAAGGAACCTATTTCTAATTTGAATCCTAATTCGAGCACCATCAAGATCATTATTGATCTTGACCCTACTAATAGGGATGAGTTTCAGAACACTGTAGAGAAAATGCAAGAAATCATGGAAATCCTTGATAAAAAAAGATAAGGATACAATTTCTGAGAAAGTCAAGAAGGACAGCCTTTCAAAGGATACCAAGGTCGAGGATTACAATAATGAAGAAAATTTTGATGCAGAGGAGATGCTAGAAGGGGAATATTATGATATCCTGTACACTACTAAAATTATTGCCAACTATCAGAACAATAAGAACCTTAGCTAGGATAATGATAATAGAGGGGATTATGTTTTCATGGAAATAGATGACTTAAATGACAAAGAGGACTCTTCTCTTGGATTTTTACATACTATGAAAGATAAAGCCCTCTTTTCATTTAGGAATGAAAATTGGTATTTTAAGGAGATTATGAAGCTCAAAATACAGAATAAGGAATTGGAAAGCAAGTATCAAAGCCTCCTAGATAAAAACTTACAATAGGGGTAAGGACTATTCTCAGGACGTCTGTGACTTGGTTAAACTTTTGGCCAAGATTGAGTGCATTGAAACTACATTGGAGAATCTTCTTAGGTATTCAATTTAAGGCATGAAATCTTCTACTAGTAATCTCTACAACATGGTTCATCTGCTAGAGAAGAAGGAGCTGGAAGCCATGCTGACATCCAACACCACTATGAAGCATCCTGGTGCCATAACCAGAGTGAAAAAGAATTAGCTCACATATACTAGAAAGTAAATCTTAGGTCTTGAGGAGAGCTTGAAAAAGATGACAGAGCTGGGGAAGAAGATGGAAGACTCCATCTAGACTCTAAGAGGCTGGTAGATCCCAATTTTCTTTTATGTTTCCTTTATTTTGGTTTCTTGTTTGGCTTAGTGTTGTTTGTTTAGGGTGCTCTCTCTCCCCCTATTTTATTTTGGTTGTTTTGTCTAGCTATACTAAATTAACTATATTTATCTTTAACTCTTTGCGTTTCAGGTCCCTATAAAACCTATTTTGGCTTAGTTTCCAAAATATTTTATTTTCTTCCATATGACTATCCTACAATGTCAAGATCCCACAAGAGATTTCATTCTATAAAGTTTGGGTTACCTTTAGTCTTGGGTGGAAGCTCCTGACAAGTAGGTGTGCACACTATAAGATGGAAAAATGATGAGTATAGGTAGGGTTTTTGACAATATACCTAATAAAGATCCTAACCCACATTTATCATCTTACATTTGAATTAATATGGAATGTAAATAAAGTAAATCTAGAAATGATTGAAATTAGACAAGAATAAATACATACCTCATAATAAAGCTAATCTGGAAATACCTATTTTCTGGTGTCTCTATTTAGTTTCAAGAAATTTTGCAACCGGATCTGGCCTAAAACACCAAAACAGAGAAAACCCAAAAATATTTTGTCTTTTTAAAGAAGGCCGACCTTGACCTAGAGCTGAGGTAAGATCTTACCCTAAGGTACAATTTTACCCCTTTATTTTTTACCTTGACCTACACTGCTCTGACGGAAATTCTATCCACGGATCCTAGAAGTTTGGCCAAACGGGTACTCAAATCTGCTCTGCAACTCCCAAAATAGCGGCTGTAGATATCTGAAAATGGTGTTTCAAGGTAGCTATATAGGGTTTTGCCTTAGTCAAAACCACATTTTGGTGATCTCCACCTCCACGAATAGTCAGATATAATAGAATGTGTGTATTGAATGTGAAATGCCAAGATCTAATCTTGTAGATTGAAAACTCTAGCATGAATTGATATGAGAAAGAAATGCATAGTTTTAATATATGACAAGAAAGCATACCAAGCCCTCAAAGATAAAGTACTCTCACCAAGCACATAATCCATAATTGGTATCCCATGATTATGTCTTTGAATGCTAGAAGATTGAAAATGGTGGATCAAGGAAGAAGGAATCTTTCTTGCTCCAAGGAATGTCCACTATGGCTTGTCCACAAAATGCTTGATATCAACAATCACTTTATCTTATATATCACCCTCTTGAAATATTAAATCATCACTTCACCATTATATGCTTTCTTCAATAAATTGTGTCTCGACTTGAAGCTTGCATCCTCTTGCTTGTGTGTAAATGAAGGTAAATGAGAGTGTTTATATAGAGATTTCAAGGTGAGGCTCCTTGGCCAATGTAATGGCCCATAATTCAAATTTCACCTCAAATTATGGTCCAATCACAATAAACAACTGATGCAGGAGCATCCTGGGTGTAAGAGCAATCTTGCATCACCCAAAAAAATATTTCTATTTTTATATTCAATAAGGGCTATTTTGTGCAAAGCTGCTATTTATGGAAAGTTACTATTTTTGGTAATTTTCGTATGTGCTCAGAATGATCTGATTTCTTCTTGGAGGTTCAATTTGGTCATATAAGTCTACCAGTAAAGTTTCATTGCCAGATCAAGTTTATATTGGAAGATATTGAAGATTTTTGGTATTGGCAGCAAGGTACAGAAACTTTGAACTCAGTTTTGAAGGCTTTAGAGGCCCCGGATGAGGTCAAAAATTTGGGCAACAAGCGCTTGCGTTGGTAAAGCCTGTAGAGCGCTTCGTGGCATTTCCAAAATGGGGTTATAATAGCCGATCGGGTCAACTGGTGATGACTTATGGTCTTCAGAAGTTGGGCCACCTGAAATGGCAGAAAATAATTTTCTTCAAAATTTCTATTCGGGTTTCAAAGGTTATCTTGAGCCAACTATGATGTAATAAAATGTAAAATAAAATAATACTAAGTTTGTCAGCCTTATTGGCTAAAATTCTGGAACCTTCCCAGGCGGTGGAAAATTGCCTATATAAGGAAGGCTGTAATTATTGTCTTAGGCAGTTCAGAATAGTTCTGGGTAGTAGATCTAGGTAATAGTTCGAGGCTTTTTCCTACAGAGTATTGTAAGGGAATGCCCATGTGGCTTTGCATATTGTAATTCTGAAAGTTTGTAATTCCACATTTGTGGAGATAATAAGAAGCCAATTTTCTGTTCTTGCATATTGTTGTTGTTACTCTATTTCTATTATGTGTTTATCGTATTAAGGGGAGCACCCTTCACCAAAAACTAAGGAGGGAAAAAAATTAAATTAATTTCAAATTAAAACCCTCCTGCATTCGGATCTGAAAGCCCAACACTGATTTCGGGGTCCTCTGAGACCAAAATTTGAAGAGGAGGATCAAATCCTGGAAGAGGTGAAGGATGACCTCAACTTTTACCTAGGTCAAAGTTGACCTTGACCTTGACCTAGGTCAAATTTGACCTCGACCTTGACCTAGGGGTCTATATCTAGCCAGAGCAGAAAATAGGTCCCTGGGATTGCCAGTGACCTAGAAATGATGACAGAACATGGAATAGAGTCCTATGATGAATATGATGAAGGATAGGAGTACCTATACCTAGATCCTACCTATAAAATAGATCCATAGAGAAGGGAAATCAAGGAGAATCCTCAGGATCCTAACCCTAATTTCACCTAGAATGAAGGAGTCAAGTGCAAATATCATGACAATGTTCTAAAATAGGGTGCTAAACCTATCAAGATGAAAGTTCCTCCATTTTAAGATGATATATTTAGCCCCCACTCTAGCTTAGATATGACACTACGTGAATATGCAAGCTAAAGTAAGAAAACATCATAGTAAAAAAAAATGATATAACCAAGTCCTCAATGTAGAGATCCTACAGAAAACCATTAGAAGCTGCAACATACAAAGTTAATTAAAATCCAAAAATCACCTAGAGCTTACTAAATGAAAAATAAGAAGTACATAAATCCCCTTATGCCCCCCTATTTCAGCATTCTACTTCTGATAGGTGAAACAGGGTGATAAAGATAACTTTATAAAGTGGATATATAGTTTGTTGAAAAGTCCTTTACTAAACCAATTGGAAAGATTCCAAACCTTCCTAAACTAATTCAAGGAGTTAGGTATCTAAATCACTATTGCAACGCCATTGACAACACTTAAAATGGAGTTACCAAACTCAAGATATGATGAAAATAGTGAATGCTTGTCTAAATACATATGAAGGGACATTCAAATTTAACATGAGTAAACCCTAAGAAAACCCTAATTTTGACTATAAATAAGGAAAAGGAAGTCATACTTACTCATTCTTACCATTTGTAGATTCGAAGAGAGAAAGCAAGATGACAAGGAGAGAAGAACTTTGAGCAACACGCATAGAGCTCCTGAGACGAGGATAATTGTCAATGTAATGTTTTTATTTATCTCATTATATAAATCCTTCATGATTTAATTATTGTGGTTAAAATATAATTAAACTTTCATATTCATTTTTACTTATTTATTTTTCTTATCTATTTTTAATTGATTATTAATAAGTAATGTATAGTGTTTATGCAAGATTAATACACTAAATAATGTTTTTATTATTATGTTTGAGATGAACTAATATTGATTATTTTGTGTGTGCAGGAAATTAAAGAGTAAACTATTATGCACGTCACACATATAATTATAAGGTATATTTTCCTAAACAATTATTGTTATGGTTGGTTATTTACATTTTAGGGTTAATTGTATTTTGGTTACCGGACGACCACTTCCTAAGGTGAGTTTATTGTTATTGGTTTCTGTATTTCACAAATTCTTGATTTATGTAGGAAAGATTGACCCTAACCCTTTAAAGGTCGACCCTAACCTAGTTATCTCAACCTTGACCCAAAAAGGTCGACATGAACTGGATGGTCTCCACTTTGTCTGGGGTGAGGTCGACCTTGACGCAAAAAAGTTGACCTTGACCTAGTAAAGTTGACCTTGACCTGGCTGAGGTCGACCTTGACCTAGTCAAGTTGGATTTATAGATTAGAGGATGTAGAATACTAATATGATGCTTGTTTGTGCTTACAGGAGCTGATTCATCTCTAAGAGCATGGCTTTGGAGGGTTACTAGGGGTTATTAGAGAGAAACTATCCAAGCTGAGCAGGGATGAGATTCAGTTGCTGAGAGATGTAGGGTTGTACTGGGTAGCAATCCTACCATAGGTCAGACTTCATTAAGACATGTTATCAGCTCTGATAGAGAGGTGGGATGAGGATACATGCTCCTTTCACCTTCCTTTAGGTGAGATCACTATGACATTAGAGTATGTCTACAAAATATTGTGGCTTCTGGTTTGAGGTGAGCCTATCAAACCGAGAACACGGTGAGGTCCTGATGAGATCCTAGCAGATGTAGTGTATTGTTTGGGACAGGTTCCACATATGCAAACCTGGGCAGATCAGATCACTTTATCATCCATATGGGTAGGTCCTACACCTTTGGTACACAGAGTGATGCTATGTATATTGTCCTTGGTTGTGGTACCCAACACAAAGGGTATAGTATTTTCTGCACTTTTCACCCATCTTGTATGGAGGATGGAGAGTGATAGGATTGTTTTCTCATGGGGTCACAGTATGTTAGCCCACCTATACCATGAGCTATGTCAGCTGGTGAGATATCAGAGAGAGAGTCTTTTGCTATGTACACTTTTGCAAATCTGGTTGTTCGAGCATTTTGCATGTACATGACCTCAGGGGGTTCCAGTGATGGTAGATGCTAGTACACCGAGAGTCTTTTCTTATCCTCTGAGAGATGTTTGGCATTTCATAGATATCCTGTATTGGAGGGTATGTCTAGACCGAATTCCAGGCACAAATGTGATATGGAGACCCTCCTACCGAATGATAAAGTGGCTTGATACACGACACCAGATGAGACACTCATAGTAGTGCAAGCTTCTAAAGGGACATCAGAGTCATATAGTGATGCCATACTACTATGATCGAGTGAGGAGATAGTTCGACCTTCTACAGGGAGTCCCCGGAGTGGTACCTCATTATGCACATCTAATGAGGTATTATTAGAGACCAAATGCCATACGCTGACCATTAGTAGAAGACATAGTAGACAGTGATGCAGATGAGATAGAGGATATAGAGGTACCATCAGATGTATCCTATTCAGGTATGAGCCAAGACTACATTAGGTACTAGAGTTTGAAGGGAACCCACCCTATCTTCCCTGAGGATTATCTAACATCTGATCTAGGTCTTTCAGGGAGGACACACCAGGATAATGGTATAGTAGAGGAGAATGAGGATCTCAAAGATGAGGAGGAGCATATCTCTAAGGGAGACCCCATGGAGGAGGATAGAGTGGAGGAGAGAGAAGATGAAATGCCCTCAGTTAGTCATACGTGTGCAAATGTACACATTTTTCACTCATCACCACTGAGATCATGGTGACCTCCATGAGCCCATACAAAGACACCACCATTGAGATGTAGGTAGAGAGAACATGGAGAGAGTAGTCACTCCTTCTCCCCACCATCTAGATCCTTCAGTGATGCCCAGGAGAGAGATCCAGGTATGGGATATGAAATTTGATTGAAAAATGTAACTTGATTTATGAATAAAGAGAACTAAATTGATAAATGTATTTTCCTCTTGTAGCTAGCATGGCAGAGTGGAGGAGTTTTGTATCCAAGGCCCTGAAGGATACATGTATATCCTACCGACTACCAACCAGCCAATGAGAGTCCTCCATTGGTCACAAAGATCATGGCAGACATGCTGATATCTTTGCATGTGTCCAATGAGTGTTGAGATTGTGTAAGGACAGAGAAGATAATTTGATGGAGAAGCTACAAAGGGCCCATGAGCGCATGTGTGAGATGAGCATATTGAGGAGCCACTCATAGACTACTGGTCATAGATATATCTATTGTTGCTCATCATAGATTAGAGAGATCTAGGAGTCATCGGCCATCAACACATAGAGATAGGTAGAGTGATAGATAAGGCCATGGGACACATATGTATCAAAACTAAAAAGATTTTATAAATAAAAAATTTCTCTACCAGTTAGTTCTATGTTTGATTACTATATTTCATCAATA
This sequence comes from Chamaecyparis obtusa, assembly GCA_027943335.1. Classification (NCBI taxonomy): domain Eukaryota; kingdom Viridiplantae; phylum Streptophyta; class Pinopsida; order Cupressales; family Cupressaceae; genus Chamaecyparis; species Chamaecyparis obtusa. Next base: position 93,854 of record BSBK01006490.1, on the reverse strand, counting down.
TAAAACTTAACAGAAAGAAAGAAAATGCATAAATGTATTCAAATGTAATTTTTCTAAAACCACATAACCTATAAAACAACCATAATTATTTTATAAGGAATACATAAATGCATAGGAAAGAAAGAAAGAAATTAAGGGTAATAACATTTAAGATGCATAATATTGATAGGTTCCTTAAGAGAGACACCATCCATATCAGAAAGTTTATAAGTACCTGAACCAAAGTCTTCAATCACAATAAAAGGTCCAAGCCAATTAGGGCTAAACTTTCCCTTTTTACTAGGTAAAGTGTTCACATTCCTTTGATTCTCATATAATACTAAATCACTTATTGAAAATGATCATTCAATAGCCTTATGCTTATATTGTTTTTGAAGAGATTTATGATAAGCTTTTATATGTTCCAAAGCATGTATGTTGTTCATCCAACATTTCCAATTCTTGTAAGCATTGTTATTGAAATGTATCCTTATCAATTATGCCATGAAATAAAACACATAAAGAAGGTATCTCTAATTCCAAGGGCATAATAATGTTAGTACCATAGACAAGATTGTAAGTAGAAGTACATGTAGTATTACAAACACTAGTCTTATAAGCCCATAAAGCATATGTCAATTAGGTATGCCAATCTTTTGCATGCTTGTTAACTATTTTTCTCAAAATTTGTTCCATGATTTTATTTGATGCTTCAGCTTGACCATTCAATTGAGGATAATAAGGAGTTGAAAATCTATGTTGAATTCGATATTTCTCCAAGAATTTGGCAACTTCTTCTTAAAAGAGGTACCATTATTTGAAACTATCATTGAAGGGATACCAAATCATGTTATAATTTTGTTAAGGATGAAATCACAAATAACATCCTCGGTCATTGAATGAAGAGGGATGGCTTCTACCCATTTCGTAAAGTAATATTTAGTAGTCAGAATGTACGTATGTCCTTGAGATGAAGGTGGTGAGATTTTTCCAATAAGTTCAAAACCCCAAATACTAAAAGGCCATGGAAAAACTTGATTACGAAGCTCATGAGCAGGAGCATGAATCAAATTGCTATGTTGTTGACATTGAGGACATTTCTTAACAAACATAAAAGAATCTTGTTCCATTATTTTCCAATAATATCCCATTCTAAGAATTTTATTAACCAGAGATTTTCCACCAAAATGTCCCCCATAAGAACTAGAATGAGCTACCGAAATTTCTATTCTATTAAGACATCTTCATAGTAAACCCTAATAAGAACATTTGTAAAGTGTGTCTCCTAAAATGATTTATCCTGCTGCAAGATTCCTGATATGGTTACGCGTGTTCCTTGTTTGCGATTCAGGAAAAGTACCATCTTTTAAGAAATGAAAGATATGAGAATACCATTCATCCAAATACAAATTGAAACAATCAGAAGTAACCTTAGAAATTGCAGGGTTTTTAAGAGTTTGTATAGTAAATTGAAAATTTTTAGCATTTTTTTCAAAACAAACCAAAGAAGTTGTGCTTGCCATGGTGTCCGCATGTCGATTATCTTTCCTAGGTAAAGTTTGAATCGTATAAGAATAAAAATGTGAAAGCACATCAAGAGCCAAATCTCTATATTGTGTCATTTTATGATTCTTAGTCTGATAACTTCCTTTAATTTGTTTGAAAATCATTTGCAAGTCTCCATATATTTGCAAGTGTTTAATATTAAGGGATGAAGCTTCTCATAGGCTAGTTATAAGATCTTCATACTCCACAATGTTATTAGTACAAGGAAATGTTAATTTGTATGATAAAGGGATTGGTTTCTTTATAGGAGGAATCAAGATAATACCAACACCAAAACCTATCTTACATCTAGACCCATCAAAGTATAATTCCCAAACATCATCTTGTTGAATAGCTAGAATATTTTCATCAAGAAATTCTATTGAAGTAGAGTATGTATCAAAATGAGGACAAGGAGCTTTAGCCAAATAATATATTAAATCTTTTCCCTTAATTTACTTTGGAGAAATTAAATTTAGATCAAATTTTGTAAGTAACATCACTCACTTTTCCAAATGGCCAGAGAGATCAATTTTTGAGAAAAGATGTTTCAAAGGATCAAATTTAACAATCACCTTGACTTCAAAATTTAGGAGATAATGCCTAAGTTTGTAACAAGCATAAACTACAGCTAAGCGTTGGCTTTCCAAATCTTTATATCTTGTTTCATAATCAAGTAAAGTCTGAGTAATGTAATACACGGGTCTTTCTCTACCTTCACTATCATACTGAGCTAACAATGCACTAACCACTTTCAAAGTGGCTGAAGTATACAAATGAAAGGGTTTTGTGAAATTTAGCCAGTTGCAAAATAGGAGGATTGGTGAGATACTCCTTAAATTTCTCAAAGGATTGTTTACATTCATCATTCCAAGAGAAAGTAGTATCTTTTCTAAGCAAGGAAGTAAAAGAAAAATTTTCTATCAGCTAAGTTGGAGACAAAGTGATGAATAGCTTGAATTTTTCCTTGTAAACTTCATAATTGAGAAATATTCTTAGGAGGAGGCATATTAAAAATAGTTTCAATCTTTTCAATATCTACTTCTATGCCTCGCTTAGAGATTATGAATCCTAATAATTTTCCAGAATCAACTCCAAAGACACATTTCTTAGGATTCAACCTCATGTTGTAACTTCTAATCCTTTCAAATATCTGTCATAAAATAGTAACATGATCTTCTCTTTGTATATATTTTACCAAGATATCATCCACATAATCCTCAAGAATCTTATGAATGTAATCATTAAAAATCAAGGTCATAGCTCTTTGATAAGTTGCTCCTGCATTTTTAAATCCAAAAGGCATCATGACCCAACAAAATGTTCACCAAGGTGTTATAAATGCAGTTTTAAATTGATCTTCAGGAGGAATAAAGATTTGATTATAGCTAGAAAAACCATCCATAAAAGACAATAAAGCATGACCCATTGTTGAATCCACAATCATATCAATATTAGGTAACGAGAAATCATCTTTTAAGGATGCTTTGTTTAAGTCTCTAAAGTCAGTACACATCCTTATCTTGTTTTCTCCTTTTGAAATGGGCACAATGTTTGAAATCTAGTCTGAATAATTGATAGAATGAATAAATATAGAATCCAATAATTTTTCAATTTTAACCTTAACTAATAAAGCAATCTATGGATTCATCTTTTGAATTTTCTACTTCACAGGTTTCACATTTGGTTTGAGAACAATATTATGAGTAACAATCTTAGAATCAATACCTGGCATATCTGAATATGTCCAAGAAAAAATGTCTTTAAATTCAAGTAAAAGGGAAACAAACTGATCACGTTCTTCTTTATTCAAACATTTCCCTATTTTTATAATATTTTTCAGAGTCAGTTTCATTTATTTGAATATCAATAGTCTCAGTTGTTAGCAAATCACTTTGTATCAGAGAATCTATTGGTAAAGAAGAAATATTTTTTTCATCATGTTCTCCAAAATAATCATCGGTAGTTAAGAAATAAGGCTTCCATCATTTGTGATGAAACTTAGGCAAGTCGTCATAAACCCCAAAAAAATCCTCTAAGGCTTCATCTTCGTGAAAGATATCCAAAGTAGGTCTTTGATTAATGTTAATGAGAAATAGATTAACCAACTTCAAATGTCCACCACATATATGATTAACATTAAGAGGAAAAGAGGATGGTTATCTAAAAGGATTAAATCCAAATCTAGATGTATAATCATATATTTCATTATCCAAAGGCACTTATATACCTTGCTCATATTTACCACATCCTTTCCCATTAAATTTTGACTTCTTAAGAAGATGATAACCAGAACCATATCTATCAGCCATATTAGACATGGAGTCCAAGGAGCAACGTATGTCACAATGTCATAGCAATCAAGTTTTATTGTTTCAATCATGTCGTCAATCAAGGCAGCAACAAAGTTACTTTTTAACTCCTCAGAAAGCGGGGAAGGAGTAAAAACTTGTTTTTCAAATCCAGAGTGTTGTTTCATAAACTCCAAATTAGAGACCTTATATTCTCCAATGAAAGTAGGATTAAAATCCAATGTTCCCCAAGCATCCTTAATTAGAGAAGAAGATGGAGCTTCATATTGTTTTATCTCAAGTTGTTTTTCAATTTCTTTGTTAGGTTGAAGAGGCTCAGAGATTTTAGCATATTCTTCATTTAGGCAAGGATTAGGTGCATCATCCGCATGTAATGTATACATTAATTTGTTATAAATGAACCTAACCTTATGATGAAGAGTAGAAGGAACCACATGCATAGTATGTAACCAAGGTCTTCCTAAAATAAGGTTATAATTGAGAGGTCCATACATAACATGAATAGGTGTGTTTAGATAACCGGACCCACTTTTATAGGTAAGGTAATAATACCCAAAGTTATTTTAGCAATATTATCAAATCCATGTATAGGGACATTATCAGCTTGAATAGTTGTAAGATCAGCCTTAATTGCCTTAAGCATATCCATGCTACAAACATTAAGCCCAGATCCATTGTCAATTAACATTCTATGAATGATACTCTAATGAATAGAAACAGCAACCATAAGAGCATCACACTCATTCTACACCTTTGGAGAAGGTAGATCATCACCAATAAACACAATAGGAAGTACAGAAGGCATAGTATGCATGCACTCCAAAATAGAATGAATGTTCTCTTAATCAGGAGGCAAAGTAGGAAGAGTTGATAAAGCCTTTTGCAATGCCTCTTGATATGTCGGGGAAGTTTGAAGTAATTCTCATAAAGATATCTTAGCAGGAGTAGCACGTAATTGGTCAACTAAGTCATAATCCATAAAGGTAGAAGGAAACCTAGGAGATTAAGGAAGCACAGGTTGAGAAGGCGGTAAAGAAATCGGAATAGTAGGCTGGGGATTATTTCATGTGTGATAAACATGTGAAATGAAATCTATGTTATCAAAGAAATCCAAAGGATCTCTAGGTTTACCCTTAATTGTTATTCGAGGACATCCTTTTACCGGGGTGGTCCAACAATAGTGTGTCCCTCTTTTTGGCCAACTTTGACACAGAGATCAACATTCTAAGAAAAAACATCACTTTCAAACACTTGTTGCCACAAGACTATTAGGAATTTGAAGATGATGTAAACTAGAGTCTTTTATAATTTTATTTCTAGTTTCTAAATATATTTTCTTTAAAAAAATTAAAAATTCATTTAAATTAATTTTTCCTTCTACATAGAAAATTAGTTTGTGTGAAAAACTATGTTTTTAAGGAGTTACTATCACTTGGATCAACATAACTTTTTTTTTAAATATGATAACGATGTAATTCTTTTGAGATTATATTTGTAACTTTAATATCTAAAGGATCCAATCAGTTTCATTCATTTTGGGTCAATATTTCATAGTTTATTAAGTTCTAAAGTGACAGTAACTGTAATTTAGACATAAGGTCACTTGGATCACTCTAACTTGATTTGTGTATATCAAAATTCATTTTTTCTTTATTTATAGAAAGGTAACACAAATACTCTTTTCCTACATATTTTTCATAAATTTTTTTTGTAATTTACTATTTTTTCCAAAGTCTTGAAGAGAGAGGTTGTTGAATGACCAAACAACCTATGTTTAGTTAAAGTAATATTTAAAAGTGATAATGAGCTCAACATGTATTAAAATTATATTCATTAGAAAGCTTGTTCCAAATAGCATCATACTATATAGATAGGTTTTTTCAAATGGATTCATTTGATCTACCAAAACATAAAGTCGAAGTGATTTTTTGTTAGCATTTTAATAGGTGCGAAGGAGACTCCATTGTAGGTATGAATGAGGAGTATATATGTTATATCAATGTTTTTTTTAATCTAATAGGCTTTGAACTAACTATTTGTAATTAATTCCTTCAAATGGAACCTCTCAAGGCTTAAATCATCATATTTTATTAAAAATGTGTTATTTCAGAAAAATCAGCATGTCTAAAAAGTGGGACGCACTATTGTGGGACCACCCACCATCATCAAAGGTTTAGGAAATATCATCTTAGGTTTTTCAATGTTTCAAATAGTGGAACATGAAGGCAACCATCCATGCACCCTATGGTAAAGGTCAATTGAAGAGGTTGTGGAGGAGAGTGAAATAGGAATAGGATCAATGGAGATCGTATTCGAATAATTTTCATCCTCACTACCATGTACCTCATTAAAGGATATATCCTCTTGTACAATAAAAGCCTCATCAAAGTATTCAAAACAAGAATCATACATTTTGAACACAAAGTAACTCTACAAGCATGAAAATGTAAATATTTTTGTATTTTTAAAGGAATTTTGCAAATTTTTTTTGTATTTTTGAAATACATATGCAAGAGCATAAAAGAAATCTATTTTTTATAAACATGCAAGATCTAACTGTGGGCATAATACATTGTAGTTCAGTTAACTACTCACCTCCGTACCTGTAAGTAGTTAACAGTTATGGAACTAACTATTTACTACGTTATATAATTGTATTGAATGATCGGAATATTAATCAAGTCTTTTATTATATGCTTATCTTCTATTTTCTTCATTTGGCATCAGAGCGTCTTTGAATTCTATGCCTATAAAATGATGGGTGCACACAATAGCTTCCCTCATTTATGCAAATAAAGTGAGATGAGTTTCTCCTGGTACACAAGATTATAAAGAAATATTAGCAGTTGTGAATGCATTAGATAGTTATAATCGGTTACATGTGCTTCACGATATGCCCAGTGATGAGGCTTTGTTGACGTACAAAAGTGGCCCGTGTTCTCCTAAGCGAGTGCATGGAGTAAGTTATTTTCCTATGTACCAGTACTGCAGAGTGGAAAAGCAAAGTTATTAATGAACTTGAAAGTTGTTGATGAAGATATTACTCTACAATCAGCCAAAGATCCTACAACAAACGTATAGGCGAGCAGACCATAGCAATTTCATTTGTATCCCAACAAGAGTGTCAAATGAAGTATGCCAATAGTTACACTTCATTTAGTAGCACACTCTTAGAAATCTTGTAAGGCAGTTCTAGTCTCATTCTCAATGGAAAATGCATCCACACAACCGCCACAAGTACCAGGAAAATGCATCGACACATCTACCACAAATTTAATTGTTACTATGACATTATTTTTTTGAAGTCTTCAAAAGCCCATTAAGAAATATTTTAATTTCCTTCAAGAATTTGTGCACCATCTAGTGTCTTTGTGCGTATACATAACAAATGCCAAAAGAGGAACTAAAGCTGTGCATAAATGATGAGAATGAAAGTATAAGAGAAGTTGGTTACAAGTCAATTTGTTTTTATTTGGATTAGATATTGAAGTTCATTCATAGTTGGTTACAAGTCAGTTTGTTTTCATTTGGATTAGATATTGAAGTTCATTCATGACATTTACTTCTGGCATTACATTTAACATTAACTGTTGCTACCGATTTGGTATTTTGATGAAAAGAGAGCATGTTGATAAACATTCAAATGTGAAGGATACAAATTTGGAGGGAAAAATGGATTTTATGTGATGTGTGAATGTTCTTATGATTATTGTTTCTAATTGCACAAAGGGCTTGAAAGTATTCTCATACAACTACCATGAAGATATTGTACCAAAGTGTGTTATTCAGATGTTAAGGCATGATGAAAATCCACTATTTGGGACACAAAATATAGATTGTATTAGGTCAAGTTTAGGTAGCAGAAATATCTTATTTCCTAGTGAGCCAAAGTCGTCATCCTTTTATGATATGTATGCTTGATGGTATCTTTCTGGAGGTTGGCGGCATTGGAGGGTGGAGGAATTTCCATCATCTCAAGTCAGCTTCTCACTTTGAGATGGTGTTTTGCATGAGAAGCATTTTTGGCATTTTTGGTTTTTCATTTTTGTTTAGCTTTCTAATGCTAACAAGTTTGCAGAATGCATGTCTGTTGAAGATTCTTTTTGGAGATAGGTTTGGGACTTGATATTGCGCTCAGTATGGATTTTTGTCCGGTGAGCTTTAGAGTATATGATCAAGAATTATACCCTTTTGCGGTCACTAGACAATGATAGAGATCTGTCGCATCTCTTAGGGATCATTTTTGAATAATTCAAGACTGTGATTTGAGAGTTCAGGATTGAGAGCTTTAGAACACAACTTGAAGCTACACCTTTCTGAGGGTCACAAGATAGCTTGATGGAGCCTTTCTTGGTTTAGGATCTACTACTTCAAAAGAATATTTTCTCAAAATATGTATTTGTATTATTTAAAAAGCATGTAAATTATTATGTAGGCTTTAAGGGGGGGTTCCTAGGGCAATGTGAGTATGATCATTCAGGATCAATGTATTAAGGAGGGAATGTTGGCATAATACATTGCAGTTTGGTTAGCTACTCACCTCCATGCCTATAAGTAGTTAACAGTTATGGAACTAACTATTTACTACATTATATAATTGTATTGAATGATCAAAATATTAATCAAGTATTTTATTATATTCTTATCTTCTATTTCCTTCACTAACACAAGATGATATCTATCACCAAAAAGAAAGAGTTGTCAAAAATGAGCTCACCAAAATATAAGATGGAAAAATGATGAGTATAGGTAAGGTTTTTGACAATATACCTAATATAGATCCGAACCCACATTTATCATCTTACATTTTGAATTGATATGGAATGTAAATAAGGTAAATTTGGAAATGCTTGAAATTAGACAAGAATAAATACATACCTCATAATAAAGTTGATCTAGAAATACCTATTTTTTGGTGTCTATGTTCAGTTTCAGGAAATTCTGCAACCGGATCTGGCCTAATAACCGAAATAGAGAAAACCTAGAAATATTTTGTCTTTTTGAAGAAGGTCGACCTTGACCAAGAGCCGGGGTAAGATCTTACCCCTAGGTGCAATCTTACCCCTTTATTTCTGACCTTGACCTGCACTGCTCCGACAAAAATTTTGTTTGTGGATCCTAGAAGTTTGGCCAAATTGGTACTCATATATGCTCTTCAACTCCCGATACAATGACTGTAGCTATCTAAAAATGGTGTTTTGGGGTGAATATATAGGTTTTTGCCTTGGTCAAAACCCTATTTTGGTGATCTCCACCTTCATGAATAGCCGGATGGAATAGAATGTGTGTGTGTATTGAATGTGTAATGCCATGATCTAATCCTCTAGATTGAAAACCCTAGCATGAATTGATATGAGAAAGCAATGCATAGATTTGATATATGAAAAGAAAGCATACCAAGCCCCCAAAGCTAAATTAATCTCATAAAACTCATAATCCATAATTTCTATCCCATGATTATGTCTTTGAATACTTGAAGATTGAAAATGGTGGATCAAGGAAGAAGTAATCTTTCTTGCTCCAAGGAATGTCAACTATGGCTTGTCCACAACATGCTTGATATTAACAAGAACTTGATCTTCTATATAATCCTTTTGAAATCTTGTATCATCACTTCACCATCATAATCTTTCTTCAATAAATTATGTCTCCACTTAAAGCTTGCATCATCTTGCTTGTGTGTAAATGAAGGTGTTACCAATAGATTTTTTCAAAACTATGTAGGCTTAATTTTCCAAAAATCACCCCATAATTTTTCAAGGTGTTGTTCATTTAAAAGTTTTAACCTTTTGTAGATACACCCTATCGGTTGAGCTTGAACCTTGAACTTTCATAGTTCAAGATTCAATGTTCAATAACATCCTTTGGTATGATTTTCCCTTTATTTGCAAGCTTAGCGACATTTTGTCTTTGCAGAGCGCACTCTCCCAATGAATCATGAACCTTGAACTCTCCTAGTTCAAGATTCAAAGTTCAACAGATATTCCTCTCTTGCAAAGTTCTCTTTTGCTTTCTTCTTTTCCATTTTCATTTTTCTTTATTTTATGATTATGCCAAAGGATAGTCCCTCCGTTATCTCATTGAACTTGAACCATGATCTCTAGTAGTTCAGGGTTCAATGTCTGATATGTTCTCGTAAGTTGTGAAGAAGCAAGTGGTGATTTCACATAAGTGACAGTTGGTGGCTAATCATACCTCCCGTACGTGGCAAAGTTATTGCATTTAATCAAAATGACACTTTGATGTCACTTCAATCAAGGGGAAGTACAGTCATTAATGCTTAAGGTGGTGTGAGTTATCAAATAATCATTAAGTGAACCTTGTGCGACATTAATCCGCCATTATTGCAAATCTCCCAGGATTTTGTAACTATTTTTAGATAAATTCTCAAGTTTAGACTATTTTATTCATAATGCTCAAAACATCCCATGTAGTCACCATGGAAGAAGGTATCCTCTCCTCATTTCAATGCTTAGTTTGTCACATAAAAACCAGGTGAGTCTCTCTATTGGCATCCATTGTTTTAGTTAAAGCTCTTTCATTTGTCGAGGTTGTTTTCCTTTCAAGTTGTTGCATTCCCCATTGTTTTTCTTGCCTTGAGATCCTAAAATGAAGAACCCAGCCCCAAATTTTGGAAATACCTCTTTTTTAATTTGCTCCTTGTCTGATTGTGAAGACACCCTGATTAAAACAGGAGCTTTAGAGGACATTATAACCCAAATCAAAGAGCCCAGTCCAAGTTCTATGTTAGAAAAGGTCATCCTAAGTGGTTTAGCTGATGCAGCTGCTTTTCCCATAGTGGCCCCAAGTCAGGAACTGATTATCGAATGTGCTAAGAGGTATAATTTTGAGGAAAAATGTATCAAGAATGTTGATGGGAGTCCACTAGTTTTTATAAGCAGAGATGTTGTCTTGAAGTCATTAGGGATTCTAGAAAAAAACTAGTATGAAGGATGGAATATCCCCTCATCTTAGTTAGTCTTTGCCACCAAGAGATAGGTATAGGAAAATGAAATAGCTTAGTACTGGTTACTCAAAGCTCAAAAAGGAGGTTCCTGGCTCCCAAAGCCACTCACTCTAGATCATTTTAAGCCTAAAGTAGCTAACCTAGTCATAATGTTGAATCAAATCAAAGGGAACCAGCATGCATACTATTGGAATGACTAGATGTACTTCTATATCCAGGTCACTCTCAATGGGGAAAAATATATAGACTGGGCAAAGACTATAGCCGATGAGCTCAATCATCAGCTAGAAAAATTTTCAGCCGACGATAACTTCCATCTATCCTCTTACTTATTTTACATTTTGTCTTGCACCAAAGAGTGGAAAGGTCTATTTCATGAGAAACCTCTCCCAAACATGAAAACTTATGATTACTAACCTCACCTACAAAAGGAGTTCTATGTTGATAGTTTCCTAAAGGTTAATGGAGTTTTCTTTGGAAGGTTGGTACATGAACTTCAAGGAAATATCGAGCAAAGGATATCAAAAGAGGTGAAGGCTTTTGTCAACACTTAGGGGAGTTTCTTTATTCAATTTAGGAGATTCACATATTTGAGAGTGCGTGGTTTTGAAGGAGAGCCATTGAAACTACCAAGATATGCTTTTGACAGTTTAATCATTGCAGAGGTAGCTCATCAACTGGTATATGTGCACAAACAGGTTAAGGAAAGGAAGGGAAGAGAAAAATCTAGTTTCCCATTTGAATTAGATTATTAAACTTGCAAACCATCTTCAAATGCCCTAAATCTAGAGCATGAGTTAAGGAAATTGAATCTGAAGACATTTGCACTCAAAAAGGATTTTGATAGTAGGGGATATGCAGCTCAACATTTCAGCTTGCCATCTAAATTTCAGCATATTCCTCAAATAGAGGATTATTGGGAGGATTGTACAAATGATTTTGAAGTGAGAAGAAGAACCTAGTCTAGGTTTACTCTAGGACAAGTTGTGTCTCTAAACAGTCAAGTTGACATCTCTACAATAGATGAAGATGATGGTATAGATGTGATTGATGAACAGTATGAAACCAGAGTTAGGGTTACACCACTCCCTGAAATAGATTGGGAAATTGAGGAGAGAGAGAGCCTAATAGTTAAGACTCTTAATGTAATTAAGAGGACTAAGAAATGGGTTAATAGTAAGAAACCCCTTGTTTTGAGAAGACATAATCCTAGAAGAGCTGCACAAGCTAAAAATATTGTTAAACCCATTGCCACTGCTGATAAAACTATTTCCCTTGCAAGTACTAAAAATAAGAGGATGTCTTCAGCTGACTCGGTGAAACAAACATCTCCTAGTTCTTCTCCAGTGAAAAGGAACTTGAGAAGGAGAGTTGTTAAAGAAAGTACCAAACTGGTTAATGAAGAAGAGGTCATAGATCTTGACCTTATGGATACTCAAATGATAGAACAAATTGGCTTAGAAAATATGGAAGAAAACACAATGACCCCAAAGAGCACTCAGCCAGATTTAGGAGAACCTTCAGTAACTGTAGTAGGTGACTCTCTGCAAACTCCATCCCCTACCCTCAGCTAGTTAGGAACTTCTATTGCTAGCAAGAAAAGGAATGTCTTACTGATAACTCTCCTAGTAGAAGACATGGTTAGTAAATGCTTAGGGGCTACAGTGAAGCCTAAGAGGAGTAGGATGGAATCAATGATTGATGTTGATGAGAAAATTGGAAGGTGGGTAGCAGAAAGGATAGTGCCTAAGTCTGATAAATAGATTTATGAAGCTTCAGTTGAAGACTTCACCATTGAGAAGATAGACTTAGGAGTAGCAAGTAGAGCGGTAGATGCGAAGCACCTAGAATCTTCTACATGAAAGATATTACACAGAACCTTCAAGGATGAGAAAGACAAGAAAGAACTGAAGGCAACTATTCAGCAATTGGTAGAATTCATTCGAGCACTACAGGAGCCTAGCCCACTCCCATTAGCCTAGGTTCCTCATACCTTTGACCCTCAATCACTTGACGTCCGTAAAACATTGGACTAGATCCAAAGGAACAAAATGGTGGTGGAGGTTTTTAACAAATGGGTTACAAGCATGGTCAAGCATGGAGGTGATTACATTACCCAATTAATTGAGACTCACGGAGTTGTAACAAAAATCATCTCAGAGCTGCTAGCTGAACTGACAGAATGGAGGAAGGAAAAGAAGAAGTGGACATGAATAGTTGATTAGCTAATGGAAATTGATAATTATGGAGTGCCTCAATTCCTTTTGGAGAAACCAGTCCATGGCCTGAACAAAGAAGTCTTGTATGTTTCTGTGAAAAGTTTTGTGTGGAGAAATTCAATTATCAAAGATGGATGCGATGGGGTAACCCGTCTGCTCAATGATCTCAAAAGTTTGATTAACACCATGCAAAAAGATCTAAAATGCTTGAATATTGCTCTGATAAATGAGGAAACTCAGGATGTGAAGAGTGCAAAGAAGATGACTCAGGAACTGGAAACAAGAATAATGGCTATCAGAGATAGCAAGGAGCTCACCATGGAATATTTTACTTCCATAGCCAACACTAAGGCTATGCAAGTTGTCTGTGTAGACCATTTGGAGTCCCACAAGTTAAATCTGAATCAAATCTGCAAGGATAGGAAGGTTCTTGGACAAAGGATTTCCCTCATTAGTCTGTTGTATCATGCAACCGTTATCAGTGCATCGTTGGCTCATGAAGAGTGGATGCAAACACGTGCACCTGGGATGCCATAGAACTGAATTTAAAGCATCCAGTTCAGCCAATATCAGTGGATTTTCTCCGCACTTTTTGGGTCATTGCTGTCCAATTTAAAGTTTACTAGTTTTAGTACTTTCTAGTTATCTTAATTAGTTAATTTCTGAAACTCGTGGAGTTTCAAAACATTATTATTTTGATAAATGTAATTAATGGCTATATAGAGCTAGGAAGAAACTATCGAAAGGGATGTTAGTTAGTTATTTCATGCTTAAGTAAAGTAGTTAAAGTTTATTTTCTAGAGAACTTGAATGAAGTCTTTCCATATGAGTGAATGAAAGAAACTTATTGCCATAGATCTGTTGGTTTATATCTTTGAGTGGGCCTTTGTTGGGGTATTCTAAGTTGAATGGAATTTCTTGATTGAATATTTATAGTTTCCTTTGAATCTGAGTTTAAGTAGTGTTGAATTGATATATTGTTTATCCACTAAAGTTTGTGAGCTTTAGGTTTATTAGTTATTATTGCACAGTAATTATATCATGTTGATGAAAGTTACTGTTTCAGCTTTACCAACTTTCTAGTTAAAAGTTTGATATTTGCAGCAAATGCATTATTCTTTGGCATAAAATATTCATTGAAAATATTTCTAGGAGCTGTACCACAATTTAGAGGATTAAGCACCTAGGTTTAATCCATTTGTTAGTAAAGTTTAAATGTTTCATAATGGGCAATAGAGCATAAGAAATAAATTTGAAAGAGACAAATTCATTTACTAATAGTTTTTGGTGACTCAACTGGGGAAGGAATTAGTAAATCAGTGCCTTTACATGGTTTAATGTGTAATTATGGTATTACCTACTGATAGAATATCTAGTCAAGTTGAACTTCCCCTAGTCTTGCAACCTTGTCTTGACTTTCATGACACTCAGGAGGACATTATTACAGACTTAAACAACTTGGCCTAGAAAGTAAAAACAAGTAATGAACAATATCAACAAGTTCAGTTGGTGTTAGAAGAAGAGGAAGAGATTGGTGAATGGTTGAGAGGTCTTCCCATAGCTCGAGAAGCCACAATAGTTGATAGAGAAATTCAAAGACCATAGAACTGCCAAGCTAGAGTCCAAATCTTACACCAGGCCTCAACGAGAGGTGGGTATTTTTGATAGTAATTTTGAAGAACTAAGAAATCTTGAAACCACAAGAGTTTTCCCCTCCAAGAAAAAGGCTCATAGTAGACCCTCTTCTCCTCCTAAAGAATCTTTCTGCTCATCTCCCAAGACCTGCGATTGGCAAGCTTTAACCTTATTAGGTATTCAAGCCCCTCCTCTATTGACTATTTTTCCAATAGTCATTATGGCTCAACCTTGGGGTAATGCAGTAGGTCCACTAGCTTTGCCAACTCGTCATGCTCTTCCTAAGGGAGCCAAAGATGTTCTTCCAAGGTTTTTCAGTGATGATAAAGTAGCTGTAGAAGAACATTAAAATTCCTTTAATGTAGCCATTGGCATTTTAGGTGTGCAAGAAGAGGATGTAGTAGTCAAAATTTTTGTTCAAACCCTAATAGAAGGAGCAGCGGAGTGGTTTGGACACCTCCCTGCAAGGTCCATAACCGATTGGAATTCCATGAAAAATGCATTTGAAGGTCATTTCAAAAGTACAGATGATGAGCATTCTCTATTAGCTCAACTCACGTAGATGAAAAAGGAGATCCATAAGCCCATGAGATATTATGTGGCTCGATACAACAAGGTCATTCATAAAATTCCTATAGCAAAAAGGCCTACTAAAAATCAGCAATGTTTCTTTGTAAACTCGATGCCCCCCCATATCAGTTTCCATCTTAGGAGGAATAGACAAGCAGACTTGGCAACCGCTCAGGACCAAGCTACCGAATTAGAAGATGATCTGATCACTGCAAGGAAGTGGAGAAAGGATGTCCAAGTACCAAACAATCAAAATACATCATCCTCTAATCCTATGTTTCAAAGATTAGTAAATGATGTGATTACTCTCAAGAGACAACTTCCTAAAAATAATTCTAATCCTCCTCCTTTGTATCGAGATATTCCTAGAGGAATGCCTAAACAAGTTGGGCCTAGTCATAGATTTCCAAATTATCCTCTAACTGATAAGAATCCACTAGAGGCTCCTCCCAGAAGAGCTAATATGTGCACTTTCCACCTGATAGATGATCATGATAGTACTTCCTGTCCAGAGATGATCTGATCAATGAAAATGCATGTGAACCAAGAATTGACAAAAGAATCTCCTGATGATGCAATGAGTCCTCAGTTGCCTAGCAGCTCCAAAAATTATTATTTAGAATACAAGTCTGACTCTGAGGGAGGAGGAATTGTTTTGGAAACTTTACAGGACCCTACATGTACTGTGCTGACAAGAAGTTATCTCAATTCTCAAGTCAATGATACACCATCAACATCACAAAGGTGGGACAAAGGTAAAGATTTTTCTCAAAAGTCATCAACTTTTAAAAGCTCTTTTTCTAAAGAAGTTGAATCATTAAAGAAAAGTAATCCTAACTCTTTTGATATAGTCAATTTCTGTGAAAGTTCTAAGATTCAAGTTTCTCCTGTCGAATATCTTAGAATGAACCCAAAGGACTTGGAAAGACTTGTCAAACATGTCAAATCAGGCCAAAATCCTACAGATAAAAATGCTAATGAGACTACTAATGCTGCTTTCCCAAAACAACCCTCTATAGAAACCCAAGCTACTAAAGATAAAAATGCTTCACAAGAAAAGGTTCCTCTACAAGACAAGAGTCTCCTAATAGGACTAAAGACAGAGCCATTCTATTTTTCCTTGTTCATCCATGACTTTAAGCTAAATAACTATGTTATAGACTTTGGGGCATCTGACAATATTATGCTTGCTTTAGTTGCCAAAGCTCTAGATCTTCCCCTCACTAAAACCTTTGGTCAATGCTATGCCCTAGATGCAAAACAAGTCCCCTTAGTCAGATAGATCAAGGATACCCAAGTAGCCCTTGTAGCATACCCCAATAAGAAGATTAAACTGACAATTCTTGTAGTTGATATTCCAGCCAGCTACGACATGTTGCTGAGCAGGACTTTCTATCAGGATCTTGGAGGAGAGATCAAGCTTGATTGGTCTCAAGAAATCATTCCGATTGGAGATAAAAGGGTTGTCTTACAACCAGAGGGAAAATAAAAATACATTGTATTTCCATTTGAAGATCCCAAGTCTCATATACTCTACCAAGAATCAGAGTTTGGAAATTATATGATCTCATCAACGCCAGACATGAGTCAAGAAGTGGCAACAAGTACGTCTGATGGCCTTTGGACTTTGGAATTTGATGGTAGTTGTGCTTCTATTGGATCTGGGGTAGGCATTGTATTGATATCACCTGAAGGAGATTTCTTCCCATGAGCTTTTAAGCTAGAATTTGATAACACAAACAACACTGCAGAATATGAGTCCCTTTTGCTTGGTATTGAAGAAGCGAAAAAGATGGGTATCAAAGTACTCAAAGCAAGAGGAGATGCAAAAATTGTTGTTAGGAAAGTAAGAGGAGTGTATTCAGAAAAGAATGAAAGACTCAAACATTATAGAAATCATGTTTGGGATGAGATCAAAGAGCTTGAGGCTTTCTCCATTGAAGCTGTTCCTAGAGAGCAAAATAGCCGAGTAGATTCTCTAGCAGTTTCTTCTTCCCTGTTATTGCCACATTCGAATTTCAAGAAAAGTGTATATAAAATTGAAATGGTGTACAGACCAAAAGTCCTAGATAATGTTGAGCATTGGTAGGTTTTTCAAGATGATAAACAAATTGATAAATTTTTGCAATTGGCAGAAGTTTTTAGCACTACCTTCTTCGAAGGGTCTTCATCAACCTGTGATGAGTTTTCCCTAGTTAATGCAATGGATGAAGGATTCTTTCAATTAAAAGGGAACTGCATTCCTAAGGGACTTGTCTCTCTTGAAATCCAGTATGATAGGTATGATGCTTTGAAATCTCCAGCTCTGCCACAAGGGGATATAAATTAGGTTGACTATGAAAAGGTAAACATTGGGAAGAATGAAGAGCCTAAATGTGTAAATCTGGGTAGATGTTGTACTCCAGATGAGAAATAGAGATTTGTTAATCTATTGAAGGAGTATTGGGATACCTTTTCTTGGTCCTATCATGATTTGAAAAATTTCAAAGGAGGGAAATTCTAGCACCAGATTCCTCTGAAAGTAGGTACTTCCCCTTTCAAACAAAAATTAAGAAATTATAACCCAAAGGTTTCTGAGGCAATTCAAAAGGAAGTAGAAAAGATGCTTCAAGCTCATATCATCTACCCTATTCATCATTTGACCTGGATCGCCAACATAGTTCCTGTTAGGAAGAAAAATGGTGAAATAAGGATTTGCGTAGATTTCAGGAACTTGAACCAATGTAGCTTAAAAGATAACTATGGACTTCTTGTTATGGACCATATTCTGCAGACTGTGGCAGGTTCAAAGATGATGTCCATGCTGAATGGATTCTCTGTTTATAACCAAATTAAGGTGGCTGATCAGCATTAGCACAATGACTTTTACTACCCCATGGGGTACATATGCTTACAACAGAATGCCTTTTGGTTTGATAAATGTGGGTGCCACTTTTCAATGTGCAATGAATTCTTCCTTTAGTCACCTGCTAAATAAGGTAATAGTTGTTTATCTTGATGATCTTACAGTATTTTCCAAAAGGTGTAGAAACCATTTAAAATATTTAAGATCAGTTATACAAAGATGCAAAGAACATGGTATTTCCTTAAACCCCAAAAAGTTTGTCTTTGCAGTCACGGAAGGAAAGTTGTTAGGACACATTATGTCAAAAGAAGGAATCAAGATTGATCCAAAAAGAGTTAAAGAAATTCAGCAACTTGGTCTACCTTCTAATAGAACTGGAGTAAAATCTTTCTTTGGGCAAACCAATTTCCTCAAAAGGTTTGACCTAGATTTTGCTGAGACAACTAAGCATATGGTAAGTCTCATGAGTGAAAAGAATATTTTTAAATGGAGCACAGAGGCTGTCAAAGAATTTGATGACATCAAGAAAGCCATAGGAAAAGTCCCCACACTAATAAATCCTAATTACAAGGACTTCATAATATACAGCTATGCCTCAAAACACACAGTGTCCGAGATATTACTGCAAAAAAATGACAAGGGAGAAGAGGTACCCATTGCCTTCATGAGTGTTCCTCTCAAGAAGCATGAGTTAAACTATCCATTAGTCAAGAAACATGCATATGCAGTGGTTAAAGTAGTAAAAGCTTTCAAGTTCTATATTCTACACTCCCACTTAGTTTTTTTCATTCCTACATTTGCTATCAAAGATGTACTAACCCAACAAGAGATTGGGATGAACAATCGAGCAACCTGGATCTCTAGGATTCAAGAGTTTGACTTGGAGATTTTTCCCACAAAGTTGGTCAGGGGATAGGGATTGTGTAAACCTATGTCTGAGCTGGATCCTAATAGTGACATGCCCACTATTCTTTTTGTCAGTCTACGTGATTCTTGGTTTTCAGACGTGGCATTCTACCTTACTTATGGAGATTGCCCTTCTTATTTAACTCCCAAGGAAAGAAGGAATCTCAGGATAAAATCTACAAAGTATGTTATTGTTGATGACATACTATATAAAAAGGGTTTAGATGGAGCTTTTTTGAGGTGTGTTGACAAAGAACAACAAGAAAAATTGCTCAAAAGGTTTCATAATGAGGCATGCGGTGGTCATTTTTCTTCCATGGTAATGGCTTTTAAGATTCTCAAGAATTATTATTACTGGCTAGGGATGTTTGGTGATGCTTATAAGTGGGTTACAAGTTGTGATAAATGTAAGATATTTAGTGGAAAGCCATAGTTAGCAGCTCTCCCTTTAAGACCAGTGGTCATAGAAGAGCCTTTTGAACAATGGGGTTTAGATTTCATCGGACCAATCAATCCTCCCTCTAGTGCTGGATACACCCATATTCTTACTGCAATAGACTATTTTACAAAATGGGTGGAGGTAGTCCCTATTAAGAAGACCACATCTAAGGTTGTATGTGAGTTTATTAAAAATTTCATCTTGGTTAGGTTTGGAGTTCCCACCAAACTAGTTATAGACAATGCTACCAATTTCTCTTCTCATGAATTAAAGTTATTCTGCTATGATCATGGTATCTACCTATCCCACGCATCTGACTATTATCCACAAGGAAATGGACAGGTGGAATCAAGTAATAAGAACTTGATCAGAATAATGAGAAAACTGATTTGTGACAATGCTAAGGATTGGCATAAGAAGCTGTTTGAAGCTCTTTGGGCTGATCAAACATCTCCAAAAAGAGCTATTGGCATGTCACCCTTTGAATTATTTTATGGCATTGAGGCTCAAATTTCATTACCTCTGGAGTTAGCTACTATGAAGCTACAGAAAACAATTGAAGATCAGGTTTATCAGGATGCCCTTGAGAAATGAACTTTGTATCTCAATAAAATACAGGAAGAAAGAGAAGAAATGGTAAGTCAAATAGCCTCACATCAAGCCCGGCTCAAGAAAATTTTTGATCAGAAAGCTAGACCACAAAATTTTATGGAGGGAGATCAAGTGTTGTTATGGGACAAAAGGAGAGAACCCAAGGGTGCTCATGGAAAGTTTGATTCACTTTGGAAGGGCCCATTTATCATCAGTAATGTATTGGGAGGTAATTCTTTTAAATTGGAACATTTAGATGGTACTATTTTTCCCCTAACCTTTAATGGTCAGGACCTCAAGTTGTATAAACTCTGAGCATGTTTAACCCTATTCCCTATACATATCCTTTTTGTTGTGCTATTTTTAGTCTTTCCTTTTTGGCTTGTTCCCTTTCTTTTCTATTTTAAGTTTTTCCTGGTCTGCGAAACCAAAGCTAAAGGTTCATCCTTCACCCTCAAAAGGTCTCATCCCCCAATCGGAGCCATTGTTACCAATAGATTTTGTTTAAACTTTGCAGGCTCAATTTTCCCAAACTCACCCCATAATTTTTCAAGGTGTTGTTCATTTAAAAGTTTTAACCTTTTGCAGATACACCCTGTCGGTTCAACTTGAACCTTGAACTTTCGTAGTTCAAGATTCAATGTTCAATAACATCCTTTGGTATGATTTTCCCTTTATTTGCAAGCTTAGCAGCATTTCACCTTTGCAGTGCACACTCTCTCAACGAATCGTGAAACTTGAACTCTCCTAGTTCAAGATTCAAAGTTCAACAGATATTCCTCTCTTGCAAAGTTGTCTTTTTCTTTCTTCTTTTTCATTTTCATTTTTCTTTATTTTATGATTATGCCAAAGGATAGTCCCTCCGTTATCTGGTTAAACTTGAACCATGATCTCTAGTAGTTCAGGGTTCAATGTTCGATATGTGCCTGTAAGTTGTGAAGAAGCAAGTGGTGATTTGACATAAGTGACAGTTGGCGGCTGATCATACCTCCCGTCCATGGCAAAGTTATTGCATTTAATCAAAATGACACTTTGATGTCACTTCAATTGAGGGGAAGTATAGTGATTAATGCTTAAAGTGGTGCGAGTTATCAAATAATCATTAAGTGAACCTTGTACGACATTAATCTGCCATTATTGCAAATCTCCCAAGATTTTGTAACTGTTTTTAGATAAATTCTCAAGTTCAGACTATTTTATTCATAATGCTCAAAACATCTCATGCAGTCATCATGGAAGAAGGTATCCTCTCCTCATTTTAGTGCTTAGTTCATCGCATAAAAATTAGGTGAGTCTCTTTGTCGGTATCCATTGTTTTAGTTAAAGCTCTTTCATTTGTCAAGGTTGTTTTCCTTTCAAGTTGTTGCATTCCCCATTCTTTTTCTTGCCTTGAGATCCTAAAATGAAGAACCCAACCCAAAATTTTGGAAATACCTCTCCTTTAATCTGCTCCTTGTCTGATTGTGAAGACACCCTAATTAAAATAGGAGCTTTAGAGGACATTATAACCTGAATCAAAGAGTCCAGTCCATGTTCTACATTAGAAAAGGTCATCCTGAGTGGTTTAGCTGATGAAACTACTTTTCCCATAGTGGCCTCATGTTGGTGTTTTTCCCATAGTGGCCTCTTGTCAGGAACTAATTTTTAAATGTGCTAAAAGATATAATTTTTAGGAAAAATGTATCAAGAAAGTTGACGGGAGTCCGCTAGTTTTTATAAGCAGAGATGTTGTCTTGAAGTCATTAGGGATTCCAAAAAAAGACCCGTATGAAGGATGGAATATCCCCTCATCTTAGTTAGTCTTTTCCACCAAGAGACAGGTGTACTGAAATGAAATAGCTCAGTACTGGTTACTCAAAGCTCAAAAAGGATGTTCCTAGCTCCCAAAGCCGCTCACTGTAGATCATTTTAAGCCCGAAGTAGCTGACCTAGTCATAATGTTGAATTGAATCAAAGGGAACCAGCATGCATACTATTGGTATGACTGGATCTACTTCTATATCCAAGTCACTCTCAATGGGGAAAAATATATAGATTGGGTAGAGACTATAGCCAATGAGCTCAATCATCAGCTAGCAAATTTTTTAGCTAGCATTAACATCCATATGTCCTCTTACTTATTTTACATTTTGGCTTGCACCAAAGAGTGGAAATGTCTGTTTCATGAGCAACCTCTGCAAAACATGAAAATTTATGATTACTACCCTCACCTGTAAAAGGAGTTCTATGTTCATAGTTTCCTAAAGGTTAATGGAGTTTTCTTCGGAAGGTTGGTACATGAACTTCAAGGAAATATCGAGCAAAGGATGTTAGAAGAGGCAAAGGATTTTTTCAACACTTACGGGAGTTTCTTTATCCAATTTAGGAGATTCACGTATTTGAGAGTGGGTGGTTTTGAAGGAGAGCCATTTACACTACCAAGATATTCTTTTGACATTTTAATCATTACAGAGGTAGCTCGCCAATTGGCATATGTGCACAAAGGGGTTAAGAAAAGGAAGAGAAGAGAAAAATCTAGTTTCCTGGTTGAATTAGGTTATTACACTTGTAAAAAATCTTTAGATGCCCTAAATCTAGAGCATGAGTTAAGGAAATTGAATTTGAAGACATTTGCACTCAGAAAGGATTTTGATAGCAGGGGATATGCAGCTCAACATTTCAGCTTTCCATCTAAATTTCAGCATATTCCTCAAACAGAGGATTATTGGGAGGATTGTAAAGATGATTTTGAAGTGAGAAGAAGAACCTAGTCTAGATTTACTCTAGGTCAAGTTGTGTCTCTAAACATTCAAGTTGACATCTCTACAATAGATGAAGATGATGGTATAGACATGACTGATGAACAGTATGAAACTAGAGTTAGGGGCACACCACTCCCTGAAATAGATTGGGAAATTAAGGAGAGAGAGAGAACCTAATAGTTAAGACTCTTAATGTAATTAAGAGGACTAAGAAATGGGTTAACAGTAAGAAACCCCCTATTTTGAGAAGACATAATCCTAGAAGAGCTACACAAGCTAAAAATATGCTTAAACCCATTGTCACTGCTGATAAAACTATTTCCCTTTTAGGTACTAAAAATAAGAGGAAGTCTTCAGCTGACTCAGTGAAACAAACATCTCTTGGTTCTTCTCTAGTGAAAAGGAACTTGAGAAGGAGAGTTGTTAAAGAAAGTATCAAACTAGTTAATGAAGAAGAGGTCATAGATCTTGACCTTATGGATACTCAACTGACAAAAAAATTTGGCTAAGAAAATATGGAAGAAAACACAATGACCCCAAAGAGCACTTAGCCAGATTCAGGAGAACCTTCAGCAACTATAGCAGGTGACTCTTTGCAGACTCCATCCCCTACCCTGAGCTGGTTAGGAACTTCTATTGCTAGCAAGAAAATGAATGTCTTACCGATAACTCTCCCGGTAGAAGACATGGTTAGTAAATGCTTAGGGGCTACAATGAAGCCTAAGAGGATTAGGATGGAATCAATGATTGATGTTGATGAGAAAATTGGAAGGTCAGTAGAAAAAAGGGTAGTGCCTAAGTCTGATAAATAGATTTCTGAAGCTTCAATTGAAGACTTCACCATTGAGAAGATAGACTTAGGTGTAGCAAGCAGAGCGGAAGATGCGAAGCATCTGGAATCTTCTACGCTAAAGATATTACACAGAACCTTCAAGGATGAGAAAGATAAGAAAGAATTAAAGGAAACTATTCAATGGTTGGTAGAATTCATTCAAGTGGTATAGGAGCCTAGCCCACTCCCATTAGCCTAGGTTCCTCATACCTTTAACCCTCAATCACATGAGGTCCATAAAACATTGGACCAGATCTAAAGGAACAAAATGGTGGTGGAAGTTTTTCACAAATGGGTTATCAGCATGGTCAAGTGTGGAGATGATTACATTACCCAATTAATTGAGACTCACAGAGTTGTAACAAAAATCATCTCAGAGCTGCTAGCCAAACTGACAGAATGGAGGAAGGAAAAGAAGAAGTGGAAAGGAATAGTTGATCAGCTGATGGAAATTGATAATTATGGAGTGCCTCAATTCCTTCTGGAGAAACCAGTCCATGGCCTGAACAAAGAAGTCTTGTATGTTTATGTGAAAATTATCGAGTGGAGAAATTCAATTATGAAAGATGGATGTGATGGGGCAACCCATCTACTCAATGATCTTAAAAGTTTGATTAACACCATGAAAAAAGATCTGAAATGCTTGAATATTGTTCTAATAGATGAAGAAACTTAGGATGTGAAGAGTGCAAAGAAGATGATTCAGGAACTGGAAACAGGAATAATGGCTATCAAAGATAGCAAGGAGCTCACCATGGAAGATTTTACTTCCATAGCCAACACTGAGGCTATGCAGGTTGTCTGTGTAGACCATTTGGAGTCCCACAAGTTAAAGTTGAATCAAATCTGCAAGGATAGGAATGTTCTTGGACAAAGGATTTCCCTCATTAGTCTACAGTATCATGCAACCATTATCAGTGCATCGTTGGCTCATGAAGAGTGGAAGTAGAAACGTGCACCCGAAATGCCACAGAACTGAATTTCAAGCGTCCAGCTCAACCGATATCAGTGGATTTTCTCTACACTTTTTGGGTCATTGCTGTCTAGGTTAAAGTTTACTAGTTTTAGTACTTTCTAGTTATCTTAATCAGTTAATTTCCAAAACTCATGGAGTTTCAAAACATTACTATTTTGATAAATGTAATTAATCACTATATAGAGCCAGGAAGAAACTATCGAAAGGGATGTTAGTTATTTCATGCTTAAGTAAAGTAGTTAAAGTTTATTTTCTAGAGAACTTGAATGAAGTCTTTCCATATCAGTGAATAAAAGAAACTTATTGCCATAGATCTGTTGGTTTATATCTTTGAGTGGGCCTCTATTGGGGTATTCTGAGTTGAATGGAATTTCTTGATTGAATGTTTATAGTTTTCTTTGAATCTAATTTTAAGTAGTGTTGAATTGATATATTGTTTATTCACTGAATTTTGTGAGCTTCAAGTTTATTAGTTATCATTGCACAGTAATTATATCATGTTGATGAAAGTTACTGTTTTAGCCTTACCAACTCTCTGGTTAAAAGTTTGATATTTGCAGCAAATGCATTATTCTTTGGCATAAAATATTCATTGAAAATATTTCTAGGAGATGTACCACAATTCAAAGGTTTAAGCACCTAGGTTTAATCCATTTGTTAGTAAAGTTTGAATGTTTCATAATGGGCAATAGAGCATAAGAAATAAATTCGAAAGAGATAAATTCATTTACTAACAGAAGGCAAATGAGAGTTTATATAGAGATTTCAAGGTGAGGCTCCTCAAGCAATGTAAGGGCCCATAATTAAAATTTCACCTTGAATTATGGTCCAATCACAATAACCAACTAAGGAGGGAAAATAATTAAATGAATTTTAAATTAAAACCCTCCTTCATTCAGGTCTGGAATCTGACACTGATTTCGGGGTCCTCTGGGACCAAAATTTGAAGAGGGGGATTAAATATCAAAAGAGGTCAAGGATGACCTTGACTTTGACCTAGGTCAAATTCAACCTCAACCTAGGTCAAAGTTGACCTCAAACTATACCTAGGGGTCAAGATCCAGCCAAAGCATAAAATAGGAAGTCTTGGGGATGCCCAAAGACCTAGAAATGATGACAGAATAGGGTAGAGTGCCAGAGAAGGGCACAGAGTCCTATGATGAATATGATGAAGGCTAGAAGGACCTATACCTAGATCCTACCTAGAAAATAGAGCCATAGAGAAGGGGAATCAAGGAGAATCCTCAGGATCCTAACCCAATTTCACCTAGAATGAAGGAATCAAGGGAAATATCATGATAATGTACTAAAATAGGGTGCTAAACCTATCAAGATGGAAGTGCTTCCATTTTAAGATGATACACACACCAAGGTCCTAAAATTCAAGATTCCAAAAATTCCCCTTTTTCTCGAACTAACAAACAAGATCAAATTTAATCTAAATTAACTATGCCAAAAAAAAATCTTTCACGCAAAAAAATTTCATTTCCCAATGGCTTGAAAATTTATACTAGGTCCTTCTCAGACCTACAAAATTTTATTTTTATTTTACCATCATCAACTGACACAGGGGTAGGGTAGATACAAGCAGAATCAAGCAGGATTGACTCCACTTGAATCAACAACAAGCCCTTGCTCAGAGTTACACAACGGAAGCAATATAATATCTCATGAAAGAAATGGAAACACAATGGATATGAGACAATCAACTAGCAGCAACAACGGAGAATTTATCTTATTTATTCAAACATACCTGGCTGTGAGGCCTTCTGAGTTTCAACCTTATACAATAAGAATTATGCAATTAGAATTATTGTGAGCATATCCTCTTCTATGACACTTCTTCTACTATCCTTCTACCATCTAGAATTGCCTCTTCATCAATCCAAGCTCCAAATATATAGCCAACAAAGCCACAAGTTGGCTAGTCAGGCATTTAATTACATTATAGGTCCAGCCGGGAAGATTTCAATCAAAATTAATGAAAGAGTCAATCAGGTCAACTGGTGATGACTTATGGTCTTCGAAAGTTGGGTCACCTGAAATGGCAAAAAATATTTTTTCTTCAAAATTTATGTTCAGGTTTCAAAAGTTATTTTGAGCCAACTATGATGTAATAAAATGAAAAATAAAATAATTCTAAGTTTGGTCGGCCCTTAGGGATAAATTTTTGGAACATTCTCAGGCAGTGGAAATTGCCTATATAAGGAAGGCTGTAGTGTTGTCTTAGGTAGTTCAGGACGGTTCTGGGTAGTAGATCTAGGTATTGATTTGAGGCTTTTTCCTACAAAATATTGTAAGGGAATGCCCATGTGGCTTTGCATATTGTAATTCTGAAAGTTTGTAATTCCACATTTGTGGAGATAATAAGAAGCCCATTTTCAGTTCTTACATATTGTTGTTGTTTCTCTGTTTCTATTATGTGTTTGTGGTATTAAGGGGAGCACCCTTCATTAAGTGGTATCAGAGCAGGAGTTCCTGAGTGTGTAAATAGATCACTGATTGTGAGGCAATTTGCACCAGGACCATGGGTTAGAATTTCTGTGTAATCAGATCACCGACTGTGAGGTAGTTTGCACCAGGACCATGGTTAGGGTTTCTATGTAAATAGATCACCAACTACAAGGTAGTTTGCACCTAGACCATGGTTAGGGTTTTAATGAGAATCATGAAAATGCCTCCATGAAGGGAACGTGGTGGAAGAGCTAGTGTTGTAACACCTGAGGTTAGAGTGCTCTAGAGAGAAGTGCGAGAATTGCAAGAAGAGATTCACAGATGAATGAATCTAAATGTTAGAGTCGAAAATGAGGATGAAGCCGAAGAAGAAGATCAAGAAGGAGAAGTTGAAGTTATGAATCAAGAAGAAGAAAGAATTTTCTGGGCCATCTCAAAGATCGGGAAAAAACCTAAGATTGAGGTTCTAACTTTTTTAGGAAATCTTAACCTAGAGGAATTGATCGATTGGATCAATGAATGTGAAGAATATTTTGAGTATGAAGATATCGAGGATCCTGACCAGGTCAAGTTTGCGAAAAGGCTAGATTGAAGGGTCATGCAAAGATCTAGTGGCAAGAGATTCAATTGGAGCGAAATCAAAGAGGAAAGGATAAAATCGCAAGATGGGATCAAATGGTGGATAAATTGAAGTGATAGTTCATCCCTGTTGATTATGAGCTTGACCTACTGAAGAAGATGCAAAGTTTAAAGCAAGTGGGAAGATCTGTTCAGGAGTATATAGAGGATTTCTTTTGAATCCTCATCAGAACAGGCCATGCAGAAGCTGATAAGGAGAAATTTTCCCGTTACTTTAATGGGTTGAGGACAAGCATTCAGGAGGAGCTGAATCTGGTTCAAATGAATAGTATTGAAGAGGGATACAAGTCTTCCCTAAAAGTAGAGGAAAGTTGAACAAGAAGTTCGAGAGCAGACAAAACGGAAGAGGTCATGGTGGATGATCTGGTGGATGGTCATATGGAGGCCAAAATGAAGATCTGACAAAGAAGGATGAGGCCAGTAGTAGTCAAAATTAGAGAGGAAATAATTCCAATCATTTAAAAGATAAGAACAATAGAGATCAAAGAGGAAGAGGAGGCTTTCGTGGAACATGTTTTCACTGTGGAGAAGAAGGTCATAGGGTATTTGAATGTCCTCAATGCCAAGGAGGGATGGATAGGAGGAATGAAGGCTAGGTCAGAGTTGCACATGTAGATAAAGATGCCAGATCATCAAATTCTAAAGATGCTGAAAGAGGAGAAATGTTGATCAATAGAAGAGTCCTGCTGAGTGGTGAGAATAAACCTAAACAAAGGAGGAGCCTGTTTCACACCAGGTGCAAGTGTGCAGGTAAGTGTTGTGATGTGATTATTGATAGTGGTAGCACTAAAAATTTGGTGTCGAAAGAGATGGTGACAAAGTTGAAGCTCAAGAGACAGAAATAGCCACATCCATATCAGATTTCCTAGGTGTAGGATGACCACAAGGTCATGGTCAGTGAACAGTGCCTAGTAAAGTTCAAGATTTCCAGGTACCATGATGAGGTACTATGCAATATCATATCTATGGATACATATCATATGTGGTTGGGTAGACCTTGGTAGTTTGATAGATGTGTTGTACACAATGGTCATGTGAATACCTATTCCCTGACAAAGGATGGAGTGTGACATAAGCTAAAGCCATTGAATGAGACTGAAGAAAAGGTATGTGGTAATGCAAGAATAACTTTTGTTGATGGAAGGAAATTCCTATATGGTATGAGGCATGAGCATGTGTGTTTTTCTTTAATTCCAAAAGCTGGTAAAGAGGAAGTAGAGGATGTACCTATAGAGGTTGTAGATTTGTTGAATGAGTTTCAAGATATTGTATCTAATAATGTACCTAATGGATTACCACCAGTAAGGAAGATCAGTCATCAGATGGATTTGATTCAAGGAGGCAATTTTCCAAACAAGGTAGTACACAGAATGACACTAGCAGAAATTGAAGAGTTGAAGATAGATTTGAAGTTTAGTTCATCACATCATCCACAAATTGTTTATGGAAGTAGTCCCAGAAATGCATCTGAGTTTAGGAAGATAGATATAAAGGATAAATAAGTAGTGTTGAAGCTAAGGATTTTGCAGAACATTTGAAGATCATCTATGAGGAGGTGAGGAAGCATATTACCAAGATGAATGCATAGTATAAGGCTAAGGTAGATGAGAAAAGGAGGCAGAAGGAGTTTCAGGTTGGAGATGAATTCATGGTTCATTTGTGGAAGGAGCGATTTCCAGTTGGTACATATAACAAGCTAAAAATGAAGAAGTTTGGGCCATGTAAGATACTGAAGAAGCATGATTCAGGAAATGCATATGAGGTCGAGTTGCCTACTGAGCTAAATGTTTCACCAGTATTTAATGTTTCAGATCTGACAGAGTATCATGAAGGAGGTGTTGAAGATGAGGTTACAGCAGCACAGTGGAGTATTTCAACAACCAATTTAGATATCAAGGAGATTGAAGACATATAGGACAATCATGTTGGTAGAAGCACGAGGAACATGACATATGAAGAATATTTGGTCAAATGGAAAGAACCACCAATTGAAGATTAATCATGGCTAATGAAGGAGGAGGTTAACCATCTTGG
Source organism: Chamaecyparis obtusa (assembly GCA_027943335.1). Lineage (NCBI taxonomy): Eukaryota > Viridiplantae > Streptophyta > Pinopsida > Cupressales > Cupressaceae > Chamaecyparis > Chamaecyparis obtusa. Next base: position 64,170 of record BSBK01006490.1, on the reverse strand, counting down.
TTTTCCTCTGCACACCTAAGTCGTGACAGGGTTACTTCTCAAATTACTTTAGGTGTCTGATGGAGGAGCATCCTAGGTGTAAGAGCAATCTTGCATCACCCAAAAATATGTTTGGTTTCTTTTCAATAAGGGCTATCTTGTGCAGAGCTGCTATTTATGGAAACTTGCTATTTTTAGTAAGTTGGTCATCTGATCTCAGAATGTTTTGATTTCTTCCCTAGAGGTTCATTTTGGTCATATCAGTCTGCCAGTAAAGTTTCATTAACAGATCAAGTCTAGCTTTGTAGATATTGAAGATTTTCAATATTGGCAACATGGTACAGAAACTTTGAACTCAGTTTTGAAGGCTTTACAAGCCCTGGATGAGGTTAAAAATTTGGGTGACAGGCACTTGCACAAGTCAATCCTATAGAGTGCTTTGTGGCCTTTCCAGAATGGGGTTATAATAGTCAATCGGGTCAACTGGCGATGACTTATGGTCTTCAGAAGTTGGGTCACCTGAAATGGTAGAAATTTTTCTTCAAAATTTTTGTTCGGGTTTCAAAAGTTATTTTGAGCCGACTATGATGTAATAAAATGAAAAATAAAATAATTATAAGTTTGGTCGGCCCTTAGGCCTAAATTTATGGAACCTTCTTGGGCGGTGGAAATTGCCTATATAAGGAAGGCTGTAGTGTTGTCTTAGGTAGCTCGGGATAGTTCTGGGTAGTAGATCTGGGTATTGATTCAAGGCTTTGTCCTACAAAATATTGTAAGGGAATGCCCATGTGGCTTTGCATATTGTAATTCTGAAAGTTTGTAATTCCACATTTGTGGAGATAATAAGAAGCCCATTTTCAGTTCTTCAATATTGTTGCTGTTTCTCTGTTTCTATTATGTGTTTGTGGTATTAAGGGGAAGACCCTCCATCAGGTCCTCAACATCATGGAAGCTTCACATAACATGAAAGCAACAAATGCAAAGATAATAATGCAAACAAGAGAAAATAGGTACAGAAATTAGGAAATGTTTTTGGTTGATGCAAGATTGCTCAAAGACCCAGGATGCTCCTACATCAGACATCTGGGGTAAATAAAGAAATGATGTCCCATCAAGAACTACTCATATTTTGACCTGAATCATAAAGATCCAACTTAGCTTGTGTAATCCATGAACTGTCTTCAACTAGCTTATCTTTCCACTGAACTAGATATTCCATGTAGTCCTTTCCTCTTGTACTTTTTCTCACTCTTTGATTCAAGATCTTCTCAATGATATCTATTTTCTTCTTAGGATAGTCTAGATCATCTTCAATCTCATCATTTGATTCAAAGTACTCAAATATATCATCAATATTGAATATAGGTGATATATCCATGTCCACTGGTAATTCCACTTCATAAGCATTTTCACTGTCAAACTTCTTCAGAATCTTACAAGGTCCAAACTTCTTCATTTTTAGCTTGTTGTAGGTACCAACTAGAAATCTATTCTTTTTCAAATGAATCATAACCTCATCACCAACTTCAAAAGATTTATGTCTCCTTCTCTTGTCTGCTCTCTATTTGTATTTCAGATTACTGTCCTCCAAATTCTTTTTAACTTCATCATGTAAAGTTCTCATGTATACTACAAAATCTTTGGCTTCAACACTTCTTCTTGTCTCAGTAGGTAAATCTCTCAGCTATGTGGTTCCCTTAGGATTAAATCTAGTAACAATCTCAAATGGTGTCCTCTTAGTGCTTCTATTCACCAAATTATTAAATGCACTCTTCTTGTGCCAAAATCAAATCCCAATTAGTAGGCTTATCTCCAACTAAACATCTCAACAAGTTTCCCAAACTTATGTTCACAACTTCAGTCTGTCCATCTATCTGAGGGTGAAATGTAGAACTAAACTTCAATTCTATACTCATCTTTTTCCAAAGCATTTTCCAAAAATAACCAGTAAACTTAGTATCTATATTTGAAACAATAGATTTAAGAAAACTATGCAATCTTATCACTTCCTTGAAAAATAATTCAGCTACATGAAATGCATCAGATGTCTTCTTACAAGGTATGAAATGAGCCATCTTAGAAAATCTATTGACCACTACCAAAATAGAATCATTACCTCTCTGAGCTCTAGGCAATCCAAGAACAAAGTCCATACTCACATCTTCCCAAGGTCTATCAAGTACAGGCAAAGGTGTATACAATCCCACATTCTGACTAGTTCCTTTTGCAACTTGACAAATTCTGCAACCCTTAACCATTCTCTATAGATCTCTATAAATCTGTGGCCAAAAGTATCTTTCTAAAATCAAATTCATAGTCTTATCAATCCCAAAATGTCCAGCAAGTCCACCACTATGTTTCTCTTTCATTATGTTATCTCTCATAGATCCTCTAGGTATGCACAATTGAACTCCTTTAAACAACATGTCTTTTTGAATGAAATAATCAGTCCACTTATCACTTGCTATGTGTTCCTTACAAGCTTTCCAAGGTTCTAAAAAATCAATGTCAGTCTCATACAAACACTTCAAATCATCAAAACCAAGTACCTCAACTCTCATCTATGTCAGTAAATTTCTTCTTCGACTCAAGGCATCAGCAACCTTATTTGATTGTCCACTTTTATGCTTCAATGAAAAGGAAAAGTTCTGCAAGAACTCAACCCACTTCATATGTCTCTGATTCAACTTATTATGACTTTCCAAATACTGCAAAGCTTTATGGTTAGTGTACAACACAAAATCTTTAGGCATCAAATAATGTCTCCACTTCTTCAAAGCTTGAACAATAGCATAGAATTCCTGGTCATAAACTGAATATTTTCTTTTAGCATCATTCAACTTTTCACTAAAGAAAGCTATAGGTTTTCCTTCTTGACTCAAAATAGATCCAATTGCACTACCACTAGCATCACATTCAACTTGAAAAACTTTACTAAAATCAGGCAAATCAAGTGTAGGAAACTCTATAATTCTTTGTTTCAATGTTTCAAAACTCTTTTGTGCTCCATGTGTCCATTTAAAATCCCTTTTATCTCATCTCATAGTTTCATTCATAGCATTACAAATAGAACTAAAATTTCTGATGAACTTCCTATAAAAACTTACCAATCCATGAAATGATCTTACCTCTCCAATACTCTTTGGTGTAGGCCAATCAAGTATAGCTCTCACTTTCTCAAGATCCATCTTCAATCCATCATCTGAAATTAAAAAGTCAAGGTATACAATCTCCTCTTTCATAAATGAACATTTTTTCAAATTAAACAACAACTTTTCTTCCTTCAATCTCTGCAATACATTTCTGATATGTTCAAGATGTTCTTCCTTACTCTTATTGAATATCAAAATGTCATCAAGATATACAATCACAAACTTACCCAATAATCTTTTCAAAACTTCATTCATTAGCCTCATGAAAGTACTAGGTGCATTAGTTAAACCAAAAGGCATAACCAACCATTCATACAAACCTTCATTAGTCTTAACAGCAGTTTTCCATTCATCCCCTTCTCTGATCCTAATCTAATGATATCCACTTTTCAAATCAATCTTTTTGAAATACTTTTCTCCACTCAAACTATCCATTATGTCATCCATCCTAGGTAAAGGAAATCTGTACTTTACTATTATCTTGTTTATAGCTCTAGAATCAGTGCACATTCTCCATTCTCCATTCCTTTTAGGTGCTAATACAATAGGTACTGCACAAGGACTCAAACTTTCCCTAATCAAACCTCTTTCAAGAAATTCTTGTACTTGTCTATTCAATTCAGTCTTTTCATCAGGTGTCAACCTATGTGGTGCTTTATTAGGCAAACTAGCTCCAGGTATCAAATCCATACAGTGACTTATACTTCTCATAGGTGGTAAACCATCATGTACATTATCAGAAATGATGTCATGAAATTCATTCAACAAAGGCTTAACCTCAGGTGAATGTTCTAACTCATCTTGTTTCTCATTCTTTCTTGGAATTAAAGCAAAGAAAACATTATGTTCTTTCATTTCTCTTGCAAACTTTTTACCATCAACCAAACATACTCTGACTATGGTACAATGAATTTCATCAAACTTCTCTATCAAAGGCGACAATACTTGTTTCTTTTTGGATCCATCCAAATAGTATACTGATTCAATCTACCATCATGCAAAGCTTTCCTATCATACTACCAAGGTCTACCCAAAAGAATATGACAACAATCCATAGGCATAATATCACACAAGACTTCATCATGATAATTCCCAATTTTAAACTTAACAAGGCATTGTTCACTTACAAGTAGTTTATGCTCCTTCTGGATCCAAGCAATATGGTAAGGCTTAGGATGTTTCAATCTCTGCAACTTTAATTTGTTAACTAGCTCTTCGGATGCCAAATTATCAGAACTTCCACTATCAATGATTACCTTGCAACATTTGTCAGTGATCTTACATCTGGTTTTGAACAAACTTTTCCTCAGAATAGGTTCCTCATCAGCTTCTTCATTCCACAATATCCTTCTTAACATCAAGTTCTCACCATGTTCAGGTTCATTAGACATTTCCTCAACTTCTTCACAAGCCAAATTGTTTCTGCCATTACTTCTAGTCTTCTTTCTAGAGTTAGTACATTCAAAAGCTCTATGTCCTTCTTCACCACATTTGTAACAAGTACCTTTAAACCAAGATTTCTCTTCTCTTTTACCATTATTGTTATTCCTAGAGTAACCAGTATAGCTACCTCTAGAGTAGTTACCTCTTTTAGCAGGTTCATCTTTCCATCCTTTATTTTGCACTACATTGTCAGATCTACTACTTTCTCCATAAGATTTGTCTCTACTTCTCTAAAATATGCCACCTCTTCCTCTTTGTCTTTGTTCATGTCTCTTTGTCAATCTCTCTTATACCTTCAAAGAAAATTGATATGCTTCTTCCACACTATCTATTTTCACATAGTTGATCTCATCTTGAATAGATGTCCTTGGGCCATTAAGATATCTAGCCACTTTCTCAACTTCATCATCCACATGTTGAGATCTAATATCCAATTTATAAAATTCCTCAGTATATTCTTTCACACTCATGTCCTTTTGTCTCACCTTTTGCATCTTTCTCATCAGACTAACTTGGTAGTCAGCTGGAAGAAACTTCTTCTTCATCTTTCCAAGCATCTTCATCCATGTCTTGATCTTTTCTTTTCCTCTCCTCTATCTCTCAGTTTGCAAATGATCCCACCAAAGAGATGCATGCCCTTTCAACTTTGTGACTGCTATCTTAACCTTCTTATTATCAAGAGTACCTTCATACTCAAAGTATTTATCCATCTCAGAGATCCAATCCAAAAGTGTATTGGTCTCAAGTCTTCCATCATAGAAAGCAACTTCAACTGCAAGTCTGGAGTTAGCCTTAGACAAAACTCTCAAAAGTCTTTCCTCATCTTGTTCAACTTCAGGTTCAGGATTAGGTGTTGCTTCTTCTTCTTCATCACTAACATCTTCAAGATGTGCTCCTGTTCTTTGGGCTGTCTCTACAGCTTCAAGACTAGTTGCAATCTACCTCAACATATCCATGATAGAATTATCATTTCTTCTACCTCGAACCATCTTGACAATCAAGTTCCAGCAAGATCGTAACCTTATGCAAGTTATAGGTTAGATCTCAGATCTACCACCCTACAACCAATCCAATAAGGTTCTCCATGATCCAATCCACAAGAAAGAACTTGCTCTGATACCACTTGATGCAAGGGTAGGATAGATACAAGTGGATTCAATCCTTCTTGATTCTGCTTGTATCTACCCTGCCCCTGCGTCATCAACCAATTCTTTGATGAAATAATATATAATTTTAATGTTCTTTCTTCTTCTATGAAACACAATATTTTTTGTCAGGGATATTAAGGAAACATTTTTATAATAAATTGTGGTTCCTTTATCTTGTTTTTCCTTAAAATCCATTAAGATTATTCTAATCCAAATAGCTTGACATGATGTTGCATTTTCTGCTACATACTCATCATTTGTTGTAGATAGAGAAGTAATGGGTTTCTTCATTGAAGTCTATGCTATTTCTCCTAAACCAATATGGAACACATATCTAGATGTTCTCTTTTATCATCTAAACTTACTTCCCAATGACTATGTGTGTAACCAATCAACCCAATATAATCTGATGTAGTATACAAAATGCCATATCCTTTGGTACCACTCACATTGATGCAGGGACTTCTAATAGTCATAACTTTTGACTCGGTAGTCTATTTTTGTTGAAATTTTACAAGTAGATTCTTTAGGAGAATCCATTTGGATTTTTTATGAGCTCATCTTAGTATGTAGCCATTTCAACATCTTTTTAGGAGCTAGAAAGTTTGTTTGGACCTCCAGAATAGGCTTTTAGTTTTTTTTGGAGTTTTTAGAAAGTTGTTTTCTTTAATAATTTCAAAATCATGTTTCTAATTTCAAAGATTAGTCAAAAATTCCTCTTATCTTAGTTTAGGGAAACTTTAGAGGTAAAATCCATTTTTTAGGAGTTGTTTTAGAACTAACAAAAATGGCAAAAAATTGATTTTGTGAAAATCTACCAAAAATAGTAATTTTCAAATTTGGTTAAATTAGTGTTTCCTGTTATTGTAAGTCAAAGATTAGTTGGATAAATAATGAAGAGTTATGAATTCTAAAATACTCTATTGTGTTTTCCTATATTCTTTATGATATTTTTTTATTGTTAAAATTGGGTTGCATCATCTTGTCTTAGAGTAGGAAGATGGCTTGGAGAGGATGAGGAAGAGGTAACACAAAGATGGAAATGCACATGAAAATAATCTAGAGACAAGTTGCAACAATTTTGGAAAGGATTTCTAATCAAGGGCTAAGACAAAGAGAAGATAATTCAAATGACAAAGCAAACAATGGAGGAGGAGCTAAACAACATTTAGAAGTTGTAGAAGAGGAGGAGAAAAAAATAAAGTTTCTTTTGAAGAAAGGATGCTTAGGGCATTAAAGGAAAGAAATGATGACATCAAAGTTGAAGTATTTGACTATGGAGGTAGTCTTAAACAAGAGGAGTTGATAGATTGGCTAAATAGCTTGGGGAATTTCTTTGAATGGAAGCATATTATAGAGGAAAAGGAGGTAAAATTTTCCTGCACAAAACTAAAAGGGCATGCAATGATCTGGTAGGATCGCTTGCAAAAGGAAAGAAACTGAAAGGGGTAGGAGAAAATATGGACATGGAAGAAGATGGAGAAGAAACTAAGAGATAAATTTCTATCTGTAGATATACACAAACCCTCTTTCAAAAAATTTTGAATTTCAAGAAAAATCTATCTACTATAGAAGACTATACAAATGAGTTCTACAAACTATCCATTTGAGTGGACCCCATGAAACTTATCAGAATATGGCTATGAGGTATGTTAGTGGATTAAATTTCTCTATTCAAGATGGGTTAAGAATGCATAAAATCACTAGCATGAAAGAGGCATACCAGCTTGCCTTGAAACCAGAGCCAACAATATTTTCAAAGAGATAGAGGAGAAAGGAGGGAAAATCATCCCCATCCTATGGTGGTTCAATTTATGGTCAAGGATAATCATCCCATGGAATAGAAAAATAAGAAGAAACATGCCAGGCTCCATCAAATCAACAAAGAGGAAGGGGGTTTCTTTGAGGTAGAGGTTATGGTAGAGGTAGAGGATAGGAAGGTCAAAGAAGATAATTTACTTGTTTTAGACATGGAGAAGGGTTATAATTATAACATGCAAGATACAAGTTAAGGGGGACCACCAAGGTTGAACCTAGTTCAAGCTAAGAATGAAGGAGCAGAGAAAGAGGTGATTGGCTGTGAAAAGTTGAGTCCAACTTTTGGTCAAAAGGTGGAAGTGTTTTCCTTATTTTTCAATTTTCCTATCAATTGATGTCTAAATTTAATACCCACATGGTATAAATTTATTTTTAGCAGTAATGTTTAAAAACCACTTTTTCAAAATGCTTGTTTGAGGACCATAACATAGCTGTGTACAACCACCATATTTTGACCTAAATAAATTATGAATTTTTGCAAATCATTCTAGGGAAATATGCCGAAGACACCAAAGATTGATGAGCATATTTTTTCTTATTTTCTTATTGAATATTTTTTAATTAATTTTTAATTGACTATAAAGAACATTTTCAAAACTTCTGGTGTACGACCACCATAATTTGATGAAAATTTCATATTTTTACATAATTCTATTTTTAATCTTTAAGAGAATTATATGTAGATTGATGTCATATAATTTATCTTCCAAAAAAGTCAAAGTCAAAAAATTTATTAAATTTTTAGTGAACCTCACTATTTTACAATTAGGTACCACTTTTTATTAATAAATAATGCAAAAATAGTAAAAAATAATTATATCATTATGAAATTTACACTTTTGAAATCAGGACAGTGAGAACTCTAATGGGTTTTTGTTTCCTCAAAAAATATGATCAGGAAGGCCCTCAAAAAATTACAAGGCATAAATATGGCATTCTAGTGCCTTAATCAAATTTTTGGATGTCAAGACATAGGACTAGTTCTACCAAGCCTAAACCAAACCTATTTCGATCTAAAATCTGAGGAGGAGGTGTGTTTCCCACTCATGTCTTAAGAAATGGGTGCATGTTATTCAAATTATTTTTTAAAAGTACATGTTTCTTTAAAAAAAAATCAATGCATTAAAATGCATTTCTAGTCGTAAAAAAAATTTAGAAACAGGCACCCATTTTTTGAATTTTGGATCAGGTGTCTGAACCTAAATCGGGTGCCTATTTTTTTAAAACTAGTGCCCATTTCCAGTGGTATTCTCCAATTCTACAAGACTTTTGTCGAATAGGTGCACAACTTCTTGAACTTACCTAGGTATCTCCAAATGTAGGGGAAAGTCTCATGATAAGGATGACAATGAAAATTATAGTTGTACTTTAGGTGGAAAAGGCCCTGATGCTTCATGGCTCAAAACCAATGTATTTTGTACAAGGTGTACTTTAGGTGGAAAGGTTTCTCAAGTGATTATTGATGGAGGTAGTTGTGAGAATATGGTTTATAAGGAAATGGTAGATTAATTCAATTCTCATTGTAAAAGGAATCCTCAACCCTATTGTATTGCATGGTTTAAAAAGGTAAATCAAGTTACAATAAATAAGAGGCATCTTGTTACATTTTCCATAGGAAATATCTACAAAGATGAGGTGTGGTGTGATTTCATTCCAATGGATGCATGTTATATCTTGTTAGGAATATCCTGACATGATGGAGAAAAGAATAAATATACCTTTTGGAAGGACAAATCTAAAGTAATTTTATTGCCTCTCAAGGATGATGGGAAGAGTGAGAATTTTTTATCTAAAAAAGAGCTTGTCAAAGAACTAAAAGTGACACGGTGTTGTTATGCATTGGTGGTGAGAAAAGGAGAAGAAAAAAATACTTGTTAATATCACAGGGAGGAGCTACAATATTGGAATAATTATCTGATGTTATTCCAGAGTAATTATATGATGGTCTTCCACCAAGAGAGATATCCAATATCATATTGACCTTATTCTAGCCTATGAAGGTATTTCTTATACACAAAGAGTAAATTATTAAAACCATCTCACAGGGTTATAGATAGGGTCAATTAATTAAATTGATAAGAATGAGAAAATGATAAAGGCACTGTCTATTATTGATCTAGGGTAATTTTATCAAGTGTCTCCAGAGAAATCCTAATCAAGAATTATATTTACATTTTATAAATCATTTATATAATAAAGAATTCATACAAGCTTTTCTTTTGAAGAAAGTAATTCAAAATTCATAAATTGTAAAATTATTGTGGAAATCATAATAGATCCACCTCAAGAAGTATTTCCATCTTGAAGAGATCATCAAAGAGTTAAATTTCCTATACAAAAGCCTACAAAAAAAAATTGAGGGAGAGGTGAAGGTTCACCCGCCTAGGTCTCGTGAATCTTGAGGTGTGGGGGAATATGATAATTCTTGTTCATTGACCAAAAATGATTGAGAAGTTTGAAAGAGAAGTGGAAAAACTCTTAGATTTCTAGTCTATATTTTTGGGAACCAACAAATTGATGACTTTGCCAGGGAATTTTTCTTTAAAGTACAAATTCCAAAATCTCAGTAAAAGTATACTCTACTAGAAGGAACTAGAAGACAATAAACAATATTTTCTTCTAAAAGAGTTCACAACTCTATTATTCAAAAAAAATTTTAGTTAGTGACTCTGTTGAGGTGGAAGATCCATAATGAAATTAAAAAAATTCCTTTTTGAAAGAGATAGCAATTTTATTGCAGAATGTATCAAAATAAATAGTCATTTCAGAGAAACTTATTTATTCTTGATGGCATCAAGCCATTAGATCTTAGAATATTTTAATGCATCCCTAATAATATATTCCCAAAGTTCTCATAGCTTCTACTGAAATTTCATGGACAATATTATGAATCATCACTTGAATATTTGGATGCATTCTACACATTCATAGAGGCTAATAAGATTTGTGTGGGAGATAAAGTGATGAAACTATTTGTCAGAACATTGAAAGATAATGCAAGAGATGGATATGATTCATTACATACTTGGAGCATCTCATCATGGGGATAATTTGAGCAATGATGAAACTATTTGTTAGAAGATTGAAAGATAATGCAAGAGATGCATATGATTCATTAGCTACTTAGAGAATCTCATCATGAGGATAATTTGAGAAATGGTTTCTTGATATGTTTTATTCAATATAAATGATGAAGAATAAAATACGTATTATGAATAAGAAAAAAATCATAATTACATTATGGAAGAAGAATCTTTGATGTCTCTCCTAGGTTCATTTTTTAGTTTAAAAAGATATGAAGGTGAATCTGCAACACATTTTTTCATAAGGATGGTAAAAATTTACCAGGAAATATCTTGAGACATCATGCCTCCGCACAAGGAACTGCTAAATAAAATTCATGATTTGGGAATCTCAAGTGACTCTGGTATGAAATCACTTTTCAAAATTTTAGAAGAAGATAATGAATAGAAGGTGAAATCTATAGAGGCACAAAGACCTAATGATGTTTCAAATTCAAATGAAGAATAAATTTTGACTCATATTGAGAAAGAATCTATTTATGGTGACACTTGTGTTGAGATAGATATTAGTGACCATGATGATGAGGAGGAAGACCTTCTTAGTACTAAAGAATTTTCAGATTTATTAGACATTGAATATCAAAGATATCTTAAGAAAAATGGTCCCAATTCTTTCTCAATCTACCTGAATAAAAAAATTAATGGATAACTGCATATTCATGATAGATTTCATGAAGAAGATGAAGATCCCAAGGAAAATGATACATCAAAGGAATACATACACTATGATGAGTATAGTAGGGAAGGTGTTCCCAGAGATGTTTTTGAATATTTTTAAAATATTCAGTATAATAAATTTATAGAGGAATATAAATAAATGTTTCCCAAATTTGAATCACTTTTTAATCCATTTTGTGAAATAGAGTTGCATCTAGAAAATGGAGATGAAGTAGAACTGCATACGGTATATGAGAAGGAGAAAATTTTAGGAGATAACATTGACATTTTTCAGGTTGATGAAGGATATGATGACTCTCAAGAGGATCCATTCAGTGAAGATATGCGGGTGACCCCACAATAGTGGGTTGCACTTTTTTAGACATGCTATTTTTTGCTGAAATAACATAGTTTTAATAAAATATGATAATTTAAGCCTTGAGAGGTTCCATTTGAAGGAATTAATTACAAATGGTTAGCTCAAATCCTCTTAGATAAAAAAAATATTGATATAACATTTATACTCCTCATTCATACCTACAATGGAGTCTCCTCCACACCTATTAAAATGCTAACAAAAAATCACTTTGACTTTATCTTTTGGTAGATCAAATAAATCCATTTAAAAAAGCTATCTATTTAGTAAGGCACTACTAAGAAAAATATTTCCAATGATTATAATGTTAATATATATTAATTTTATTATGACTTTGTCTTTTTAGTTTTACTAAACATAGATATTTCACTGTATGTCTACCTCTATGTTTGACGCTTATGGAAAAATAGTAAATGAGAGAAAAAAAATTCTAAAAAACATCTATGGCCTAGGTATTAAAGTTCTCTTTCTATCAAAAAAAATAAGAAGGAAATTGGACAAATACACAACAAATTATAAGCTATGTAGTCAAGTTATGTCAAAATTATGGTTTAGTCAACTTCAAATGTTAATAAAATATGCAATAATCATGATAATGTCATCAAACCAATTGCATGCCCTTCATATGGATGTTACAAAACTAAATTCAAAAGAAGCACATTGATATCTATTTTAGAAAAAAAGTTACGCTTTATGAAAATAATGTAACTCTTTGAAAATGACATTTTTAGCAACATACCAGTTTTTGTGCCAGAAAGAAAAAACTTTTCAAATCAATTCAAAAATAAAAATAAAAAATATATTTAGAATCTAGATAGAAAATCCTTAAAGACTCTAATTTACTTCATCTTCTGATTTCAAATGGTTTAATGAAAATATGCATCTGAATCTGAAAGTTTTTTCAAAATGTAGAGTTCAGTGTCTATTCAAGCAAAAAAATGTAACCCACTATTGTGGGTTCACCCATGCATTATGATACACTAGATGATCTCTTGTGTGATGAACCACAAGAACGATTCATGGAATGTATGTGTAAAACCACTATATTTTTAAATCCATTTCTTAAAGAGGATATAGAAGAGAATGTGCTCTAAAATGACTCCAAAAAAAATTCAAAATCATAGTATATGAAGGAAAATGAAATAACAAATGATGATATAGTCAAATTAAAATACATATCTTGGAAAAATATTTTTGAAAATAAATTTCATATACATTATAATCTGTCACAAAGGGAGATAAAAGACTTTGGAGCCAAGTGTGAGGGAGGATATGCTCTTCAGATTTTATTTTGTTAGATGTTCTAAATGAAATCAATTAATCAGGAGATGAATAATAATGAAGAAATGGTTGATGATAATATTGTCAAGATGTTTACATTGTTCCATAATCAGAATTAGGTATTTGATAGGGGCAAGTATTGATTCCATATTTTGGTGGCCTAGGGCTACCAAATAAGATCTGATTTGATTATGAAATATGTTGTGACTTTATATCCCAATGGACTTGATACTTGGTATTCTTCTACCAGAGATAGTTGTATTATCACTATGCCCACAAGGAGCATACAACCCTAAAAAGATCCATTGTTGTAACCCTAATTTTGAAAAATTTGGAGTTCTAGACTCTAGGTTAAGAAGAAAATGTCACTCTCCAAAAATATACAATTCCTATGATAGAACATAATCTCATAGTTCCAACTCCCATAAAATGGCTCTAATGCATTGTCAAATTGTCAATTTCCAACCATGACTGGTTGAGATAGTATATACCTATGAAGAAAGGCATGGGACTAAGGAAAAGAACATATTGATAAGGCCTAGGTCGATGGCATCAAGCGGGAAAAAGGAAGCATCACTGATCGGCATAATAAATACCGATCAGCTCCATCAACAAAGAAGACACTAAAAACATAATAGAAATATTTTCTTGTCGATAACTGATGAGGTCATTAGCAATACATACTCTGATGAATATGATGAATATCTATCAATACGTGTGATAGAGATAAAGGTCCTTGACATGAATAAAGTGATCAAGAAGAGTACTTTTGAGTTTCCTCGATATCTGATGAGTACATCGGTGTATCCCATAGCAATATGAGATGTTCAAAGGACATTTTAAAAAGAAGCATTAGGAGTTATGGTGATGGACTTATTAGTATAGTGATACTTATCGATGAAGTGGGTCCCAAGCTACATCGATGCTCAATAGGATTATTGGGATGACTTACACCGATAAAGGGAAAACATATTGTTGGCTAATGGAGGAATTTTCTACCTTGATAGAACAAAATAAGATAAAGTACCATAAGTCATCAAATAGACATACATTGATGTTTCTAGTAATGGATTGACAGGAGTTATTGCGATAAATATCATCGGTGTGAAAATTGCTATTAGTATAGTGCTTCAACAAGCTTGTCTATCCCCGATGGACTAATCAATATTACCTATGTGGCTGGAAATACGTAATAAAGGTTGTAAACATAGGAGTAATGTACATAAAAATATCGTAGAATATATATGAGGAATTATAGTTTCTCAAATGGAGGCTTCGAGTGCATAAGGAAGGAAGAGGTCAGCCAAAAGTAGAGATTCAAAAGAGATAAAGGCTAAAATAAAGGAGCAATGGGTATAAGTAATACGTGTTATTTTTGTGGAAGAATATGAAACCAGAGCATAAATAAAATGATGAGCATAAAGAATGGACTTTGAAGCACCAAATGGTGTACTTACTCTAGTTGTCGATAATTTATCCATTATACACCCCTAAAATAGCTTTAAAATACCTCTAATATGCCTAAATAACTTGTAAAATGGTAACTAATTACATAAACTAAGGCAATTTTAGGATTTGGAATTATTGTTATTTAAAAGGGTGGTTTCTTTTCACCCAAAGGGGTATGCACTTTCATTTTGGAATTAAATATTCATCTATATATAGAGGATATTTTGGTCCAGAAAATGGGGAAAACACAGTTACATCTTTTTGTACATTTTGGGATTTGTCTCTTGGAGAAGAACAATCATACATTATGTAACAATTTGGATTATATTATACTTATTTCAATACAAGTTCAATTTCTTCTTCATCTTTGTTGGTATTTGTATCTTCATTTAATTGATAAGTTCTCTATGATAGTCTTTCTCATTTAGATGCTTTAATGTGCTATCTTATGTTATTATAATTTAAATTAAGTTTTAGTTTGATCATCAGTTTGAAGATTGATTGTGAAGGCTTCATTCTGTCTTATTGGTCTTTTGTTAGGAGGTAAAATCCATAAGACTAATTGTAATAGAAAATTTGAATTATTAATACATTTAGATTCCTTTGAAGTGATGGTCTTGCTTTAAGAGTTATTAAAACTGTCTCACAGGGTTATTCATAGGTTCAATTAATTGAATTGATAAGAATCAACAAATGATAAAGGCATTGGTCTGAGATTGATCTAAGGTAATTTAATCAAGTGTCTCTAGAGAAATCCCAATCAATAATTATATTTACATTACACAAATCATTTATACAATAAAGCATTTATACAAATTTTTCTTTCAACAAAGTAATTCTAAATTCATAAATTATCAAAGCATTGTGAGAATCACAATAGATCCATCTCAAGAACCATTGTCATCTTGAGATATTGTTGAGTTTTAAATCTTCTATACAAAACCTACAACCAACAAATCAGGTTTGAGGTAGAGGCTTACCCGCCTTGGTTTAGCGAAGATTGAAGTGCAGGGGAATTTAATCAAGTGATTATTCTAATTTCTTGGCCAAAGTTGATTGAAAAGTCTTTAGGAGGAGTGGAAAAACTCTTAGAATTCTAATATGTAGTTTTGGGAGCCAACAGGATGTACCTAGGTGTACCATGCTTAGGAAAATTATAAATATAATGAAAAATAGAAAATGAAATTTTGTAAATATATTAAACTTGAAGATAATAGATGATAGAGTACTAGAACAAGATGAAACCATAAAATATATGTAGTTCACTTTCCTCAAGATACCCATGACCTCAAGACTATTTCTTTGGATACTTCCTAGTTGGAGGAAGAGGCTAATGAGGCCATGAAAATGATGGTTTAGCTTCTTGTTTTCTATTTTGGCCTAGTCTATTTTAGCTTTATTCCTTTTAGTCCTTTTTTTTCGTTTGGTTGGCTACTACTTTATTGATGCTTTGTTGAAGGCATCATTTTATATGTAGGGTGTTAGGTCCCTTCAAAACCTATTTGAACCTTAATAAAAAATAATGTTAATAATAGAAAAAAGAAAAGACCAATTTTTTCCTTCAAAAAATCACTCCTCTAAAATCTATTAGAGACTCTAAGTTTGATTTCCTTAAAGAATGATGTTCTTGGCCGAGAAAGGTAATTGGGGCAAATGAGACAATTAGACATATCATTAGGGAATTTGAACTTGGATTCTTTTGTTCTATGACTTTCCTTAGTTTCAATTGATAATGAGATGCATGAAGTTGCTCGGTAGGAAAATTGCAATATGGAATGAAGGAATAGACTCGATGATGCTTCTATTTTAATGAAAAGCATGATAATGATTTGTGGTACATTTTCATGTGGCCTTGCTTGTTTGACAATTGAGTATTATTGTAGTTTTAATGTACACAAACTATTTTGATTTATCTTTGACATTTGGCATTGAATTAATTAGCAATTGTGTTGTATACAATTTTGTTTTCAAATTATGAATTTTTAAACATATTTTTATGTGGTAGACATGATTTTCTCAAAGTATATGTGAATGAGCAAGTATTATTTTAGAAATAATTGTAAGTTTTTTTGTATCAACATAATTTTAAAAAAGATGACCAACTAATGGATGAAGCTTACTAAATACTTGTTAAGGACAAAAGAAATTGTATTAGAAAAAAAGAAAACTGAAAGAAGACTAACAAGACTAACAAGACACTAAAATTATGAAAACTAGATGTAAAAATATTCAATAGAAAAACTAATTAAATTATAATTAAAAATATACTGAGAATAATAATCATCTCCGATTTTAATAATATTGATAATACTACTAACATAAATAATTATAACTGTCATTATGATAACAAACATTGATAGATGCAAAATAAAGTGGCTTCCTAGATAATAGGTAAGAGCAAACATGACGATGTTCGTCGAGCCCATTCTAGAAAATGACTCATAAAACACGAATGTTAACAAGTTCAAGAGATATTTTAGGTTAACACACAAAGAATTGAGTCAATTCGTAGGAGGTATCCATAATCAATGAATGCAAAATTTATTACGTCCAAATTCCCATATCATTGGATTATAAAATTTATGAAAGGAAATGGTCAGTTTCGAATCAAAATAGAGGGAAACAATCTCGAGATCCCATCTATCTTTGAGGCTTCATAATTTTAGGGTGATTTGAAAAAGGATTTTAGTATACAGAAACGGAATGCGGGAGAAAAAGCAAGGGCATTGAAGCGAATAGCATCACATCTGTATATGCCCTAGGAGCACCAAGATTTATTTTGGCAAAAAAACAATGGTTTGAAGGAATTTCAAAATCCTTGTCTCCACGTATTGAGAATACAAATACCCGAATTTAAAGTTACTGTTTGTGGAAACGAGCAGGTGGAGAAGATGAGGTGAGCGTGAGGAGAGAGATGATGAAGAAAGAGACAGGCGGCGGGTATGTGGTTTCAGAATGGTGTCGTACAGAGCACAATTCAAGCATACAAGTGACGCATCTATTATGTTTGCATGACATAATATCTCCGCCCTAAGCGCTGAGCCCCTGACATCTGCCCCCGATTCCGTTTATTTCGCTTCAACTTCATTCTTTCTTGGGATGGGGTTTCTGTGGACGTGCGGTTAATTAAAGCTACGGAATATTAAGAATTTACTCACTTTCTCCACCATAAAATCCTCGACTCCTCAAATCGATTGTGTGCTCTCATTCCCACGGTAAAGTAGTAGGCGTCTCCTTCTCCATATAGGAGTTTGCATTCCCTTGGTACTGGGGAAGTGGTAGGATAGATTTTTGGTGGTTTTCATGGTCCTACTTGCAATTGCATTTGGGTTTGGAATGTTTTGAGATGGTTTTGGATTTCGATTAGGTTTAGTGGGATTGAAGCTTTTTAGAATGCAGCTGGATGAGCAGAGCAGTAGTGAGGAGAAAAGTAGAAAGAGGTATTGTGATGGGGAGTCTGATGATCAGCAGCCTAAGCGTAGGAGTTCAAGTGAGAGCAGTAACAATGGAGAAGAACATGTAAATGGGTGCAAAAAGATTAGTAATAGTAATAATTCTAATGGACCAGGAGGAGGATCCGTAAGGCAGTATGTCAGATCAAAAATGCCTAGGCTTCGTTGGACTCCAGATTTGCACCACTGCTTTGTTCATGCGGTTGAGAGATTGGGCGGCCAAGATAGTGAGTAGTCCTTTTCTATAACCCTCTTATACAAAAATTCTACTAGAAGATTGGTTTCTCTGATAGTTTAATCGAAATTGGGTGCAGGAGCAACTCCTAAGCTGGTATTACAGCTTATGGACGTGAAAGGACTTACCATTGCTCATGTCAAAAGCCACTTGCAGGTGCCCACCGACACACTCATATTGTTCCTCGTTTGTTGCTTAAAATTAGGGTTTCCTATATATTTTCTGTGGAGGCTAATAGTGGTTTGGTGTTTTTGTTGTTTTGTAAAAGATGTACAGGAGCATGAAAAATGACGAGAACGGTCAAGGTAAATAATTTGTTCCATAAAGATATTTGTGCAAGTCCATCCACATACATACGCCTTATTTATTCTATACAGATTACTGTTTTGAACTGACAGTGTGTCCTAAGCCAACAAGAGCAGTCCATGAATACCTGGGTTGATTTGTTTAGCATAATAGGTCACTAAATTTCTGCTTAAAAGCCCTCTTTAATTGTTTAAGCTTGATTTGTGTAGCAACGGAAAGATACACAGAGGAGACAATTTCAGATTGGTTTTCAAGATCTAGATCGACATGTACGCAGCCCTATGACAATGAGAGATCAGAATTCCTCAAGAACAGTAACAAAAACTTTTTACAAGTCCTGGATTATCAACCTGGTTATATGTTTCAGCGTCCTCCCAATTTGAGTTCCTCGGATTATCGGTCCAGATTGAGGTGGGTGTTATGTTTTATTCCCAGATGTTAATTGCATGCAATGCTTATATGACATTCTAATTCAATTTGCATAGATTCACGAAAGCTAGAATTTACTGCACATTATTTTTATGTTAAAGTTGGAGAATTTTGTTTCTAGAATATAGAAAAATTGTTATTATTGATAATTCAGAAGGCAATGTTTGTGGGCATTCAGACCATTGAACAATACCAGAATAAGCCCACACTGCACTAGTACTCAGAGACTAAGTGTTAAATCAGATGCATCTTCCCAGTGGACTGGATTAAGAGATGAAGAAGTCAAAGAAAAGGCTAGGCGTTTGATGCTGTTCCAAGGATCATTTTCGAGGCGAGAATCAACAGATGAAAATATTATAGGTGGACTATATAAAGATGCACCATGGTCAAAGATACACACTTCTTGTAGAGACACCTCATATAACAACAATGTTCCCAAACATGTGATTGAAGACAATACTAGCATAGCCTTAGAAGAGGCTCAGCAAAGAAACTATAACTGGCAGTCAGGAGTACAGGAACAACTAGCTTTACAACTGCAGGTAGATATGAATCTGTAAAACATATGGCCTATGCATCTACATATGTGTGTCTATGTGGATGTTGCAATCTTCACAATATGTTTTTTTCTTCAATGTAGTTACAGAGAGGACAACTAGCAAAGAAAACAGAAAAACTTCCTGGATTGCATCCAGCTGAAGATGGAGAGAAGCCACAACCCATTGCAGGAAGCAGCTTTGAACAAGAAGAAATTGATAGCAATTTATCTCTTTCTTTGTTTTCCAAGAACAACAAGAAGAAGGATTCCAATAAAAGCTACTCGTTTAAATTGCAGAAGCAGCAACTTCAGCAGCAGAAGATAGAAAATAGTAACAATGATGGAATTAGATTGGAGCTTACAATGTCTATTGGGTCTTCCTGAGTGATTCCTTCTTGGGAGAAGAAACGAGGTACATTTTCTTATTAAAAAAATATATCCATGTATTATATCCATTAAACATAGTGAGCAAACTGAATTTTTTTACATCAGTGCATCCCATGTGAATGTTGGCGAAGCTCAATCCATGCAAGCACCCCCAAGGATGCATGTTGTATGGCTTGAGCTTTTCCTCATATTAACTATAAATCTAAGTTTTGAAGGAATCATTCAAATAGTGAGCTGCATGTACTTGCTATGTAATAAAATTAATAACTAGACATTCACCTGGAAAACCCTGCCAATATCACAAGCTCAAGGATAGAATTAAAACTCACTGAAATTTTATCTTATACTTAAAGTCCGGGTCTTTTTTCTCACTTTTCAATGCACTAAATTTTATTCGCCTTTGATGATAAACATTTAAAATTTAAATATACTTGTATGCATCATTTTATTTTATCTATTTATTCTGCTTCGTGTTACCAGACAACCATTCAGATGCTTTAAGCTCATCAGGAGAGATTATGCACATACACAAGTCAACAGTCCCTAAAGTCCCAATGTTAGTTTCAGCCAACAGGAAATATTTACACTTCAATATATTCCTCACTACCTAATTTATGTTAGAATGTCCTCAGTTCACGTGCGGTAAAATGTTAAAAACAAAACTAATATTAATGTGGAGGACACAAGGAAATCTTATGTCTGACTTTTGTAATTTTTTGTGTTCCGAATCGGAGAGATATGAGATTTTCTTGGTAGATTTTTTTTAAGGTACGCTAGGCTATCGTATTAAATATTTCCTTATTTAAAATATAAAACAATTAATAAATATTTTTTGATTATTTTTAATATAATGTGTTCTATCAATTTATTATATAAGAAATAAGAATTTTCATAAATAATTGTGTTTCTGATTAAGAGATAAACTATGCTTTGAAGGGATAGGAGATTCTTTATAAATAGAATAGTGGATGTATAAGATAAGCAACAAAAAATCAACAATAGAACAAAAAGTTATTTTTGTAAAACAAGAGCCAATGAGGCACACAAAGGTTTGAAGGGCTCCTAAAACTCCTTACAAATAGCCAAAGAACAACTTATCAATAGACAGATAATAATAAGAAAAAGACCAAAAAGGCAAAAACCTAAACCCACTCTAAACCACCTTTGAAACCTTTCAACGACCACACAACCTTAACTAAGGATAGAAAGACGTGGTTATAATTAGGAAGATCTCTCTTACTTCTTTGTACAACTAGCCAAGAAATATCAGTCCCCAAATGTAGAGAGTAAGAAGAAGAACAAGGACAAGCTATCAAAGGTTCTCAACGTGGAGAGACTAAAGCAAAAACCATATGTAGATCATCATATCAGTGAACTACAATCGGCTCTAGCAGAAACTAACTTATTTTGTTTCTAATTAATTCAGCAAGGAGGGGGCCTTGATCCCTTACAGTGTGAACAACAGAACAATAGAAACACAACCACCCAAAATTTTGGCCATTATAGCTAGAAGGACAAAAATTCCTACACCAAAGACTTTAAAATATTAATAAAAAATATATAGAAGTAAGATAAATACCCTAGATAATTGCTATTAAAACCAATAGTCTTACCATCCATTAGCATAGAAGTAATAACCAAAGTAATAGTCCTAGTCGTACGAGAGTTAAAAGAGATATAAAAAATAAATAGAAAGCCCACATCAGCCTTATAGGCTATTAAGTCTTTCTTAATCACTAAAAATAAACTAAAAGTAAATTGGTAAGTATTAAAACCAAGAATATTAGCCATTGAAACCCCTACAAAAAAACATAACCAAAGAAAATGAGAGACAGATAGCCTCAGAGAGCCACTTTTTGGACATCATTATTCATTAGTGATGAGCTCCCAATTTCTTGAGAGGTGACATAAATTCTTAAACCACACCTCATCCTCAACATCCTGGTCCATCTTTTCTTCCTTGAACCTGTTCAATATCCTTTCTTTTATTATCATTCTTTCTTATTTTACTCTAACCTAACACTAGCTCCATAAATAGCCTTCCTCATAATGTCATCTATGACCATTCATAGAGAGTTAATAGTATTTCTAAATTGTTCTTTAGAATTTGCAAAGGAGGTAATATCTTCCTCTAGCTCTACCACTCTAGTTTGTATGTCATTAATTTGGGATTGACACTGAAGATACTTACCATCGCTTTGAATAGGACTAGAGGCATTGGGATTCACTCCTTGGGTATCTTTAGTAATTTGGATAGGGGAGGGGGAGATTTTATCCATAAGTTTGTCATAGTCATCAATATCAATAATGAGGTCAATAGGTTTAGCTTTATCCTATGCTAGAATCTTTTTCATTAGACTCATAGTCTTGATCCTTTGAGTTATTAATAGAATCATCCCCTTTTGTCTCATACTCAACATTAGTCTCTAGCTCAATATCTTTCATAATTTGTTTCGCTTTCATCTCCTTGTTGAGAAGTCAACCAAAACACCTCTCATTAAAGAACTCATGTCAAGACAAGGCTCCTCTTGTTTCTCCTCTTCTTCCATGCCCTCCTCTTATTCTTCAATCTCCACCATTTAGGTTTTGCATTTAGACCCTTTCCTAGTTTTCTTGAGTCTTAGAAGGTCTAGGCATGCAAATTTACACTTCTCAGGAGTAGCTCCCAAAACCTCATCTTCTAGAGTCTTTTTAATAGGGTTGTTAGTTACTTTGGCTTTTTTACTTGGATTAGGATTAGAATTATTAGGGAGGGGGCTACGTTCAATCAATTTAAATTTATCAAAGCTAGGAGTTATTTCTTATTTTTGGTTGCACATAGTATCAAGGTAAGAGATAAACTCATTTCATAAAGAAGACCTATCAAATTCAAATTGATATAGGACAAACATCAACCCTTAGAATAGAGAGGGAAAATCTTCTTTCAAAATGTTTTGATTGATTAAAGTGGGAAAGGGCCTAAATACAACATTAAGGTAACATCAATTCTAAGAAGATGACACAAAATCAATTCACAAGTAGTGAATTCAGACAACTAACTAACTAAATAAATTGGAAAAAAATTAGACATAGAACTAGCAAACAAAAAGGCCGCTTATAGGACTAGTAGATGGAAATTACATAGGGGCATTGGAACCCCTTTCCAATCTTCATTAAGGTCCTTCAACTTATCCAGCAAGGAATCCCTTGTAGGAGGATAGCTTGTAGCAGCATCTGTGAGAGCTCCATCACTTTGAGAGTGACCTATATACTTTCCTCTCACTTCATTTGTTAATAAGTCTTCTTTTCTTCCAGCTCTATTTGAAGGGTATTAAGAGAGAGGGTGGTTTTCTCTATCATATGTTTACTGTAGGCCATGAGGTCCCAAAGTTTCTTGATGAGATGAAACTGATTGGCTTTAATACTAGACAAGGTATTAACTATTTCATTCTTCTCCTCCTCTAATAGGATCCTATTTTTTATTTTCTTGATTTGTTCCTCCATAATTTTCTAGTTGTTGAGATTCTCATCAAATTCATCTACAACACTTGACATACTTGCATCACCTTTCCTATAGGACCATTGGGCCACCTTCTTCTTAGCATCAACATTAGCCTCCAACCTGTTAATATTTTTCCTGGCAATTTTTAGCTGAAAAATGAGCTATTTAGAAATGTCATTTTACCTATTGTAGAATACACATAATTCATCCAACTTATACCTAATGGTATCTAGGTTGTAAGTGTTTTTAGAGGTCACATTTTTAATAGCAGTAGGAGGGGTAATGCATTTAGGAATAGTGGGTTCTTGAGGATAGACAAGAGGAGCAAAAATAGGGGAGGTAATATTAATGTACTGGGAGGGGGAGTTATCAACTAAATTTTTAGGAGTCCAATCCAAGTTTGTAGAAAAAGAGGAAGTAGAGTCCTTAGAAACCACAACTATTGCATCCTTAGGTTTTTCAATACCCAACACTTTGCATTAGACCTTCTTGACAGGGTTGACTCTAGTAGACCAAGGGGAGGGGGGGAATTTAGGTGACTAATGGATATGGAAAAAATTAGGGCTATTCAATTCCACTATGAAGGATAGGTCAAGGCATACTTGGGGAGTAAGGGCCACATGAAAATTATAAAGCTACGAAATGAGAAACTAGTGCAGGTGTGGCCACCCTTGTTCTTGACTTTACAAATCAACTCGGATAAAGTAGAAAAAATGTAATAAGGGAAATTAAATTTGACATTTCTCAAAAAATGATTCAACATTGGAAAAAGATGATAGTGAAACCTTTTGAATCTACCTTCCAACATAAAAACTTGATGAGAACCTCTACAACATCTTTCCAATATTTAGGGAGCTCCAACCTATTGAAATCTTTTTGCAACCTAGGGACATTCTCACTAGGACTAAGAAAATATTTGATATCCATCTTGTAATGATAATTGGAATTACATGGTATTTATTTTCCCTCATCTAATAGACCTATGAATGCAAAAATGGTTTCCATAGTGACCACAAAAGACACACCTCCAATGCTAACTTTTCCATCATCCCAAGCAACAATAAATTTCTTTGATAAATGAGGGAACTTATAACTCTTCATACCTTCCACATACTAGTCTAAATTGTGCTCCTCGATAATGGGCCATAAGACCTAGTTACTTTTATACTACTCACAATAATCTAGCTCGATTTGATTTAGGTCTCCTCACATATTGCAATCTAATAAAATCACCATGGAAAGATGAAGAAGAAAGAAAAATGAAAAACTAGAAAAAAGGTAGAGAAAATAACCTAGTTCTTGAGCTCCAAGTAAAGTACAAAGCCTTTTATATCATCATTAAGAGTTAATTAGGAGTGACATTATTACCAAGCTTGGCAATATCATTTCTGATCTCCACATGAATAATTTTAGAAAGATATTGGATGGCATTCTAGGTAATGATGTTTTTGGTGTAGCGACCCAAAGCTACCAACCTATCAACAATGTTGTTTCCTTCATGATAGGTTTATTAGAATGTGAAAATTTCCACCATGTCAAAAATATTTAAGGTTTTATTGATTACATCAATTGTTTCTTATCCTTGAGTACACTTGCCTATCAACACTATAATAGTGTCTCTCGTGTCACCCTCCATAATGATTTTCCTATATCCATGTGTGATAGCCAACTCAACCTTGTGAAATGTCGCATAAACCCCAGCCATGTGGGTCTTTTGAGACCCAAGATTAATAGCGAATGAAATCAATGGTGTACCCATTATATATCTAATGAAAGCACCCACTCCCACTTGATGCTCCTTTCAAAATGTTATTGCAAAGGGAAATAAATAGAAAAAATGGCATATCAATTATTTTCCCATGTCTAATGTGATTAAGGATGGGGAAGTTATATCCATGGAAAAAAGTATGACAAACTTCCTTACTAAAATACATTATAAAATAGTAACTTACCATTTAATAAGGAGGGCGGATAGAGAGAAATCATACCCATTTTGCACAATGGCCACCAAGTTTTTTCCATTCTCAAAGAATTCCTTGATGTAATCTCTATAATCACCTAAATTTGTATTCTCAAATTTATCACCTATACATTTATAATAGTATCATTTGTAATGAAGTATGGAGTCACCATAAATTAATACTGCCAATAGTAATCAACTACCTCTACAATAGCTTACATAATATGGTGGAAAGGATTCTATTATAATTGTTCATAGGGAACAAAATATAACATTAACTCTATCTTTTCAAGAAGAATTGCTAGAGTTTTTCATTCAACATTATCTCTTTGCAATCTTTTGGCTTGGACCATTTAAGAGAACACCCCATCACTTACAGGCTAGAGTGGTAGCTTCTCATTTGGCTAGGACCACAAAATATTTCTTTATAAAAAATAAAAAACACAATCTTTCTTTTACTTTTATTAGTGTAATCTAGAGGCTTCTTTAAAGGTTTTATGAAATGACTCTTAAATAAATGTCACTTCTCAAAATTGTTTTTGATTACGTAAAATAGGAAACCTAATACATCTTATAATAAAACATTAAAAGTTCAAGTCTTAAGATAACTAAAAATAAAAGAAAAAATAGGCCATTGGTAGGGCCGAGAGTAATTCCACCACAGAAATAGAACAGTCAAAAAAGGAAAAAATAGAGACCAGAAAAAAGCTCCAGAAAGAAAGGTCAGGATAGATTCTTGAGCGTTGCGGCTGCATTAGTCTCAAGAAGCACCATCTTCTTTGCAGCCTCCTTGATCTTATGGATATCATTGGACTCTTCCTCATCCTTGTTCTTCTTGGATCTAGTCCTTGATCTCTTTCCAAGACCTTCATTAGGCTTCTCCTTTTTTTCCTCTTTCATTATTTGCACTTCCTTCCCATCCGGTTTTCTTCCATTTTTTCTATGAGCAGCTCGATGTGCTTGTTTGAGGCCTTCAAGATGTTGAATCTCTACTCTACTATTCCTTTGAGGGTTTCCTCAAGGCTCTTCATATTTTCCTCTAACTTGTTTACCCTTGAGTCCAATCAAAGAAAATCCTGAGTGGCTTTGTGATACTTGTTGCTGTCAATTCCTTGTATTTTATCCTTGAGGTCCCCCAATTTGTGATAGAGCCATTTAATTGACCTGAAATAATCCAACATACTATTCTTGGCATTATTGAAAAGGTTTAGCTCCATTTCTCTGGCCTTGTCACCGAGGATGACCAGAGCCGAGTTAATTAGTTCCTCTTTCTGAATCCTACCGTCCTCATCCTCAAGAATTTTGGGATTCACAACTTCCCTTATGATGTCCATTTTCACAGTGTTCATATTGAAGTTACACCAAAAAAAATTCCCCTTGCTAGAGTTGTCATTGTGATACTCCTCTCTAGTATGGTCCTTGTCATTGGAATACTCTCGGGGATTAGGGAACTTGGCTGAGGGGTCATCCTGGTAGTCATTAGGCACATCAATTTTTGGGTCCTGAATCTTCTCATGGGTACCAGAAGGGGGAGGGGGAGTGTTTCTATCACTAATAGTCAAATCCAATAATAGTTATCCTGAGCATTCCCTCCCTTAAATTGATTTTTTCCTCGTGGCTTGCTCCCTATTCTTCTTGATCTCTCCTCTAGAGTTATCCTCCTCTTCATCAGTGTTCACATCTTTTGCATTTTTATTATACTCCTCTTCTGAGAAGATCTCCATTCTTGCCTATTTTTTGTGGGGTTTTTCTTTTTTGACCGAACTCACAATTCTCTTCTTAGAGGATGAGCCCTATTTCTACTTTTTGGCCTCTTCTTCCTCTTGGTCCTCAAATTGTAATCCCACACTATCTTCAGAGTCCGAGGGGACATTGTCTGAACTAGAGACATCTTCTCTTTCCTTGTTGCCATTGATTTCCTTCCCTAGGGTTTGGGCTTTAAAATATTCATAAATTAAAAGTAACAATCCCTCATGTAAAAAAGGGTTAGCTATATTCTTGTCCCTATAGCCATTTATATTATCATTTATATCTAAGCATACAAGTAGAATGGGATGGAAACCTTCATACGGTGTCTAAGATGATTTAGCAGCACGAAGTGGTAGGTCCTTATCCTATCAAATCATGTGTCCAATGTCACATAAGAGATCAGGGCTCTGAAAATAAATCTCCATAACATTTTTATTCCTTTAGGCTCATAGTGCGTTCCCACTTTGGTGATAGCCTTCTTCTCATCCTCATCTCTCATAAAATCATTGATGGCTGTGTTAGAAATTTTGTGGTCCCTATAGAATTTCTTTCCCATGATGGGGATTCTAGTGACTTTCGAGATGACCTCCTCTATAACAATGAAATTATTTCCTTCTATCTCCACACACCCTTTATTCTAGCTTTTCACAAACATCTTTGTGACTGTTGCCTTGCTTCCATGTAACCTTTCTATGAAAGTTGAGATTTTCCCTTTTTGTAGAGCATTCCAGACCTTGGTGCGTCTCCTCCATTTCCCACCATCATTCATGGGCTCCCTTTTGTATCTTTCCCCTCCCATTGTGCAAGGTTGGATTTGGACAAAACTATGATTTAAAAAATAATTGTTGTTCTTATTTTTTTTGACAACAGTAATCCAGAATTTTCTCCTGTTTTGCCTTAAAAAATAGATGACAATCTTGGGAACAAACACCCATAAAGCATGCGAAAGAGATGCATAGTTATTACCCTTCCTATTAATCTGGTACTTGCCATTTATGGAATGGTACATCTAATAAACCACATTATAATTTATTATTTTCATTAATGATTCCCTCCTTTCCTTGGTATCTATCCCTCTTGACTAAATCCTTCACCTCACGAGGCAAATCTCCACCAGGATGTCATCTTATCATTGCATCCTTTTTGACAGCCAAGTTTGCAAACTAGTCAGCAACTTGGTTGGCTTCCTTGTATACGTGGGATATGTAAACCTTTTTAAAAGAATTTAAAAGAGGTCACATTTCTTCTATCATATTTGATATAGTCCATGAAGGGGAGTGGTTTGAATTTAAATAATTTATGATGTTCTCGGAGTCTCCTTTGAGCCAGAGCTTTTTGACACCTATGTCATAGGCAAGTTTAGTAACTTGGAGGGCAGCATTTGCTTCAGAAAAGTGGTTTTTTGAGAGCCAAGGGGGAAGGTGATAGGCGCAAGCCCAAAACCATAGCAATTTCTTATCACACCTCCACTTCCTGCCTTGCTAGGATTTCCTTTGGCCACACCATCAAAGTTGGCCTTGTACCAACCTTCCCAAGGATAACTATAGGTGCAATTATGTCTTTTCTCTATGCTCCTCTTAGAGACAGATGTCTGGTCTTTTCCTGCAAAGGGGTTAGAGCTAAAAAATAAAATAAATTTTTCTTTTACAGAAAAGTGGATCTTTTCAAAGAATAATTTAGGAGGAGTAGAATAATCATGGAAGATATGATTATTGCATTCTTTCCTAACTCCCCAACATAAATGTGGGAGAATCCAAGAGAATAAATTGTGAGAATCTTTATTTTTAAAGGAAAGGAAGAGGCCCATTGGGTAAAAAGGTCTTGAAAAGACAGGGGAAAGCACCAGGATAACTCTAGAGAAGAATGAAGAAATTGACAAATCTTGCTAACATAGGTGCAGTGAATAAACATGTGGTCCATAGATTCAGCTTGGCATCTATAGAGCACACACCTATTAGGGATTTGGAAACCTCTCTTTATCAAATAATCAACCATTAGAAGGTGATTCTAAAGCAAAAACCAGAAGAAGACATTAATTTTGGGGGTAAGGCTAGGTTAACCAGGCTTTAGCCCAAATAGGAGTGACTTCCTGATACAGCTGAGAAGAATAGGTAGAGACCATCAAGAAGACCCCATCAGGAGAACCTTCCCAAATAAGCACATCCTGAGAAGGGGACATGGACACCACATTAAGGAAAATCATAAGAGGAATAAGGTCCTAAGAAACATAGGAAAGGTCCACCCAGGCATTGTCCACTCTATAGTTACAGACTTGGGATCCATAGGTGTGGATGCACTCCTCCATCTAGATATTGAAAGGCTCACAGTCCTTCAAGGGTCCCAACTAAAGCCAGTTATTATTCCAAAATTTGATAGAGTGACCATTGCAATTTTCCATTTTTCCTTAGATCTAGCAATATCCATTGCATTGAGGAAACCATTCCAAATATAAGAACCTTTTGGAATATCATTAGCTCCAAAAAAATTATTAATAGACTTATTAGTAAGATACTTATCTTCAAAAGTATCATGGCATTCCCCGGTGCTATTGAAAATACACCATATTTTTTTAGCTTGGAGAGCTTTGTTGAATGGTCTAATCCTCCTTATCCCTAATCTACTAGCTCTCTTAGGGAAAAAAAACTTTGTCCCAAGATATAAGAGGGAGTCTCTTATGTTCTTCAATCCTTGACTAGAGAAATCTTCTCTGAATTCTTTCCATGGCCTCCGTAGCTTTGGCCAAAATAGAAAAGAGACTTAATGCATAGGTAGGCACTTCTCAAAATTGTTAACATTTACACCTTCATTACTTTGAATCACCATGGAGATAATTTCCTTTTATAAAAATGATGAGAAAGTTATTTTCAATGAGTTATTCCCTCAATGAACTCATGAACAATCATTCTAAAGCCTTTCATTCTTAAAAGCTCATCCCTTTTTTAATAAATTTGTCCTTTTTCTTTGCCAAAGATCGAATAATTAAAAATAGGCAAATCTTTGTTTTGATTTATATCTTCCCACATGCTTCAAGAATCATTAACGCAATCTATCTCCCTTTTGTCCCTTTTCAATCTTGTGTCAATTTTATTATTACGCATAGCATAGGGGTGATTCTTTATCATATCCCTCTTTTTCTCTAGCAAGACAAAAAGAGTCCACATGTTAGGCCCTTTTATATTGAAGTTATCCCTCTATTCTCTTTGGCACCTTTTATCATCAAGTTTTTAAAAACAAGGGGGAATGACTTCAACCTTATCATTCTTATGAGGGTGAACCACATTCTCATTAGTCTTTTAACCCCACCAGTAGGGCCCCAAGAGGAAGGATAGAATGATTTTATAATAATTAATAATTTTGTTCTACATAATTAGAAATAATTTAATATCCCTTAATTTTAAACTTGTTTCCTTTCATTAGCCTTGATGTAATTTCCTTAAAATTATTTGAGGGAATTGAGAGTAGGAAATAAAATTCCATTCATTAGAGTTAAGCTACACATTAGTCATGTCCTCAATCACTTTATTCCCTTGCTAAAGAGTATGTTGTATTTTATACTCATAAGAGCTAGTTAACATATTTTTTTAGTCCTCCATTAGGTGAACACATTCTCATTAGTAGTTCAACCCCACTGATAAGGACCCAAGAGAAAGGATAGAATGATTTTATAATAATTAAGAATTTTTCTCCATATTTATTTTAGAAATAATTTAATATCCCCCGATTTCTAACTTGTTTCCTTTCATTAGCCATAATTTCGTTAATCCTAATGGGGCAATGAGAGTGGGAAATATAATACCATCCATTAGAGTTAAGCCACACATTATCCATGTCATCAATCTCTTTATTCCCTTCCTCAAGAGTATGTTAGGTTTTATATTGACAAAATATAGTTAAGATATTTTTATATTCCTCCATTAGGTTGATTAAATCCTAGTGGTAGATACTCTTTCCCTTGAAATGATCCACTATCAATTTTGAATCCCCTTCGATGATGATCTTTTAAAAATTCATATCTTTTATGGTCTTTATACCTTGCCAAGAAATAAAAGTTTCCTACTTTATTATTTGGTCCCACCCCTAAGTTCTTATTGTAACCCTCAATTATAAAACTACTTCAATTTCTAATAACTCCCCCAATAGAAAATGCCTCTAGATTCTCTTTAGAAAAACCATAAAAATTACATTTAGTCCATCTCTCATCTAGGGGTATCCACTTATCTAATTCCCTTCTTAAATTACTTGACCAATTGATATTGAAAAGGTTTTGATTTATGTCCCAATTTTACTTTATCATAGTATCTTGAAGATTCAAAACCACTTTCACCCTGCCAAAAGAAGTAGCATCAATATTTTCCTTGATCTGGTATTGTATAATCTAGAATAGGACAAAAGTAGTTTTACCTTGGTTTCTAAAATTTTTTTTTTTGTATTCCTTCTACACATTCCAAACAATAAAGGGAGGAATTTGAAGCCACAATTTTTGAATGACAAGGTGTTTGAAAGGAAAATGACTCCATTGTTGCATGAAGCAACTCATGGAATGAGGGATAATGCAAGTGACCTATAAATTGGCAAACACTTGAGATCAAATTTCAAAAACATATGAGAAGTGAAGAAATATATGATCAATATTTTCCCAACTAGCTAGGTATAACAAACAAATTTGTAAACTAAAATATTTTTATTATAATTAAGTGATTAAATTATTATTTTTTTAGAATATTTATTTTATTGATATATTCTATTTAAATTTGCATGAATCTAAATAAAATTTTATAATATTTTTAATGGGAGCACATAAAGACATATATATATATATATATATATATATATATATATATATATATATATATATATATATATATATATATATATATATATATATATGAAATAGTTTTGATTAGGTAAGAAGGGATTTTGAAAGGGCCTTATTTTTTGCTAAGAAAAATATAAAATACTTAGCATGTCTAGACACTAAAAACAAGCATAGAACAACTATGAGGATAAGGAATTATAAAACCTTACAACTACCTAACCCAAAGATAGGCCGAAAAGAAGAGACCCATCCAAAGCTAAGGTAGTTTTAAAAACTTTATAAGGATCTTTACTTTATCGTAGGACTAGGGTCCTTCTCCCCAAATATTATTTCCTTGAATGTAGGAGGAGCCTTAAAATCATTTAAAGATCCTTTTACCAATATTAAAGCTATATCATTCATTGAATGATCCATATGGGATTTCTTTTTAATGTGTAGTTTTTGAACCTCTTGAATTAGAAAAAAATGACTCCTCCTTAGAAGCTATATTTTTATCTTTCTTTTAAAAAAACACATGTTTCTTAGTTTTAAAGCAACTATTAAATGCCTAAGCCACTAAGCCATATTAATGAGAATAATCAAAGAGTCTTCATAATCAATATTTTACACCCAGTCTCCAAATTTTGAAGATGAGGTAATCTAATCTAAGTGGGGATCTCCTATTTTTTCTCTAATAACACACAAAATCTAGCAAATCACAAATCCTTTATGAATTTAGTGATTTTATGATAGAACTATACTACCCAAAATAATTGAAAATCATCATGAAAATTTGTTTAATCTAATATTTTAAGGGTAGTCTTGGTAGATGAACTGAAGTAGGAAATTTGAATTTTTAACTTGATGGGTTGAATCTAGAAGATCGATTTTGAAGGCTAATCCAATTTAATCCCAAACACTAGACAACTTGTAAGGAATAAATCCATCTCAATAAGAAGATAATTATGGACATTAATTTTAGTCTACATATCCTTCTTAAATCAGAGAAAACAAATTCCAAAAAAATCTAGAAGCATCCCTAAGGGATAGAATGAAAGAAGAAGAAGAAACAACCACATCAAAACCAATATAAGCATTCTCCAAATAAGAAACAACATTGCCAAAAGCACTCCAAAAATAGCGCTCTAACACAACCACTAAAACCTTAGCAATAACATAAATAAGAAAAAAAATAGCATTACCTTTAAAGAAAACTCAGAGTAAAACATTCTCTCTTTCAAATAAAAGAAAAACAGAATTTGTTAGATCTAAAAAAATTTACTCAAATATTAGAACAAACTTTGAAAAATAGATATTCATTAAATACAATTATTATATGTTCATAAAAATATCTTAGCCTATATAATATTATTTTACACTAAATAATATTATATTATTTTCTATTTACATTTTTAAAATTTTGAGATTTTTTTATTACTTTAAATTAAACCAGATAGACATTCAATTTTAGTTTTATTTTAATATTAAAATATAAGCTATTTGGTTCTTAAATTTAACTATTAATTTTTTAAATAATATTTATATTACTTATTTTATAAATCATTATCTTTATTATATTATAACATATATTTAAATTAGAAATGCTAGTTTATTAATAAATATTTTAAAATTATTATTTATAAGAAATTAATTATTTTTATGTTTAAATAAATTTTTTTTTAAATAGTATAAAAATATTTAACTACAATATATAAATATTTAAATAATTTTATTTAATCTAAAAATTTGTAATCATTTTTGTTTTATTTTAATTTCCTAATAAATCTTAAAAAGTCTTTTAAATAATAATATTTTCAAAATTAATAAATAAATAAAATTACTATTTTGTTTAAATTCAACTATTGTCTTATTTATATGCTTCATTGAAAAACTTTCCTACTTACATGTGATTTGGTGGACTACTTTCATCTCACTATATAAATGACAAATTGTTTATCCTTTAAAATAAATGAAGATGCGTTTTTGAATGAAAAGTTAGATATGTCAACCTAGATATATGTTGTGAGGATAGATTATGATTGAATTTTAAATGCGTTTTGAAGTTAAAATTTTGAAAGTAAATTAAATTATTAATAAAAACGGTATTGATATATTGAAAGAGTATTAATAACTACTAATTAGTTTAGATTTATTAAATATTAAATTAATTATGATTTGGATTAGTAATTGATAAAAAGTATATATGCATATATCTAGATTGTAAAATAATTTATAAATAAAATTTTGACTACTTTTAAATATAGTTTATTGAGTAAATAAATAAATAAATAATTTTTAAATAATTTTTCTTTTGATTAAAAGATAAAATGGGTTTTGAACATACGAAATGCGAACATGCGACAAACCGTTAGCCACGCTGATAAGGGCCTGCAGTTTGGTGACATGCCCGCATTTCATTGGTCGGCTAGTGACAAGGTTTTACAGTGGGCCTGGGATGCAAGTGTGGTAAAGATCCAGTGGTGGTCGCATGTTTGCATGGGATCTTTCAATCCCATGCGATCATGCGACCACCGTCCAATTTGAATCTCAACTTTTAGGTGGGCTCCAGACTTGGCAAGTGCGCGGTTGCGTGGTTAAGGGATTTTGTGTGGTCACCAGATGTAACCGAAGTTAAGAGAAGGTTGAAGTGACTCTGCGACTAAGAAAAGGCTGAACCTGGTTTGAAGCTTGTGGTTAAATTGTAGTGCGATCTTGAGCCCCAGGTGTCTTGCGTGGCAGCTGGCAGATTCTAAAGGCTTGTCACATGATTGCATGAAGCCTTTTGGGCTCATGCGATCATGCGACCAATGACATTTTCAAGTGGTGCAACCATTTTTCGTGGGCTTTTCTTCTTTAGAGATGGTTGCGAGCGGTGGGTAGCTGAGAAATTGATGTTGCAAGACATACGCAGTTATGGGAAAATGATGAAGAAGTCTGGGCGGCTGTCAGGGGTCGATTCTTTGTCCTAGCAAGGTACCAATTAGTGCATTCATGGTGAGACTTTTGTGCAGAACCAGTTGATGAGTCTAGGTTGTTGATCTGCAGGTGTTGTAGTATAGGGATGGGCACAAGAATAAAATATTTGATCGAACATAGTGTTGCAGATATATATTTATGATCAGATTTGTACCCCAGGGTTTGATATTAAATTGTAAATCTTGTAACCCCGGTTAGTTTTTTGGACTCCTGCCTGCGTGTAGTGAGGGATGTATATATTGTTTTTTGGGAGCCTTTAGTGCTTAGAGTTTTCAATTTGTAAAATAGTTTTTCTCTTTCTTGGGGAGTTATCCGTGGCATTTGTTCTGCCCTCTAGCTCTTACAGCTTGTAATCTTTCATTAAAATCTCAGGTTTAATAGAGGCTATCCGTAGCATTTGTTCTGCCCTCTGGTCTTTTCCTTATCTGTATTTCTCTTATTGAATGGAATATACTAGCTTTATTGGAGAAGTCTTGGAGTTCCAGAGCCCTTCTTTGTTTCAACTTATATGTGTACTACTGTGTATGATCTGATTTGAGTGAGTTTGTGGGTATTGTTCAGCCCCCTATCATTCTCTCATTCCTATGCCATTTTTCTAAAGAGAATGTTTGCTTGCAGGTCATAGGTTGTGTCTTATGTCCAGGCCCTCCTATGAAATACTTATGCAAGCCTGTTTAGGGAGATTGTGTTCTATTAGATCCGAGAGTCTTCATGCTAGTTTGGTCAGTATATTGTATCCATTTCTTTTCGGTGCATCACCTAGTAGGTAGTTTGCTTTCCTGTTATTTCCCTTTCATGCATTCCTTCTAACCCTTTCCCTCAAAAGATTTACTTTCTTATCTAAGAGAAAACTAAGGTGATAATCCAAGAGGAACCAGCCTAGAACCTGGAGGTTTCATCTCAATTAGCAAAGGTCCCACAACCTTGAGATGATTCCCATGTTATACTAAGTTACCAAGACCAAGAGCGCTTGAAACAAAGGTGCAAAACTCAGTGTATAACAATTCTGGCACGCCTGGTGGGACCAAAGTTCAGATTCATGTTTAATATTATGCAATCTCTGATATACTGATTGCATAATACAGACCTTTTAGAGGTTAATATTCAAGTATATTTGGTGACTCGGCTTTGGTCACCATGATGAGACAAAGCAAGGAAGATGACAATAACCCTTTAGAGGATTATTTTGATCACATCAGAGAGGATTTTTTTGCAAATCTTGATGTTGTTGAAAGAGTTGTTCATGTGAGCCTTCCTCAGGCTGATAGCTTAGATGAGCTATTAGCTTTCCAAGCTGAAGAAGAGAATGATCCTCTAACTGCAGAAGAAGAGATGGTATGGAAAACCATCATGGAGGGTGACATCATAGATTCACTCCTTGGTGACCAGAGGCCCATTCAGTTTTTTCAGCCTCCCTGGGAGAATGTCAGCTCTGATCTGGACTACGAATTTCAAAGGTTGATATGCCAGCTAGTTCAGTATATTTTTGTTTCCCACTTTCTCGTTGTTAGCATCAAATGTCCAAAGTATAATACCCTAAGGAGGATGGGGAATTATTTCAGCCAACCAGTGAATGGCTTTGTTTGACTAGGTCTCTGCACTAGTTAGTTTAGGATAGGTTAGGTTTCCTGCTATCTTCCAACTTTCTAGGTTAGTGTTTCCTATTTTCCAAGAAGTGCTCGAGCACAGTCTGGTTCAGTTTTGTCTCTGTCAAAGTTTTGTGTTCCTTAGATTGACCCCATTCCCAATGGATATGTCAAGGTCACTAGTCTAATGTCTAGTAGGCTGACATCCCGCAAAAGTTGCCACAATGTTACCCAAAATTTCCCATCTTTCAATTTTGGCCTCTGCAAATGTCTAAGTCCTGCTGTATCTTATTTTTCTTGCGAAGTTGATCCATAGATTTTTCTGCTTTGCACTTTGAACCCCATGATCTTCAATGTGTCACCATGCTTCAGTCCAAATCACACACCTTAATTTGCAAAACCTAGAGAGATATTCAAGTTTGAATGGTTGCAGGAAATACTCTGGCCGCAGGTGTTCAGTGTCCAAAACTCCCTGTGTTTTCGACCTCCGATTTGAAAACCCTTTGTGTTTTTGACCCTAAGCGTGCAACTCCGATCAGGTGAGCCCAGTGGTTGTTTTTGAAGAACGCTAGCGGTCTGTCGCATGATCGTATAGCCCCTTTTTAGGCTATGCAAACATGTGACAAACCATTAGCCGCACTGATAAGGGCCTGCAGTTTGGTGATGTGCCCGCATTTCATTGGTTGGGTGGTGACAAGGTTTTATAGTGGGCCCGGGATCCAAGTGCGGTAAAGATCCAGTGTTGGTCGAATGTTCGCACAGGATCTTTCGATCCCATGAGATCATGCGACCACTGTCCGATTTGAATCTCAGCTTTCAGGTGGGCTCCAGACTTGGCAAGTGTGCGGTTGCACGGCTAAGGGATTTCATGTGGTCACCAGATGTAACCGAAGTTAAGATAAGGTTGAAGCAACTTTGTGACTAAGAAAAGGCTGAACTCGGGGTGAAGCTTGTGGTTAAATTGCAGTGTGATCTTGAGCCCCAGGTGTCTTGTGTGGTAGCTCGCTGATTCTAAAGGCTTGTCGCATGTTCGCATGAAGCCTTTTGGGCTCATGCGATCATGCGACCAATGACATTTTCAAGCAGTGCAACCATTTTTCACGGGCTTTTCTTCTTCAGAGATGGTTGTGAGTGGTGCGTAGCTGAGAAATTGATGTTGCAGGACATGCGCAGTTATGGGAAAATGATGAAGAAGTCTGGGCGGCTGTCAGGGGTCGATTCTTTGTCCAAGCAAGGTACCAATCAATGCATTCATGGTGAGACTTTTGTGCAGAGCCAGTTGATGAGTCTGGGTTGTTGATCTGCAGGTGTTGTAGTACAGGGATGGGCATAAGAACAAAATATTTGATCGAACATAGTGTTGCAGATATATATTTATGATCAGATTTGTACCCCAGGGTTTGATATTAAATTGTAAATCTTGTAACCCCGGTTAGTTTTTTGGACTCCTACCTGCGTGTAGTGAGGGATGTATATATTGTTTTTTGGGAGCCTTTAGTGCTCATAGTTTGCAATTTGTAAAAGATTTTTTCTCTTTCTTGGGGAGTTATTCGTGGCATTTGTTCTGCCCTCTAGCTCTTACAGCTTGTAATCTTTCATTGAAATCTTAGGTTTAATAGAGGCTATCTGTGGCATTTGTTCTTCTCTTTGGTCTTTTCCTTATTTGTATTTCTCTTATGAATGTAATATACTGGCTTTATTGGAGAAGTCTTGGAGTTCTAAAGCCCTTCTTTGTTTCAGCTTATATGTGTACTACTGTGTATGATCTGATTTGAGTGATTTTGTGGGTATTCTTTAGCCCCCTGTCATTCTCTCTCATTCATGTGCCCTTTTTCTGAACAGAACATTTGCTTGCAGGTCATAGGTTGTGTCTTATGTCCAGGCCCTCCTATGAAATACTTATGCAAGCCTGTTTAGGGAGATTGTGTTCTATTAGATCTGAGAGTCTTCATGCTAGTTTGGTCAATATATTGTATTCATTTCTTTTCGGTGCATCACCTAGTAGGTAGTTTTCTTTCCTATTATTTCCCTTTCATGCATTCCTTCTAACCCTTTCCCTCAAAAGATTTACTTTCCTGTCTAAGAGAAAACTAAGGTGATAATCCAAGAGGAACCAGCCTAGAACCTAGAGATTTCATCTCGGTTAGCAAAGGTCCCACAACCTTGAGATGATTCCCATGTTATACTGAGTTATCAAGACCAAGAGAGCTTGAAACAAAGGTGCAAAACTCAGTGTATAATAGGTACATAAACTCTCTATCTCTCCTCATTTTGGTAACTGCAAGAAAAAAAGGACATCATTATTTACATTATATATAAAGATTCTCAAGAACTTTCAAGCATTCCAATAAAAAATCTAGCATTTATTCAACCATCCAAGGTAATTTGAAGGCAATATTCTCCATTGAATCAAGCTTCTCTCCCAAGATGGCCAAGTAGAGGAGTTCTTAATTAATATAGAAGACCCTTCTTCCATCATTTTCATTCTTCTTCCATGGAAAGTGATTAGCATGCATAGCAACATTGAACTGGCATTCATAAATCTATGCAATTGTCAGGGCGTCCTTGATTCATTTCTACATCAAAAACTTAAATTAATTCAACATTCCAGTATATTTCTAAATATGAGAGATTTCTACATCAATTTAGAAAAGTATAATCAAGGTAGATCAAGCATATACCTTTCCATTTACATTTATATTCCTTTATACAGTTTTATTTTTTATTTCAAGTTTGATTCCTAAACAGGGGTTTGAGCGAGGCAAACCCCTTTCCACAACCTTTTCCCTATTTTTATATGTACATGAATAGATGGTGCAACTATCAAATTTTAACTCAAAATAACATGTTTTATGCTCTCATTTACGAAGCTTGGCCCTACAATTCTCAGAAGAATTTTGTGTTGGATACTAGGCTGGTCGACATGGGTGGAAAAACTTTGCGTATAGAGCCGGATAAAATTGATGAGGAATTCACCTTCGACCCCCTGATGACCCACTAAGTTGCAAAGACAGTGGTATCTAGGGTTTTGTGGAACAAATGAAGGGAGGCCATGATGAACAAATATCCAAGAAATACGTTTCCTCCTAGAGCAACAAGAAGCTATCAGTTGGGCATATTCACTTCCAAATAAATGAGGAGGTCATTGCTAAAGCGACGTGTCTGTCAATGGAAGGAAGAAAGTATAAGAAAACCAATAGGACATCAGACCTTACTAGTCTTAACCAATTCTTCAAGTCGGGGGAGAATCTTGTGAAGAAGTCTAGAGGATTCAACCGCAAGCAGCTCCCAAAGTTTTGTCCCAAGGTGTGTCACATTGTTATGAAATACTTCACCCTTGAGGGTAAATTTATTGTGTTTTATTATTATCATTTGTCATTCCTCAACCATATCAGGAATAGGGACCTCATTTCCATCCCATTTTACCTCCTCCACTCTCTAGAAAGCAACATCTTGGATATAAGGGAAAATAAAAACCCTGAGAAGTCAATCCCCATCCTCCACCAGAGCCTCTTGCTCTGTCTGTATAACTTCCACAAAGCCATTTTCCCTCCGCCCCAACCCCCCCTTATTATTAAGGATGTCACCCAACATTCCTCTCCTTCGAGAGCCATTAACCCCTCTCAGTCCCCCTCCCAGTCTATCCAGGAAATCTAGAAAACTGACCTTGCCTTGAAAGAGGGTAAAGGCTGCAAGAGATGCATGAGAAACCCCTTTAAAAGGGTAAAGGATTTAGAGGAATCCCATATCTCTAAGTCCATTGAAGCTAAGGATATGACAGCGGCTGATAGCACCCCTAAAACTAAGAGGAAGCACAAAAAATAGAGGAATTCAAAAAGCGAGGTCGAGTTGGAAGTGGATTTGGGGGGGCACTGTCTAGCGTTCTAATAGAATTGACAAGGATAAATGAAAAAGAAGAATCAGGGAAATGACTTCTAAGGAGAAGTCCCTTTCGTAAGATGGCACCTCTGCCTCCATTGGTTGGATTGAGGACTCCTCTGTTGAACATTTGAGCTCAGATAGGACTGGTAGCACTCCCCCATGAACCCCACACCGGTGATCGATGATATCCCTCACAGCAATACCCCACCCCCACCCTCCCTCCATGACCAGCAGACCAAATCCCCTCATGATGAGCACAATTCAGTGGCATTTGATGGAGATGACATCTTTAAGGGCTCCCTCAAACTGAAGTTCACTGAGCTTGATAATGAGATCCTCAGCCTCAAGCAGGACATGAAAGATATCAAAGCCCACATCGCTGATATGAACAAGTTTTCCCTCAAAGTCATGCATGTGTCAGTGGTGACCATGTGCAACATGTAGGAGAAGTTGGTTGGAGTCAAGTTGGAGGCAGATGAAGATAACAGAGACCTCTTCTTGTTTCTACAGGAAAAGTGGGCCGCGACCCTGATGTCCAAATGTCTAGGCGGGAGATCCTAGTTGCTGCTGCTACCATGAGGTTTTTGTTTTGGTTTGGGCATGTTGGCCCTAGATCCTATATTTTTCTTTCTTGTTTTATGGTTAATTTGTTTAGACTCTAGATTATCCCTGTGTGGCATGCTACTATTAATATGTTTTTCACTTTCTACTTAAGATACTCTAGTTTGTTATTTTTGAAAAGAACCGTTAAGTTTGTTTTTGATAGAGGCAGACTAGACACCCTATTTTCTTATGACTTCCTGCTAATTAATTCCTATGTGACTAGTGCTATTAATATGTTGTTAATGTACTTCTAGTCTCTCTATACCATGGGCCAGCACCCTCTTCTGCTTCTTTTATAAAAAACTATCAATTTTTTTAGAGAAAGACCAAAAATTGTTGGAGAAATTCTACAAGTTTCAGCCTAAAACACAAGGTACAAATCATTCAAGTTAAGTTTTGTACCTAGCATTTTCACCTTAGATTTATACCACAGGTAAGTTTTTTTATGTAGTTTCTATTTTAAGTCATTTATGGTTCTCTAATGTTCTCTATCAGTCTCCATTTCTTGATTTATCTACATTTTCTTATTATACCCTCTTTCTTGCATACCTTTTTCAAATTACAACTATTTATTTTCCCTTGTACATCTACAATAAAGGATTATTGCACCCATTTAGCATTTAATTCCTTCTTAAGCCTATTGGGTAATTTTCCTTTTGAATTATGCATGAGGGAATTGGATCTAACACTTGTGTCCTTCTCTCCCATGTATAATTTTGGTGAGCCCAAATCATGACATCTCATTTCTAATTTTGTTGTTAGATTCCCCTTTGTGCATTGGATCCTCATATTTTATTTGATGGTCAGATATGCTCTTCATTAGAAAATGGTTCCTTTGATCCTAATTCATTTTTTTTCTTAGGAATCTTGATGAGAAAAACATACATACAAATTGTTAAACTACAACTAATTAACTACTTGGAGAACAAAATTTGAAGATTATCACTGAGCTACAAAGGTACATGTGAGACATTAAATTAGTTATTATATTTTCATTGATGTCAACTAGTTTTGACCGTACTTATCATGATAGTTGCAAATATCTAAAGAAGGTAATAATGGTGAAGGAATGAGATATTAACATGAAGATGAGATATATGAGCAAGGTATGAGTATGGTATTCATTAGGTAACTTATTGATGAGTCTATGACATTATGATAATGATTTCATTGTATTACACATGATTCTGTTAATTATTGAAGATCAAGAATGTACAAGTTTATGTGGTCGATAAATGAAGAACTTAGTATACACCGAGTTGAAACAATGTACACTGAGAAAGTGTAGTGTATAATGAGTACAATATTAATCAAGTAAGAAGTCATTGACACATCATGGTATTGACCAAGTGAAATAAATCATATAGAACATGTGATTTCTGACAAAAGATGATAATTTGGATCAATATGGATGATTCTGATGTTAAAGATAAAGTTTTTTATGAAGATCAATGACTGATAAAATTCAACGAGAATTGGATGATGAAGAATGAAACATGTTTAAGGCACAAGTTTTGAGGAAGGTTGAAGCGGCAAAATAAATGATGAAGATTAAGAGGCAAAATATATGGCTGAGAAGAAAATCATTTATCATGTCTATTAAAGGAGTTGAGAGATTCAATGAAAAAAGTGCACATGATAATAAGACTGCATTCATGCGAAGCTAGTGAGATAGGTTGAAGTGAGAACTAAGAAATTATGTAGACTACACTGAGCATCAAAGAAGGGAGATAACCGAGCATACCAAAGTTGCAAGATAACAAGAGATTGAAGTGATTATGATGGCCAGAGGTTTTATGAGCTTAGAATAGATTTGAAAATCTACAAAGGAAGTTGTAATTTGAATCAGATCATTTACTATTGCATTTTAATCATTGCTACATATAAATATCTTAACCGAGTGGGACTTAATAGTCTTTATTTATTTCATTATGATATTTAAAGAATTTTGATTATTTTCATGTTGACCCCAAGTGAGTAAATGGTCATAGAGAACTATTAGTGATAAATCCTCTAACAAGATCACACCTTACAGTGTGTTTTGTAACCTTTAATAGGGTTGTCTCTTAACGGAGCTCACTTCAGAGGAGTGAAATTATTTTGGGTACCAGTCCTAGGTGGTTTTTCCCCTAATAGGGTTTCCACATTAAAAATAAAGTGTTATATGTGTATGGATGTGATGATTTTTTATTTTACTTTACATATTACAATTACTGGTTTGATCGATATATACTAGTTAACTTTTACTGGTAATCGATTAATGAATAGAAAGGCACTTTTACCAATCTATTTAAGTTTTTATGTTTGATTTATTTTATACATCAGAGATTATTTGGGATTGGCAGATAACTAGACTTAACTGATTCAACCCCCCTCTCAGTTATCTTACAATTGGTATCAGAGCTAAAGTGCTTGAAGGAAGAAGTTTGAAGGACTTAAGTTAAAGATCAAAAGATGTATAAGAGAGAGGTGCCAAAGCTAAATAAAGATAATTTCTCAACATGGAAAAGAAGGATGAAGTTGTATCTATCTAGGATTGGAGATTCTAAACTTTACTATTGGCAAAATGGTCAGCACTCCCCTCAGGATTTGTGACATGGCTTAACCACCTCCTATGTCTTCTATAAGTCTAGTGGTTGTATCAGGCATTAAAAAGTTGATCTTTTGGTGCAACGACAACTACTACTTGTAACAAGTGGTATCAGAGCTTGGTCACAGGTTTGAATCCCCTCGAGTAACGCTGAGGGGGAAATTGTTGGCAAAATGGTCAACGCTCCCCTCGAGATTTGTGACATGGCTTAACTACCTCTTGTGTCTTCTATAAGTCTAGTGGTTGTATCAAGCATTAAAAGGTCGATCTTTTGGTGC
The DNA here is from genome assembly GCA_027943335.1 of Chamaecyparis obtusa. NCBI lineage: Eukaryota > Viridiplantae > Streptophyta > Pinopsida > Cupressales > Cupressaceae > Chamaecyparis > Chamaecyparis obtusa. Next base: position 20,537 of record BSBK01006490.1, on the reverse strand, counting down.
AATGGAAACTACTACTTGTAGCATTTACTACTTGGAAAATGAGTTTATAACTCTCACTAGTCCTTTGACTGTCATACAAATGAAAGAAAGACAAGAACATAATGCTATGATGATTGAGATTTCTTCTTCTCTATCATATGTTGAATTTGAATACATTAAGACATGTACAACTATAAAACAGATGTGGGACAAGCTTACACTATTCCATGGAGGAGATGCGAATGTACTCAAGGAAAAAGTTAATAGTTTAAGAGGAAATTTTGATGTTATGAAGATGAAAGAAGGAGAAAACATCACTTAGTACAATAACCAAATCAAGGAAGTGGTAAATGCTATCTGAGGAGTAGGTGTAATCATTGAAGAAGAAACTATGGTAAGTAAAATTCTTAGAACACTTTTTCCTTCCTATGTTATTAGAGTATCAGCAATTCATGAAATGAGAGAAGTTCCCGGTAATGATATTTCACTTGATAGTCTAATTGGTAGATTGACTACATTTGAGCTTAACAACTATGATAACAATATTTTACCTCTGGTAGAATCTGCATTTATGTCATCTCTAAATATTGGAAGATCGAGCAATAGACATAAGATAAGAAATGGAAGTGATAGTGAAGCTAAAAATGATGAACTTGATGAACTTGAAGCATTAATGGCTATAAGGTTATCAAAATGCAAAGGAAGATATAAGGGTAAGCTTCCCTTGGTATATTTTAAATGTAAGGAGGTTGGTCATATTGCTACAAGATGTCATGACAAGAAAGATGATGAAAGAACAAATGAAAGATCAAATAAAAGAAAGAATGAGAGAAGAGATTACCGAGATCACAGAGGTTACCGACAGAGAGGTAACAGAGACAACCAAGAGTACAGAGATAAATGTAAGAAGGCATGTAAACTAGTTGAAGATGAAGATGATGACACCAAGACCAAAACTGATGATGACATAGAAGTAGTATTTGTTGCATTGAAGGAAGATTCTGAAGAATAAGAAACGTATGTTGAAAAAGCACTTATTCCTAAAGTCAGCAAGAATGATACTTGGATTATTGATAGTGGTTGCACACATCATGTGACTGGTGATGAAGAAAAAATTTGAATTTCTTAAACATTATAATGGTGGATCTGTGAAAATGGGAAATGATACACTTTGTCAAGTAAAAGGTAAAGGAACTATACTAGTGAATAATACGATCAGATCTAAAAGTGCATATTGGGTGAAAGGACTTAACAATAGTCTATTGAGTGTAGCACAACTGAATAACACTAGTCACCAAGTTTCATTTGAGAAAATAAAGGTTAAAATCTATGATGAGGCTGGAAAACTGGTTGGTACTAGTGAACAATCAAAAAGTAATTTATTCTAACTACACAATGTTGAAACTTCTTGTTTGTTGGCTAAAAAAGAAGATGTTTGGTTATGCCACAAGAGGTTATGTCATGTGAACTTTGACAACATGGTTAAGATCAATAAGAAAAGGAAAGTTAGTAGATTACCGAGTATATCCAAACCTGACCATGTAATGTGAAAACAATGTCAAATGGGTAAAATGTCAAAGTCTAGTTTCAAGAGAAAACACTACACAACTAATGCTATTCTAGAGTTAGTTCACACTGACTTAAGTGATCCTATGAGAACTCAAACTTATCATTGAGATAGATATTTTATCTTAATTGTTGATGATTTCTCTAGGATAATGACTGTCATGTTCTTAAAATAAAAATTAGAAGCTTTCAAAATGTTTAAATGGTACAAAAAAAAAGTGAAAAAAGAATGTGGTAATCAACTAAAATGCTTGAGGTCAGATAGAGGTGGTGAATTCATTTTTGATGATTTTACTAATTTTTGTAATGAGCATAGAATAAAGAGATAGGTATCTACACCAAGGGTACCCCAACAGAATGGGATTGCTAAAAGAAGGAATAGATCAATTGTGGATTGTACTAGAACACTGACAATTTAAAAAGGTGTTGAAAAAATTTACAAGAGAGAAGTTGTTAGTACTATTGTTTACACACTGAACCAAGTAAAACTGAAGAAAGAATCAAACAAGAGACCTTATGAGCTATGGTATGGTTACACACTGAATGTGAGTTATTTTAGAATATTTGGAATTAGATGTTACATTTTGAAAGATGATAGAAATGGAAAATTTTATTCAAAAGGTGATGAAGGGATATTTCTAGGTTATTCTACTAAAAGTAAGGCCTATAAATATTTCAACAAGACTAATAACAAGATGATTGAAAGTTTAAATGTGAGAATTGATGAGTTTGTAGAAAATAATGATGAAGAAAGAAAGAAAGAACCACAAGATTATGGTAAATTTTCTTATATTGAAAATCCTAAATCTCTACCCAAGAAAAAGCCCAGAGTCACCAAGCAACAAAATATTGCTACCATGCAACAATCCTCACAGACCAAGAAACAAAAAATGGTTACTAATGAGAATTATGATCATGCACTGAGTTGAGAACACATTCAAGAACAAAGATCTGAACCTATACTTGAAAAATATGTGAGAAGACACCATCCACAAAATTAGATAATTGGAGACAAAGGAGAAGGAATGATGACTAGAACTAAGTTAATAAATAACACATGATTAGTTTATGAATTTGAGCCTAACACTATTAAAGATGCATTGGAAAATGATGAATGGATTAAGACAATGAATGAAGAAATTGAGAAAATATAAAAAATAAGGCATGGACATTGGTACCAAGACAAAAAGATAAAAATGTGATTGGCACTAAATGGATATTCAAAAATAAATTGAATGAGAATGGAGATGTAACAAGGAACAAAGCAAGACTAGTTAGAAAAGGGTGTGCACAAGAAGAAGGAATTGGCTACTGGGAAACTTTTGCACCCATTGCTAGACTTGAAGGAGTAAGAATACTACTTGCATATGTTGCTTATAAAAGATTTAAGGTATATCAGATGGATGTGAAATCTACATTTCTGAATAGGATACTTGAAAAAGAAGTATACATTAAACAACCTGAAGGTTTTATTGATCGTAATCAGAAGATTATGGTATGTAAGTTGCACAAGGCATTATATGGACTGAAGCAAGCACCGAGAGCATGGTATGAAAGACTACATTCCTATCTCATAAGAATTGGATTTGTTAGAAAAAGTGATAATAACAATTTGTATTTGAAATGTGAAACTAATGACAAGATTCTTATTTCTGAACTTTTTGTTGATGATATAATATTTGGAGGTCATGATACTTTATTTAAGTCTTTTTCTGATGAAATGAGAAAAGAGTTTGAAATTTTGATGTTTGGAGAGATCAAATTCTTTCTTGGTTTATAATTATAACAATTGAGGAAGGCATCTATATCACACAAGAAAAGTACATTAAAGAAGTATTGAAGATATTCGGTATGGAAGATTCAAAACCATTTGGTACACCTATGGTAACTGGATGCAATCTAACAAAGGATGACAAGTCAACAAAAGTAAATCAAACCTTATATAGATCAATTATTGGAAAGTTGATGTGTGTTGTGCATAGCAGACCAGATATTGCACATGTTGTTGGAATTGTGGCCAGATTTTATGCTAATCCTAAAGAGTGACAAATGACTGTTGTGAAAATAATTTTGAGATACTTGAAGAACACTAAAAATTATAGATTGTGGTATAATAAAGAAGGGAATTTTGAACTCAGAGTTTACACTGATGCTGATTGGGCTGGAAACATTGATGATAGAAAAAGAGCTATAGGTGGAAAATTATTTTTAGGTGAAAGATTGGTAACATTGATAAGTAAGAAACAAGGATGCATTTCTCAGTCCATTACTAAATGTGAATATGTAGCTCTTCTACTACTAATTGTTCAAATATTGCATGGATAAAGAAATTATTGGAAGATATGAATGAAGAAATCACTGATCCAGTGATAATTTATTGTGACAATACAAGTGATATTAATAATTCAAAGAATCTAGTGATGCATGCAAATACAAAGCACATATCTATTAAGTATCACTACTTAAGGGAGAAAGTTAAAGAAAAATAAGTCAAATTGAAATATGTGAAGTCACAAGAGAAACTTTCTAATATATTCACTAAACCCTTACCGAAGGATACATTTCAATACTTGAGAAGTAGACCAGGGGTCCATCCCCTATCCAACAATAACTAAGGTGATATGGGGATGCATCAACCTATACTTTAGATCTAATAATGTTGATGGATGATGCTCACACTTTGGGATTCCTAAGGTTGTGAAGAAGAAGGAGAAGAAGAAGAAGAAGAAGAAGAAGAAGATAGAAGACAAAATGAAAAAAAGAATATATGTACATGCAAGGTACAATAATTTGAACTGAACAACAAAGTTACTGATTTGGCTACTAAAGATCTAATTATCTTTGGCATTGTTTTCAAAGGGAGAGAGATTACATAAAATATTCCAGAATGGAATAAGGGAGAGAGATACATGAAATATTCAGATTGAGATTCATAGGGAGAGATTGTTAGGCTACATGAATATTAGTTAGAAGTGAAGATAACCGAAAGGGAGAGACACAGATGTTGTGTAGTGATTAAATATATTAAATGTATTACTGAGTCACAACATATATACTAAGTTGTTGACACTTAAGATATTTGGTATTCTATGATATATTTCATATTATGTTTGTGTTGTCATCAATGCCAAAGGGAGATATTGTTAAACTACAACTGATTAACTACTTGGAGAACAGAATGTGAAGATGATCACCGAGATAAAAAGGTACATGTGAGATATTAAATCATTTATTATATTTTCAATGATGTCAACTAGTTTTGACTGTACATATCACGGTAGTTGCAAACATTTGAAGAAGGTAATAATGGTGACGGAATGAGATATTAACATGAGGATGAGATGTATGAGAAAGATATGATTATGGTATTGATTAGGTAACTTATTGATGAGTCTATGAGATTATGATAGTGATTTGATTGTATTACATGATTTTGTTGAGAGGGTATGTGCAGGATCATGGTATGCCAAACTAGGCCCTTAAGTGGCAATGAAAATTTAGAAAATCAGGTTTAGGCAAGTTGACATAAAAATTTGAACAAGTTATAAATATTATATCAAAAATATGTAAGAAGAGAATCTATAGACAACTGAACTTAGTTTCTAAGATACTAGCCCTTTTTTGAAAAATAATTATTATATATGTTGAAAAATTCAAATTTTAATGTAGTAGTACAAAAATTTTAGGAAAAAATAAGAAGTAGGTGTACGTCTGACAACCTTAAACACAATCAAATGATAATTATTTTTTACAAGGTTCTAGATATATGTAGTAAACACATGTTTGGATGTGACACATATTTTTTTGAATTTTTTTTCCAAGTAAATAATTAATTATGATTTTTCTTCTACAACATTTCTAGAATACAAAAGCTCTTGTCTCTGACCATGTTAACTTAGTCTAAAATTTATCAAATTGAAAAAAAAATTATTTTTCTTATAGTAGGAAAATCATAGAATGTGACACATATTTTGGATCTCAAAAATGTTATACAGTTTGAAAGTTATAGCTATTTTTCAATAAGTATATCAATCAAGACTAGAAAGATAACAAGTAGGTGTATGTCTAACCATATTAAACAAAATCAAATAATAATATTTTTTTATAAGATTCTAGATAAAAGTAGTAGAATCATGTCCGGATGTGATGTATATTTTTTTGTATTTTTTTTCCAAGTAAATAATTAATTATATTTTTCTGCTACAAATTTTCCTGAATATAAAAACTCTCGTGTCTGACCACCTTAACTTAGTCTAAAATTCATCAAATTGAAAGAATTTTTTATTATTATTGTATTAGGTGAATCATAGAATGTGATGTATATTTTAGATTTAAAAAATGTTATATTGTTTGAAAGTTATAGTTGTTTTTCAAAGAGTCTATCAATCAGGACTTCTTTTTCACATCGCCACTTTTTGGCATACCATGATCCTGCACATACCCAAGAATTGAAGATCAAGAATGTACAAGTTTATGTGGTTGATAAATGAAGAACTCAGTATACACTGAGTTGAAATAGTGTACATCGAGCAAGTGTAGTGTATACCGAGTACAACATTAACCAATGATAATTCATTCACACATCACGGTATTGACTGAGTGAAAGAAATAACATGGAACATATGACTACCAACTAAATATAATAATCTATATGAATATGGATGATTCCAAGGTTAAACATAAAGTTTTTTATGAATATCAATAGCTGATAAAATTCAGGGAGAATCAGATGATGAAGAATGAAATTTTTTTAAGGCACAAGCTCTAAGGAAGGTTGAAGCGAAAAAAGCAACAATGAAGATTAAGAGGAAAAATCTATGGCTTAGAAGAAAATGGTTTATCATGTCTACTTAAGGAGATAAGAGATTCAATGAAAAAATACACGTGAGAAGAAGAGGGTAAATCCTGTAGTGATAAATCCTCTAACAAGGTCACACCTTACAATGTGTTTTGTAACCTTTAACAAGGTTGGCCCTTAACAGAGCTCACTTCAAAAGAGTGAAATTATTTTGGGTACCGGTCCCAAGTGGTTTTCCCCTAAAAAGGTTTCGACGTTAAAAATCAAGTATTATATATGTATGGATGTGATGATTTGTTATTTTACTTTACACACTACAATTACTAGTTTGATCGTTATATACTAGTTAAATTTTACTAGTAATTGGTTAATGAACAAAAAGGCATAGACAATTTTTTACCAAGCTATTTAAATTTTTATGTTGGATTTTTTTTATACATCAGAGAGTATGTGGTACTATAGGATAGCTGGAATTAACTAATTCATCCCCCCCTCTCAATTATCTAACACAAATGAAATTCGTACCATAGTTGAGAACAAATATTCCAACTCTTCTTATAATGAATATGATGCGTTAATAGTTCATCCTATGCAAGTGCAAAATCTTTCCCATGATTTTGAAATTTTTTTTAAATGGTTACAATTTTTAAATAATTGAATCCCAAGGCCATCTCCTTACTTGAGCATTTGAGAAAGATAATTCAAAATGATAAACTTTGTGTTAATGTCTTGCATACTATCTCGCATCTCATTGGTAAATTTTTTAAACCTATTAGATATTGCTCCCAAGGATATGGTTTCACTCCACCACCCACTAGTGTTGACACCTCCATTCCTATTCCTACTTCAATGCCTAGTTTGTCCATTTATTCTCCACCTCCCATCACCACATTAGCTCAAAACAAAAATCCTACAAATATTAGCATTCCTAATCCTTTTTCTCTCCTTCAAGTGTTCCATGTGTTTCCCTACCTTCATCCATGTGTACTTGCAATAGTATTCTATTTTCATATTATTTGTTCCTTCCATTTCTTATAATGGTCCAAACCTTTCACATATATCTCCTCTCACTCTTTCTACCAAATCCACCATTAATAGCCTTGCTCAAACCATATCATCCTTACAACAAAAAATTGTGTCCATGACCCTATCCAAGTTTAACATTCTTTCTTGCGACATTGTTATTCATATGTCCTTAGATATCATTCACATTTTGGATTAAAGAAAAATTAGGTTTTGAAGGGGCCTCACAACCCTTTACAAAAAAAAATAAAGATAAATTTTTAAAGAGCCCAAAACACAATAGACAACAAAAACCACAGCCGTCCAGCTCAAAAATCCAATAGCACTACCGAACAAAGATAGTAGAGAAGCCAGTGTAACCCCTCAAATAAAACCAACCCACAAAAAAAAACATGCACCACCTAAATCATATTCTTGATTATTTCTCTAACCTCTTCACCGATTTCACCAATCTTCTTAACTGTCTCACAAAGAACTGAGACATCATTAGAACCAAAAGTTTCCTTCTTCTTCAGGATCACCTTAGTACACTTTCCCATACCAGAGGGAATGGTTTATTTATCATCAAAATCCTTCTCCAGATCTAGAATGGATTTTGAGTGGCCTTTCCCTTCAAGCTAGCTAGCAAGGGCTTCCATGTTGTTGGCTAAGAGCACCAAACCCTCTTGGTAAAACCAGAGGGTTTTCCTCAATATTTCAACATTTTTATCCACCTTATTGGCCAAATCAATGAATTTTTTCTCCAATTTGACTAACCTACCCATTCTTTTATTTCCCTCATCATCCAGATTTTTAATCCTTTCTTTCAGAATCTTATTCGTGACCACCATTTACTCTTAATTTTCTAGAAGACCCAGCTATCATACTTCAGAGCATCTTTAGAAACAAAAATAGCCAACTAGATTTTAGAGTCATCAAAATTATCAAAGCACTCCATATTAAGATCAACTGAGGAAGGGGAACTCTTCCATGACAATGGGTTTTCATGCTCCATAGAGTCCTCATAGCTAACTAGAGGTTCATTGTAATACCCTTCACCCAAATTGTCAGCATCAGGATGCGAGGGAGAATCCTTAGCCTCATATAGTTATGAGGCTTTCTTTTTCTGATCCTCACCCTCCTTAGAGAGATTCGGCATTGCATGCTCGATGCAAAGTGCCCTATTCTGAACATCTTCTAGGTTGTCACCATTAATATTCACATGGATACCATTTTCTTACTTATCTCCTTCACTATACACTGTATCTTGACCCATATCAACACCCATCTTATCTTGATTGTCATGATGCTCCTCACCCTTATCTTGCTCCAATATTTCACCCTTTCCTCTTTGACCCTTTCTCCATCTTCATCCCCACTTTCATCCCCTTCCTTAGTAGTATCCATGCCCTTAGTATCATCCATCTCAATTTCCTTACCAATTTTCACATTTTTCACTGGCATTTGGTCAGAATGACTTGAGCTTTCCCCTTCCCCATAGGAAACTTTTATTTCCCAATAACCAGTGAAAAAATAACTTCTTGTTTTTGTTTTCATTCATCACCATAATTTCACAGTGCTCGTAGATAAGGAGAATAAGACTACTATGAAGAATGGGGGAACTAACATTATTCATACATTTTTTGAGGTTGTTAGTCAACGAGTAGAAAAGGTAGTAGGGCGGTGAAATCCACTTATAATGCCTAAAGTGATTTAGGAGAAAAAAGTGGTAAGTATGGGCTCTCGTAAACCTCCCATCAACCATAACATACTCCATGATGATGTTGAGAGCCAACTTCCACAACTCTTTAATTTTGTAGTGTCAAAGTACCCAAAAATTGACTTACCCAATAGCTCATTTTCTTCATCATCCCTAGGGAAAGTTTTCACAGCCCCATTCAAAATCTTCATATCACAATAGAAGCTCAACCCAATATGTGGCATACCAGTAATAGTAGAAATGAGCTCAGCCATGAGCTTAAATCTTCTCTCATAGAAAGATAAATGGCCCCTCTCCCACTACTCAAAAAAATTTTCAACCATCATCTTAGCTCTAACCTTATCACACCCTTTCAAGCACTCCATGAAAGGCATAATCTTGCCTTTCAATAATTTCTTCCAAACCTTATGTTCCTCTTCCCTTTTTTGATAATCATTAGGTTCTTCCCTACATAAATCCCCTCCCATTTTCTCATCACTAATAGTAACACAAGCACCCTAGAGAAAATAGCTTTGAAAGAACAAAAAATCCCAAATCAACACAATGTCAAACAACTACAAAGCATGTGAATAAATATTATATAAATGCATATCACCTCCACATAGGCATGTGTCCATGCCATAATTAGGGTAACAGTTACAAGAAATCATATTAGTCATTATTGGGAGTGTTTCCAACCTTCATCATAGTCCTTTCATACCGTACTATGGAAAATATATCTTGGGGAAATATATTTTCCCCTCTACAATTAATAATTTTATTAGAATTTACCCCATTATTAGCAAGCTTGTCTGTGGAAGAATTAATTTCACGATAAGAATGCTTAATGTCCATGCATTTAAAGGACTTGATGATGTCAGGAGACTTTTTAATCATAGTATCAATAGTCCAAGATGGCTTATTAGACCCATCAAGACAATTAATTATGTTCATTGAGTCCTCTTCCAACCATAAATTATCAGAGTTCAATATTTTACAATTGAAATAGCTTTCCATGCCCCCACAACTTTATCATAATGACTGGATTGATCACCCAAAGGACTAGCCACAATAGCCAGGCAACATCCTATAGAATTCTAAATAATTCCCCCAAAACTAGCCTTCCCTGGATTACCCTTGCAAGCTCTCTCAAAGTTAACCTTAATCCATCTAGGAGGGGTAGAAAACCAAATGAGCCCTTCCCTAGGGTTAAGGATTTTGTGATGGTGAAGGGTTATCTTCCATCTTTTCTCAAATTATAATTGAGCCCTTTGGCCATTTAAGTCAAAAAAAATTGAGAGATTGAAAAATCCATCTATTGATTTTGTCAGCAATCAGAACTTGGGTAGAGGATTTATCTCAACAAATTTTGTTTTTTCTTTCATTCCAAATATGCCATAAGATATAAGGAATTGAGAGATTCCAGACCTCAATACTATTTTTATTAGAGCTTGGAAATTTCCATTGAGAGAAGAAATCTTCCAGATAGTTTAGGAAAATCCATTAAATATCCCATTTCAAAAGAAACAAGGCCCATACATGCTGGGAGAAATCATAGTGGAGAAACAAATGAAGCACTAATTCTACATTCCTACAACAGAGACAACATCTATTAGGGAAAGAGAACCCCCTTCTATGAAGGTTGTCCATGGTGAGAACTTTATTTTGAAGGGCAAGCTAGTAAAAAATATTAACTTTAGGAATACATCTTTTCAGCCAAGCCTTAGCCCAAGAAGGTCACTGCCCATCAGTGAAGTGTAAACAAATGGAAGAAACCACAAAGAACTTTCCACTCAAGTTTTCACCGCACACAAGCGAATCCCTCGAATTAGGAGATATATCCATAGAAGACAAAATGATATCAATAGAGAGTAAAGGAGCAGCCAAACTAGAACACGGGACCCATTTAAAATCCTTCCAATACTCAAACACCTAAACACCAAAGGAAGAAGTGAATTGATCTTTTCATACCTTAAAAGATGATTTCTCAGTGATGGGAATATCCAACAACCATCTATCTTCCCAGAATCTTATCTTCTTGCCATCACCCAGTTTCCATCTTTTGCTTGAAGCAGCCCTGTCTTTAGAGTATTTGAAATAATTCCAAATATAATATCCCTCTAATGAAAACAAAGTGTCCAAAAATTTCTCTTCAAAAGGCTGAGAGTATAAATATTTGTTCTTCCAAGTTTGAGTCCACTTCCTATCTTGTCAAAAGACTCTCCAAATTTTTTTGGCCAGAAGATCCTTATTGATAACCTTAATAGGTCTGATACCCAATCCTCCCAACCATTTGGGTTTGCAAACCTTATCCCAAGCAAGGTGGGGGATACATTTCATTTCCTAAACTCCTGACCAAAGAAAGCACTTTTGGATTTTCTCAAAAGCTTCAGAAAACTTAGAAGGAATTCTGAACAAACTAAGGGCATAAATAAAAAGGCTTTGTAAAGAGGATTTGAGTAAGAGTACCTTCCCCCCCTGGTTGATCGAATCCCCTTTCCATCCTACAAGCTTCATATTGAATTTTTCAAGAAAGTGACTCCAAAAAGATTCAAGATGTTTTAGACCAAGAGGAAGACCTAGATAAGTAGAAGGGGAATCCTCTTTACCACACCTAATAATTTTAGAAATTTTGGCTTTCATTTCCTCCGGAGTGTTAATGAAGAACATAGAACTTTTGGCTGAGTTGATCTTCTGACCCTTGGAAGACTCATAGGTATTGAGGATTAGTCTCATTTCTCTAGCTTCATTAACCAAATCTTCCCCCATGGTTATGGTGTCATCCAGGAATTGTTCATGAGAACAAATAAGATCATTAGAAGTTGGTCTGAGGCCCTAAAGTTTACCTTCCTCCATAAGTTTCTTAATACACATACCCAACCCCTTCACCAAAATAGTGAAAAGAATAGGAGAAATAGGGTCCCCTTTCCTTAGAACTCTCTAGGATTTAAAGAAATGCAAGGGGGACCTATTAACAATCACAATCGATGACACAAAACCAAAGAGTTGACAACATAGTTTAATCACCTTGTCACCAAATCCAAAGGCCTTAAGAATCTCCCTCAAAAACCCCCGATTCACCCTATCATAAGCCTTATATAGGTCAAGTTTTGAAAAATAAATCCATGTCTTTTGGCCATAACCAATGAGTGAATGTTCTCATGAACCACTTTAATAGAATCAAGAATCTTTCTACTAGGGAAAAAACCATTTTGTTGAGGAGAGATAATCATGGGAACAATACCTAGCATCCTAGAAGTGATGACCTTCAAAATAAATTTATAAAAGGATTTGTAGAGACTGATAGGTCTGAATTTATCAAAAGAGTCAACCCCTTGAACTTTTGGAATGAGGAAAAACAAGATAGCATTAATCTCCTTCAAAAGATTCCTGGAGCGAAAAAAAATTTTAACAACATCATAGATGTCCTTTTCCACTAAAGACCAAAACTTCTAAAAAAATAACATTGGAAACCCATCAGGACCAGGGGCCTTTTCCTCCTCAAAGGAAAAAACTAAATTCCAAATTTCCTTGTAATATGGAACAATAGACAAGGTTTTGTTATGGTCCTCATTAAAAATAGATAGTATAGAGCTAATAAGTTTCTCCTCCTCCAAAGGATCAAGATTTAAATCAGGGGTAACAAGGGACAACGTGGTCGATTCAAATCTTATGTCCTCATCCTTGGTCAAGATTCCATGATCTGAAGTAAGCTTTTTGATTCTTCCATCTTACCTATGCTTGAGAGTGGTCATGTGGAACTATTTAGTATTCTTGTCTTCAGTCTCCATCCAAAGAGATCTAGATATTTTTTGCCAAAAAACTTCCTCCTTAGAAATAATATCATGATATTTAGTCAGGATGATGGATTCCCTATCCCTTAAATACAAAGATAAACCCACCTATTGGATTTTATCATGGACTTCCTTCAAGTCAATTTAAATAGAAGATTTCAACTGGAAGATATCCCCAATGACCTCTTTGTTCCAGCTC
>BSBK01006488.1:0-127017 GCA_027943335.1 Chamaecyparis obtusa | reverse complement strand
ACCAATGAATCATCCTTAAGATTTTGCACCATGACTAAAGCAAGAAGGAACTCAACTTTATTTCCACCTCCATAGTTAATGATTTGGTAAATTTAATCGAGATTGGTGCTAAGGTTAGGAACATAGAGAACATCCTTGAAATCTCCATTTTCCATCTCAAATGGTCCTTTCCCTTCAACTTCCAGTTGTGTATCATTCCCTACAAAGATGTGAGGTACCTTAGATGGCTCCAATGAAGAAAATTGTCCATTTTAAGCACCCATATGATGTGTGGCACTCGAGTCAAGAATCCAATCCTCTAAAGAACTTGAAATTTCCATAAATGCTTTCCCTTTTCCCTTTGAAGTGGACGAAGATGAATCCTTGGAAGCATTTGGCATAATGATTTTGTTCTTATTGAGTAAGTTTTCCAACTCATCAATTCTATTAGTCTTGCAATGATGCTCATCATTATTTGGTTTCTTTCAAAATGCACAAAATAGGTTATCCTTCTTTTTGTTGTTTCTCTTCTTGTTGAAAGAAGAATTGCCTTGTTGTGAGGAGGAGGATTGTTGTGTCTCTGATTGTGATTTTGGCTTCCACTTCTTCTTCTTCTTCTTCTTGTTGACACTATTGCCACCTTGAATTCTTTGGTTCTCATTATTAGCCACCAATTCCATAGACTTTGAAGACTTGAGAATACCCATATCTGTCAACTAACTATTTTAACATCAACATTTTTGCAAATGCATCAAATGAAGGCTTAGTTAAGGCACTTCCCATGGTCAACTTGTGAGTATTGTAACTTGAGACAAAAGATGCATATTTTGAAGGTAGTCTCTTCAAGATGTGATGAATTAACCTATCATCCTTCATGGGATTACCACAATCCTTAAGTAGTATTCTCATCTCATTAGCTTTGTTGACATAGTCCTGAATTATGTCAAAATTCCTAGGATCCAAGAGAAGTAGATCATCCTCAATTGAGAATCCCCTTTCCTTATCCACCTTACCAATTTTCAAGTTTGTCCCAAGCACCCTTGAAATCCTCAAAGCTAAAAATGTGGAAGAGGACATCTTCATGAACACAACTCCTTATAATTCCTAAAGCCATATTGTCTTTTATATGCCAATCAATTTTTGCATTATCATCCACATTAGGACAAGTGGGTTCTTTAATTATTCCATTTTGTTGGTGTAATTAAGTATTTACTAATTACACTTTACTTAAGTTTACTTAGGATAATGCATTTGCATATTTGTTGCCATTCAGACACCTAGGAGTTTGCATTTCATTTTAGCACATGGTTAGGAGAATTTCCACTTTAGATGGTGATAGTTGTCATCACATACCTCTTTGTGTGTGAGATCCACCTTTAGTGCTCTTATTACATTATCATCCTCTCATTGTTACACATGTTGCACATACTTTGATGTACAATGGAGGATGATCCACCTTTGGTGGACATGTGATTCTACCTAGTGTGGTTGATAGCTTATCATCTCCTTATCATGTAGTCTTATCACATTGCCTATATATTTAGGCATTCCTACATTGTATTAAATCGTTCAATATATTCTATTTGATTATTTGATCATATCATATTTGTCTCTCTTGTGCTATCTCTTGAGTTTCTAGATCTTGGTGTTTATTCTTTTCCTTAGGCAAATTCTTACATGGTATCAAAGCCATAGAAGATTTCATTGCATAGTTGTTTGAGAACCATTAATTGCTTCAACTTTTGGAGGGCCACAATTCAGATCTAGAATATTAACAGTTTGTGGGAGTGTCTAGAGCAAGATCTGGCCTTGCCATTGTGTCTAAGTGGTCATTTCCTTAAATTTTGACTATATTAGACAAAATTCAAATTTGAGGCAACAAAAATTTACAAATCGGACTTGGCAGTCCGATTTGAGGTACAAATTTTTGGAATTTTTTTAATTTTTGAATTATTTTTCAGGTCTAGTCCAATTCCATATTTTCTGGCAAAAATCTAGGGTTGTTTCAGGGTCCCCACCCCTATTTGTTGGATAGATCAGTTCTACAGGTGTGGTAGAGCTCACAAATCTGACAAAACCGTAGATCAAGTAGAGTCGTACACAGTGTAGGAGCTAGAAGATTAGGACACCACTTCCTACTTAGCCCAGAGACTTCTTTGTTTACATACTGCAGGCCTTTAGTTTTAAACTACGGTGTGTTTCCCCATCCCATGAATGTGGGAATAAAGTTTTGGAGTCTTTCAAAACTTTCAATCGACATCACCCCAATTAGATAGGATCAAACTCGAGTAGTTCACCTACCGATCTTGGATCAACCACATCGCAGACAAAGGGAGACCCGAGTCGAGCACAAGGCCGAAGTTAGTGACATGAGCTCAAGGCATGACAACCTGAGCCTGAGCTCATTTACCTTGCATACGGGCTTTGACGATTTTAAAAACCACATATATCCTATTTCCTACGAATGTGGGACTAAAGTCCCACATCTGCCACCCTTCCACCACTCATGCCCACCACCTCCGTGCCCCCTGCACTCTTCTCCTCAACAACACATGGAGATCCCCTGCCTACATGGCAGTTGTATAGAGCCCCCAACAACCAATCAAAATCTGCCACGTGGTAGATAAGAAAATGGGTATTTTAAAAAAAATTGCATTTTTTTGCAACTTTTCATGCATTTAAATTTGACGCCTGTTTGGACATCAAATTGGACATTTTTTGTTTTGTTTTGTGGTGACGGTCTCCAAGACATCAAATTTAAGATAGTGATTTCTCCAACATTACATGAGGTTAAAATTGACATTTGTTTGACTGATAATTTTGGGTGTTTTTACACTATCGTGAAGGCCATCTGACTGTCAAATTTAAGACAGTAACGAATGACATCATTAGGTTTCAAAAATTTGTAGCCCTCACCATATGCAGTTTTGATTTGCAAATCTGACTTTGGAAGGCCATAACTTGGTCATCTTGACTCCAAATTGAGTGCATTTCTTTTTAATTTTGGGTAGAATTTCTTGAACTTTTCAGTGGTGCAGCTATTTTCTAGTTTTGGTGCATGAATTTTGTAGAAATTAGAGTTTTTGGTGACTGTACTTGTCTGATCCCTATTTTTGCAACTTTAGAGGCTTCGTTCAAGCTCATACAAACACATTTTCAAGTGCAATTTTTTTTAAAAGTGCATGATTTTACATCTACTTTCCAAATATGGTATTAGTTTGGAGAAATTTTAAGTGGACATATTACTTTTAGAATATGGTCTATTTTGGCCTCTTTTGGCACTTGTAATTGATTAGATCTTTGAGGGATCTTGTGTCTTATCTTCTTGAGTCTGCTATAGCTTCATATTTTTTGTTGTAATCATCAAAATCAGAAGTCCACTTTGGTCCATTTTGACAAGTGGCAATTGTACTCACACTATATATAAAGTGTCGAAATCATCCATCTTGGGGGGTTCTTTGCTTGAGTGATTTTTTTTTTTTTTTTTTGGGGGGGGTGTGCCTCATGTGATTATGTATCTTTCTCTCTAGATCTTTTTCAATTTTGCATTATGGGTCCTTGTGGATTTCC
This sequence comes from Chamaecyparis obtusa, assembly GCA_027943335.1. Taxonomy (NCBI): domain Eukaryota; kingdom Viridiplantae; phylum Streptophyta; class Pinopsida; order Cupressales; family Cupressaceae; genus Chamaecyparis; species Chamaecyparis obtusa. Next base: position 123,468 of record BSBK01006488.1, on the reverse strand, counting down.
ATCATTAACTCCACATAACTATCCTACATGGAAACAAAATGTACGGAGCAAGGTAATGGTAAAAGGACTAAATCATTATGTGGATGGAACAATTAAAGAACCTAATGTGGATGATAAGGAATTAACTTATTGGAAAGTTAGAGATTCACAAGCTTTTGGAATCATAAGAACATGCTTTACTCAACATCTCTTGTTTCACATTTCCTCCTTGGGAAATGCCAAGGATGCTATTTAGAAAATCCATAAAAATTGGAAAAAGCAAAAAAATACAAAAAAAGAAAAAAATAAAAAAGCAAAGAAAAATAATCGTCCAATGGTGAAAACTTGGAAATTCAAGCGTCTTGGACAAGTATGTTGGTGAAAACCTAGAAACATGAGCCATACATACTGGATTGAGTCAGTATCTATCAAACTCCCATCCCCCCCATCCCAAAAAACCTAGTCCTCTTTATCCAATCCATCCCCACCACCAGCCCATCAATCCCAAGGTGTTCTATCCTCAAGCCTATCAATTGCCGTAATAAGTTCCTATCCCCAATCTTGAGCTTCCTGTATATATCCTATAAAGTTAGATCTTCCTATTCCAAATCCCTGAGCTTTTGTACCTATCCATTATAAATCTCTCCCCTTCTATTGTACATATCATCGTGTCTTGTTGTACATATCCTCGCCAGTCCTACAACAACATTTGATTAGATATCTTGTCCCACCCAGCCTTGTACTTCAACAACATCCATTATCAGCTATCCTTGATCACCGTGAATATCTTTGACCCTCATCATTTGCCAGCAACAACACACATTCTCCTCATCAATCAATGGGTCCTTGAGGATGTATCCTTCCTCCTGTCCAACCTAATCTTCCACCAATCAACCCAGGTCTATGTCGATGTATCCTTCCTCACATTCAGACCAAATCTCCCCCATCAATCAAATCAATCTCTCTCCTTAGCAAAGGATGTCTTTTGGAGTTATCATTTTGGTCTTGGATTTCTTTGGATCTTGATCATCATTTATGGCTTCTCATTTCTCCTCTCCTCAAAGTCGCCATGATCCTTTATATCATGGTGTGTTGGGAATGAGGACAACCTAGGGCAAGGTCTTTTGATCTTTTTCTTTTACCTATGAGTTAGTCGGACATGACCCTTGCATGGTTCACATGTGATCTTTTGGGTTACATAGTGCACTTGGGAAATTTCATTTGTTTTTGGTTTTTCCAACATTGTTTTTACCATGCTTCCTCTTGGGTTCATGCGTGATGCTAGGGTAACCCTTGCGTGTCTTTTTAAAGTCAGTCTTATGCAACGCTGGTGACAAGGCCTTGTGATCCCAGTATCCTTGGCAGGTCTCTAATGTTACTATATCAAACTAGGTTGTGCTCTCCACATTTATACTCAGAGCTCCCCAAATCCCCCATCCTGCATCATATAGATTAATCTTGCATCTTTCATGTAGCTGCATCTTGCGTCCTGCATTTTGATTCATATTGCATTCATCCATCTTTGCTCTTGGAAGTTTGGTTGTTTATCCTCCCTTCTTCCTTCATCCTTTTTCCCTTCTTCCCTTCCTTTCTATGTTCTTTTTGAGAAAATTCCACAACGTTTCCTCTTTGTGTTATTTTCTCGATGGGGCACAATCCCTTATCCTCTAAATTCTAGCCTAGGGCATCTTATTTTCTTTTCTTTGACGCCATGCCACTTGTGACATCACATCAAAGAGGGGCAAAATGTAGACACCTAAAAATCTATTGGTAAATAAATGTATTTTTATTTTCTAAAAACTCTTGATGACATCATCATTTGTTAATTAATTAATTATTTAATTAATTAATCTATTATTATGCCATTTATTCCTCCTACCTTAATTAAAAACATTTAATTAAGGAATCCCTTCCAGAAATGTTTAAATCCAATTTAAACATCATTCCCTCCAATATTTATTAACTATTTAATAAATTGTCCAAATCCTTTAAATAAATGAAATATTTATTCAAATCCCTCAGAACCCTAGAATATTCTAGAAAGCCCTAACCTCTTCCAATCTTTCCTAAACTTTCCTAAACCCTTCCTAAACCTACTTAGAGGGTGATTCCTACCCTTTGTAGTCTAAACCCTCACTCCTTGACTTTTGGTCAAACCCCTGCATTAGTGAGCCTTACATGCTCATTAATGGCTTCTTACACCACCATTGAAGGCTCTTACAAGCCATAAGTGAAGACCTATGTCTTCTCTTACATTTTGGTCCCCTTGCACACTTCCCTAGTGTTTTTCACACATGTGTGAGCAACCTTAACCCGCATCCATCTAACCTTACCTCTAACTCAACCTCAGACTCTACCCCAAACCCTGAGTCTGACCCTAACTCCACTTCCTAACCCAAGCCCTTCCTCAAAACCTATAAAATGCCCTCACTTCTAAGAGAAAAATACCAATTCACATAATCATTTTCATAGTAGTGTTATAATGTTAGATTGTTTCTAGATCTTAAGCTTTTTTGCATAATTGTTAATCTAGTTCATTTCTAAGCTTTCTTAAATCACATCATAGCTTAGATAATCTTGGATTAACCTAGTTTACTTCATTATTTTTCATTTCTCTTCATCATATCACATCTTCATTTGGATAAAATCAATCTAGCTTAAGCATTCTTGCATCAATCTGTATTTCTAGATATATTAGGATCCTTGAGACTCTAGGAGAAAAATAGGTGTTCTATACTTGGTTTTGTGCCACTATGGGGTTCTCATGGTCCCTAATCCATCCTAATTCCTCCTAATCATTATTAGGGATAATCTCCAAGTGTTTTGAGAGCACACCCACATCCCTGAATCAAGAACAAATCAAACGGTGATAGGGTGCTCCCATTTAAGTTCTATCTGAATGACTTAGCAAATAGGTTTTACTATATGATAGGAATATGATCTTAGAATAATGTTTGAATGTCTATGCTTGTTCCAAACAAGTTAGGTTTGATCTGATCATAGTAATATCATCTGTATGAATTTGGAAGTGGTGCGTGTTGAGTGCATGGCAGTTAAAGAATGTCACTTGTCACTGACAAGGAAGTTATTTCTTATTGAGTTACAAGTTACATGTTGCACTATAGGACATATGCACAAGCAGTCATACCAAGGGTATCATGGCCAATTCTATTACCCTATGAGGTAAATATATATGAGACAACAATAAAAATCACAACCCTATTAGCTGAGGAAGTTAACAAGAAGGCCACACATTTTGGAACATATGAGGAAGCTAAGGCTAAGGTAACCATGGGATTAAAATATTCTACCATGGAGAGGAAAAGAAAGAAAATAGTGAGAAACATAGAGAAAATTTTAGGAGGAGAAGAGGTAGATGCACCTCTTGCATTAACTCAGGGATTAGGAGAGGACAAGTCTAGTGAGTCAGAATAAAGTGAAGAGGAGGAGAATGTGGTAGTGAAGAAAGGAAAGAAGGCATCAGTTGCTAAGCCTATCAAGAAGAAAGTATAGAAACATAAGCCCATTTCCTCACCAATACTTATGCTGAGAACTAGAGCAACTTACACTGTTATAGATGTTGAGCCATAAAAGAAGACCCCTACATTAGGGAAAAAAAAACTAGTTCAAGCTAAGGCAATGCTGAGCTAGATAAGGAATAAATCAAGAAGAAAGCTTATCTTGGAAAAGGATGATGAGGAAACTGATAGTGATGAGGAATTAAAGAAGAAGGTTCCATCATAGAAGAGATCACTGACTATGGATGAAATATGCCACAACATTAAGAGCACTACTGGCCTAGTAGGCTTTAAGCAAATAAGATTTGAGAAACTGAGTATTGAGGACAAGGAGAGAGTAGAGCAAGCTGTGCTTGAGATGCTCTATATATTCAAGATGACACCACTTCAATTGGGGAGCTTGATTCCTAATGAATTATACTAGAGGATAGCTCAGAAATGGGAATATGCCTTAACGACCGAGAAGCAAATCAGGGAGAGCACTCTTTCTCAAGTCATCCCTGACTTATCCCCTGCATACATTCAATAGTATATGGATCATTATAGGAACATATTTATCCCAAAGCTTTGGGCATACTCCATCCTCCAACACAAGGTTGAAGATATTGTACAATAAAGTATAAAGTTATGGAAGATACTTTTTGGTCTTTTAGTTGATAGGAGTGTCCAACAGAGTGTAGGCACATCCAAGGAAGTAGAATTGGACAATAAGGAGGATGTCAGTGAACAACAAGTTCAAAAGGAAGTAGATTAGAAGGTTGAAGAGAGCAAGGATGAGATAACTATTGTAGATATCACTGAGGAAACTCCAGTGAAAACTCACATATTGACCAAGGAAGAAATTTAGCAGCATATTCAAGCCAAAGCAACCAAGGATAAATTTCTATCGAGCATCAATCTAGTACTACTACAAGTGCAATATTATCCACAGATTGAGATCACATCAACTATTGAGATTACCCCAGAAAGCCCACATATAGTCATAGTTGATCAGCTTCTCTCCTAAAGTGCCAATGTCAAGGAACAAGACAAGTTGACAATCACACCAAAGCCTACATCTGTCGAGGAGACAAGCAAAGAGAAAGTAGAACAATCTACATTGGTAGTAGTGAGTCCTCACATGGAGGAGAAGGAAAAGGAAAAGAAGAAGAAAGAGAAAGAGTAGGACACTCAAGAGCCAAAGGAACAAGAGGCAATAAAAGATCTTATACAAATGTTGAGTGGAACTACACCTAGGAAGAAGTCACAAAAGAAGAAGGAGAAATATCCTTCCACACAGGTGACACTTGAAGAAGTTATAGTGATTCCTAAGTGGGACACTGATAACTTGACCTATGAACAAATGCAAATCTTGCAAGATCTATTGAAGAAGAAGAGTAAACAGGAAGAAATGAGAAGGGAACATTAGTAAAAATAGGTACTTCATGAGATAAAAGGTATTTTCATATCTATGATTTTGAAATGAATGATGTAAATGAATCTAAACCTATTCTGGAGAAACTTGTCCATATAGTCAAGAAAGTGACTTATGATAACAATGAAGCCAATGATAAGTTGTTGCAGTGTTCAGAAAGGAAGTTTGAGACCAAAGTAATCAATAAGGTCTCTATAGACATTGTAGTGAAATAGGAATAAATCTCTACCTTAGTAACAAATTTAGAAGCTGTACAAAATGCACTCTTTGTACAAGAAGTTATGCAATGTAGAAGGATTTACAAAGGACAACTGAATTTTGTACAAGAAGTTATACAATGTAGAAGAATTTACAAAGGGAAACCAGGATCTGATAGATAAACTACAGTTAGATCTAAAGTCTACAGGTCACTCATTGAGCATGGATGCAAGTTCCAGCTTTATGCATTTTACTAGATTGTTACATGCCCAAGGTAGATTAGCTGAGTTGGTGGCTAATGATGGTAACATAAGGGCTAGAATAATCTCTATCCAAAAAATATTAACACCTCATCTTGAGGCTATGCAAGAGGAGTTAGTCACGAAAAAGGAGTTAGTTCAAAAAGATCCTCGTCTTTCTATTGCCGAGAGCCTAGTCGAGCTAGCTGCCGAGCTAGAAGTGAAGTCCAAGGTTTTGAAGTCTATAAGGTTTGGTTGGGACAACACATTAGGGATGGTCATGCAGCTTCAAAAACCATTCCTATACAAATATTTCAAGACCCCCACACCCCAAGAACTTCAAGTGACAAAAACAAGGGGGAAATAACATGACATGACAAAATCATAAGGGGAAATGGATATGAATATAAAATATCAGATATATGTTAGTTATCAGAAAGAAGAAAGAAGATACAGACACAATGGACAAATGGTATGACATACTAGTTTTGCAAATGTATATATATTTGATTGTATGTCAAATAAGGAGTCTTATGTATATATGTAAAAAAATGTTTTAGACCGAGCTAAGTCTTAGGGGGAGTATTCTATAGAATTTTTTGTTAGTGCTAAGTACTCTTGTAAATGTTATGAAAATGTCATGACAAAGTGTTTTTGCCACTAATTTCAAAGGGGGAGATTGTTGATCCCTAAGTTTTTTTGTCTATTAGTGTCTTACACTTAGTCATTTTCTAGGCAATGTTGGTTGGTCATCGCTATGACCGAGTCATCATGTATAGGCCAAGTCATGTATATTGTACATTTACCAAGTAGTAGTTACTGGCAAGAAAGATAGTGGTCATCAAGTACTTCAATATTAATCGAGTCATTTTATGCTGAGTTATGTAAATATATTAGTGTCGAGTAACAGCGTATGAAAAATAGTAAGTGTTGAGTGCCAGAGATATTGAATGCCGAGTAAGCCAGATTTGACATATGTATTTGTTATGGCACAAACACTTAGGTAAACCATTTTGGCTGACATCTATATTACATTTATTGTTCATTAAGGAAATCATGGAGGTGATTATGATTCTAGAATTGTAATCATTAATCCCTATGTAATTCATGGAACCAATCATAATTTGGGAATAGTTAAGCAGAAAAAGTAGACAATCCAGATCGTAGATCTCAAATCATGGAGATGATCAATTGTTTATATAAGATGAGATCCAAACCCTAAAATGTATCATGCAAGATGAGTAAGTATATGAAGGAGATCTCATATTTGCAGAGCAGAAAAGTGCTTAGATTATCATAAATAGAGTTCAGTGACCGAGCAGAGTAGTGAAGGACATAAAGAAGACATATTTGATAGAGGAAGATCAAATCTATAGTCTAAGGAGAAGATATGTTATTAGCATCACAATAAAAACTAAAGGATCAGGTACCGAGACATTCTAACAAGTAAATTAGGGAAAATCTCTTAACAGAGTGGTTTTAATAAACCTTAGTAAATCTCTTAACCAAGTGCTTACTTAGTTGTAAGTTTTAAATCCTTTTGCAAGGTACATTGTATAAGTCTCAAATTCTTAATAGGGTAGACCCCTCATAGGGTAGATCATCTTTTATGATCAAACTTGTAGCCCTAACAGACAAACTTTAATAATGCAGTAGTGAAGATTTGTGGGTGTCATCCCCACCCTAGTTTTACCATTCAAGGGTTTTTGGGTAACCAAAATCATTATGTTATGTTTCTATTTTCATGAATGATGATTATGATATTAGATCTGATACAATGTTAAGTTTGATGCTTATGCTATGCAAGTTAGTTTATGTTAAAATATATGAATTGGTTGATATCTGATTCACCCCTCCCTCTCAGTATCACACTTTCCCTAATAGATTTCCAACACAAGTTGCACTATAGGACTATGAAAAATTATCCACTATCCACGTGTGATGATCATGGTTATGGTGCAGGTTAAGGTTTGATACATGTCATCATTCTGGTGACTTCCTGGAGAACTTGTTTCCTTCAAGAAATTGAGGCTGAAATCAAACTTCAACCATTGATCTAGGATCATCGAATGGTCTCAAATAATATATTTAACATTATAAAATGATGGATGTTAGGTTGCATGTCGATGTGACTGGTTGTGCTTATCAATACCAACATGTTGAGTCTACGGACAAGTTGACAACCCTAATTTGATACATGTCAACATTCTAGCGACTTCCTAAAGAACTCTATTTCTTTCAAGAAATTGAGGCCAAAATCAAACTTCAATCATTGATCTTGGATCATTAGATGGTCTCAAATAATACATTTAACATTATAAAATAATGGATGTTAGGTTACATGTCAATGTGATTGGTCATTCTTATCGAAACCAACATGTTGAGTCTACAGACAAGTTGACAACCCTAGTTTGGTACATATCAAAATTCCAATGACTTCCTGGAGAACTTTGTTTCCTTCAATAAATTACGGCCGAAATTAAACTTCATCCATTGATCTTGGATCATCAGACGGTCTCAAATAATACATTTAACATTATAAAATAATGGATGTTAGGTTATGTGTCAATGTGACTATCTGTGTTATGTCCCATCTTTTGAAAACCGCCAATAAAATATATTTTTTCCCATAATTAATGAATGATTAGCCAATAAAATAAATAAAATTTCAAACGGTACATAAAATTCGCTAATATAATTATTATGTTTCCCTTCAAAGGAAAATCATTCACCTCATATATTATAATTTTTTTACTTCAAAAGAAAAAAATCGCCTCATTCAATATATATTTTCCTCCACATGACTATATAATTCGCCAGGAATTTATGGAAATTTCATTCGGCAAGGAAAAAATCGCCAATAAAAACTATGAAAATTCATGGATTTGAAAATTTTTTTTCCTTCACTAAGAAGAATTTCTCCCTAAAATAATGTAGGATTCACCAAGATTTTACACTTTTTCCTAGGAGGGTGTTTCTTAAAGTTATCCCTGCTTAAAACCTGTCTGACGGTCTTAACCATTGTTTCATGATAAACCGTTGTTTTAGGCAAAACAATGCATTGAAAGAGTAATATCTACGAGATCTCTACTACGTATCAATCTAGATTTTTTTAGATTTGATTCATTATGGCTTCCATTTATTGCAGCTCCTCACCATTCTCTCACTCATGTCCAAACTTTTCATTTCCTGTTCGTTTCTATATTTATGCGATTAAAAATTTGTTCAATCATTAACTATGGAAGAATGCAGGCAAAGCAACGAGTGAAGATAGACACTTTAATGCCATTGTTTGATTATTTTTTGTCAGAAATTGTAGTTAGAAATACACTGATAAAAAATAGAGAACATATGGAAAAAAAGCACGGGATGCATACCAAATGTTTAAAATGTTCCTCAATGGAGTACGGTCTCATTCAATGAATAGTTACAGCATATATATATATATATATATATATATATATATATATATATATATATAGACACACACACACACACACACACACACACATACACACACACACACACACACACACACACACACACACACACACACACACACACACACACACACACACAGATATATATATATATATATATATATATATATATATATATATATATATATATATATATATATATATATATATATATATATATATATATATATATATATATATATGTTTATATATATATATTTATATACATATATATGCATTTATTTAGATATACATATATATTGGATTTTTAGAAAAGCCTTTACTGTTAGGAATAATAGTCCACAATACAATTGAGAGGGGGGGTGAATCAGTTGTATAATAGATTATTAAACTTTAAACTTTAAGTAGCAACAATATCAGATCCAATGAACACAATGAATGCCAACACAATAACATAATATTTTGGTCTCGAGAAACCCTATTAAAGGTAAAAACTTCAGTGGGAATTAGAACCCACAAATGATGTACTGAGAGTATAGTTATCCTTGTTAGAAGATATAGCCCTATTAGGAGCTTATTGAAATATTACAGTACATAGTCCTTGTTAGAGGACAGACCCTGTTAAGAGTCAAGAACAAAAGGGAGGGCTCACTGCCCAAAGAAGGTTAAGTCCACCTTCAGAACTCATTGTTCACAACACAAGTGTATATGAAGAAATACACAATCTTTTGAATTGTTCAGAAGCAACTGTCTTTGCTTGATCAGTTCCAATGAAGTCCACTAACAAACCTCTGCTCTACATACAACAGACACAAGCTCGCAACTTTCACAACCTCTCTATATCATCTTCTGCTCATGCATATCTTTTCCAAAGAAAAGACCTTTCATTTATACCTTATTACAATTCTCATAAGTAGGTCGGGCCATAAGGCTTTCCTAATTACAAACAATTACATAAACCCTTGCTAAGATACACATAGTATCTAAAACAAGTCTAGAATGATTACATTACAACAATTAAGGACTAACATCCTTAATTCAAGTTCACCATCCATCATACATGCTACATCTCTGTAGTCAGCTTCCAAATAGATCACATTCCAAAGTTGACATCATCCTACATTCCATACCTTGTGTAGTTCATAGAACATTCTTCAATACTCTATCTTTCATATCTGATGTTTGCATGCATTGATTTCACATCACGTGAAAGCTATACACAAAACTCAGAGGCTAACTCTGTCATTTCTTACTGTCACAATCAGTGACCAGTCTTCACCAAAACATCTATAACTCATCCAATGTGAAACATTAAATGATGTGATCTTGGATATAAGATCACAACACACTCCTAAACTCTCATTTGTCTTCACAACATCTGAAACATCCGTAGAGTGTCTGTACACTGTGATAACCAGTCTGATCTCCTCATAGAAACATATGTTGACATCAATGACAAAACAAAAATGACAACAATATGAGTGCCCATTTAGTAAGGCAGTGATTAAACATATTAAATGTCTCAATCACCTCCCCATGCATTAGCAATATCCAACAATCTCCCCCTTTGGCATTGATGTCAATATATGGGAAAAATCATCATCCCAAAGTTATATCGATCCAAAGTTCTGCAACCAAAATAATCTCCCCATACAGTAGGGATTTTCTTATAGCAACACTCCCCCTTTGACAACAATGGCAAAGGGTGTCATGATTCAAGAATTGCTTTCCAACATCTTTCTTCCATGATCACTCCCCCTGAGGAGTAGATCCCTACATCTAGTCTAGATTATGATACAACTCTAATACCCCCTAGACTGATGCATCTCTGCATCATTTAATTCTGACTAGGAGGGGCCTGAACCCCTAACATACCTCTGAGATATTCAAAGGTATCTTTTGGCAGTGGCTTTGTGAAGATGTCTGCAATCTTCTCTTTTGTACTGATATACTCTAATTTAATTTCTTTCTTTGCCATCTTGTCTCTCAAGAAGTGATACTTGATAGAAATATGTTTCATTTTAGAGTGCATTACCAGATTCTTTGACATATTCACTGTACTCGTGTTATCACAATGGATAATCATAGGCTCATCAAAAGTTATTCCAATGTCTATCAGCATTTGTTTCATCCAAACAATCTGAGTGCAATTTATGGTAGCCGCAACATAATTTGATTCAGCAGTAGATTGTGCTATACAATCTTGTTTCTTACTTAGCCAAGAAACCAACTTTTTCCCAAGGAAAAATGCACCACCACTAGTACTTTTTCTGTCATTAATATTCCCTACCCAATTAGCATCAATATAAGCATGAAGTTCAAAGCTATCATTTCTGTCATACCATAAGCCATAGTCTATGGTTCCTCTTAGATACCTCAATATCCTTTTCACAATAGCTAGATGTGTTTCTTTAGGTTCTTCCTGATATCTAGCCACAATTCCAACAACATTAGCAATATCTGGTCTATTGTGGATTAGATATTGTAGTCCTCCAACCATTGATCTATACAAGGTCTGAAAAACACACTTTGACTCATCATCAATTGTTAGCTTATTACTAGTCACCATAGGTGTTCCTACTAGTTTACAGTCCTCCACTCCAAACTTCTTTAGAAATTCTTTGAGATACTTGGTCTGAGAAATAAAGATACCATTCTCATTCTAAGTTATTTGTAATCCAAGAAATAATTTCATTTCACCTATCATGGAGATCTCAAATTCACTTTCCATTTCTTTAGTAAATTTCTTACATACATCATCATTACCTCCAAAGATAATATCATCCACAAAGACTTCTATTATTAGGATTCCATCTTCACTAGTTCTTAAATACAAATTACTATTTGCATTACCTTTTCTGAATCCAGGTTGAAGTAGGTACTTTTCTAATCTTGCATACCAAGCCCTAGGAGCTTGCTTCAGCCCATATAGAGATTTCTTTAACTTGTGCACCATGTCTCTATCTTCACATAGAGGAAATCCATCTGGTTGTTCTATATATACTTCTTCTATCTCTATTTAGAAATGTAGATTTCACATCCATCGGGTACACCTTGAAGTTTTTATGTGCAACATAAGCCAAGAACAATCTTACTGCCTCTATTCTAGCAACATGAGAAAATGTTTCTTCAAAGTCTATTCCTTCTTGCTATGAGTATCCTTTACATACTAGTCTTGCTTTATTTATTACAACAGTTCCTTCTTCATTCATTTTATTTATAAAAACCCATTTTGTTCCTATTACATTTTTATTTTTAGCCCTAGGAACTGATTCCCAAGTTTTATTCTTCTTTTTCTAGTTTAACTCTTCCTTCATAGCATCTAACCAAGATTTATCTTTACATGCTTCATCTGTAGTCTTTGGTTCAACTTGAGAAATCAAACAAATCTCTTCTCTAACCTTTGATCTAGTTAGCACTCCTTGATTGGTATTGCCAATAATTTGATTTTCAGGATGGTTATTCTTTACATACCTTGGTGTTTTAGGAGTCTTAGTGGCCTTACTTGTGCTAGCATCACAAGCCTCTTTTTCACTTTTTTCCTCAATAAGTTCTCCTCCTTCTGTAGTAGCAATAGTTTCTTTGATCTTTGAAATCTGATTACTGTCATACATTCTTTCTTGTATCTGAAAATTTTCATCTATTCTTACATTGTTGCTTTCAATCATCTTCCACAATCTTAGATTAAAACATTTTTAAGCCTTGCTCTTAACAGAGTAACCAAGGAAAATTCCTTCATAACTTCTAGCACCAAACCTCCCTATCTTATCATCTCTCTTGATATAACACTTACTACCAAATATTTTGAAATATTTTACAGTAGGAGTATGATCAAACCATAGTTAATAAGGAGTCTTACTTGTACCTTCTCTAATCTAAATCATGTTCAATGTATACACTGTTGTTCCAATAGCCTCTCTCCAATGTACATGAGATACATTTCCTTCAATCAACATTGTCCTAGCAGCATCAAGTATAGTCATGTTCCTTCGCTCTGCTATCCCATTTTGTTGTGGAGTCCTAGGAGCAGATGTCTATCTCTTTATCCCATGCTCTTAGTAGTAAGAATTGAATAAGTTTGAAGTAAACTCTCCACCTCTATCTGACCTTAAACACTTAATATTTAAACCCGATTCATTCTCTACTTTTTCTTTGAACAACTTGAATTTATCAAATGCCTCTGATTTTTCTTTCAAATAAGTGACCCACATCATTCTATAAAAGTCATCAACAAAGAGTATGAAATACCTTTCACCATAGTATGATTTTGTCCTTGTAGGTCCATATAGGTCTATGTGTACTAGCTCCAATTTCTCTTTTGATGTATATACTTTTCTTTTGTAACCGCTTCTAATCTATTTTCCCATGACACACTCTCTGCAAAATGTGTTAGATGGTTTCACAATCTTTGACAGATCTCTCACTACATTAGTCATACTTGCCTTTACAATGTTATCAAAATTAACGTGACAAAATTTCCTATGCCATAACCAACTGTCATCAACCTTCACAACAAAACAAGAGGCTCTAGATATATTTAATTCAAATACATTACCTCTAGATTTAGTACCGGTTGCAATCAACTTACTTGCCTTACTTCTGATAAAACATTTTCCATTAACAAAACTTAACTGAAACTCTTTATCCATTAACTATCCAACACTCAACAAGTTATGTTTTAATCCTTCAACAAGTGGTACATTATCTGTATTAGTCTTTCCATCCAGAGTAATAGATCCTACTCCTATGATAGATTTAGGAAGATTGTCCCAAAACCTTACAAAACCACCATCATACTTTACTAATTTAACAAACTTGTTCTTATCACCATTCGTATGATGAGAACAATCACTATCTATTATCCATTTAGTTTTCTTGTCAACATGAGATACTAAAGCTTTTTCCTCATGCACTGGTTCATCACTAATAGCAAAAAATCCAATCTCTTCACAATCTAAATCATCATCATCAGAGATGCCTTCACTAGCATAATAACATTATTTGTCCCTTTTAATATTTTCATAATTAGGTTTGTACTTAGGAACTCTTGTAGGAAATCTAGATGGAAAATGACCTACCTTATTGCATGAAAAACATTTCAAGGGTAACTTGCCCTTACCTCTTTTTCCTCTTCTAGAAATCAGTGCAACAAGTTCATCCATCTTTCTTTCTTCTGACATTATCTGTTCCCATTCCTCAGCATACTCACCAAGCTCTTCTTTTAGGTCTTCTTTTGTGGTGCTCGGAAGTGCAAAAAATTTCTTGTGTGTAGATGCCTCAAATGCATATTCAACTTTAGGTACAACCTCTCCTAATTCTACAACTTCAAATGTAGTTAGCTTTACAATCAACATCTCCTTGTTAAAGTTTGGGGCCAGAGGTGTAGTTTCTTGAATAGACATATCCTTGAACTTGTAAGAAGGTGTCAAGGATCTAAGGATCTTCACAATAACTTCATCTTCATCATAAGTGCCTCCGCAGTTTCTGATTCTAACTACAAATTTTGTAACCCTTTGAACATCGGCCCTAATGTTTTCATCCTCATTCATTTGTAGCTTCTCCATCTTTGTCTTCTAGTTTTTCCACTTCATTATTTGGTATACTTGTCTCCCTCATATAGTGCTTCTAATATTTCCCAAATTAGGAATGTCAAATCCAAGTCTTTAACTTCAGTAAACTCTCCTTCAGAGAGTGCACGGATCAGTGTGTTGGAGCTCTAAATTTGGGCAAAATTTGGAGTCCTATATAGTGATAAAACCCTAAAAAATGGCCTCTTAAACTCCATGCCCAATAATTAATGGTGGAGTACATGAAATGGGATAAAATTTATATTAATTTTAATTAAAAAGTTGAGAGATTATGGAAGGAAGCTATGTGACAAGAACAATCAAAATTCTATGATCAAAGCCTTTAGAAAATGCTGGAATTTTGACCTTCTGCAAAGATGATGCCGATAGAGGCATAAGATGGTCAAATTTTAAAAATCTAAAAAAGACCCAGTTCGGGAAATCAAATTTCCTATTTCTAGTAAAAATATTAGCTTTTCATGAGGTGTTTTGGTTTTTCGACCAAGCCCAAATCCGAAAGTTAGATAGTTATTTTTTAGTTAGTTTATTATTTTTTCAAAATAATTTGTAATAAGGGTGTGTCTTTTCACCCTAAAGAGGTGTGAAAGCCACTCAAACATGTATATATACATAATGTAAAATGTAAAGAGGAAAGACAAAACAATACAATGAATATTTAGAGAGAATAGAATTTGATCACAACTGCAATATGAACTCTAATGTACAATTTTTTAACTTTAATAAAGATAAGTGCTCTTCTTTTTATTTGTGGTTATAAGTTATATGTTTTCAATTAGTCTTTTAGATTACTCTATGAACCAGGGTATCCTACCATGTTTCTCTATTTGATGCATTCATTTATGACTAATTTGTACAATTTGAATAATGGTAGCATGGTCTGAGAACCTGTTACTGTTTCCTTTCGGGCTCTTAAGTTGGGTTAAAAACCATAGGACCTATTGTATAAGTTGTTTTAAATTTTGTTTCAATAGAAGCTTTTAGGGTGATGTTCTCACTTTACAGGAGTGAGTTACCTTAAAATTGTCTCTGATTGTATGTAGGATTGAAAGTTTATGACTCTATAGCCCAAGTATTTAGAAGGCACTGATCTAACTATTATTTAGAAATTGTCATTTGGTTCATACATTTGTAGTTTATAGATCATTAAATCATTATTTCAAAAGCATTACTTTTAATTATTTCGTATAATCCATTCAGTCAATTATTACAAAATAGAGATTTTTAGGAGATTAATTTATTTCCTCAAAGGATCATTCACCACCTTTGGAGGAACTTTGTTTTCTATGTACGCAGTTGTGTGACATAGAGAATTAAATAGTTCAAAGTGAAATTAGGCCTACCAGCCTTGGCTAAATCAAGCAAGAATTGCAGAGGCACTTGTGTTGTGCTTGTCAGTTGGCCAAAAGTGAATCCATCATTTTTGGGCACCAACAAATTGGTGACTCTGCTGGGGAGAAACCTATCAGTGAATGTTAGTTTCAGAGTCTCTGGTTAAGTTGTAAAGACTCTACTGGGAAGAAGGATTCAGAACAGTTATTGATTCCTCATAGGAAGTGAGGTGGTGACTCTAGAATTCAATATCAAGCGAAGCTTATTTTAGGGAGAAGGTCCCTAAAGAACAATTCATTCTCTGAATTGAAACTGAAAAAGAGGAATAAGAAACTAAAGAAAATAATGTTGTATGTGTCCCTTGAGAAGCGGCCTGACAAGGATGATCAGGAGCTTGCTTGCGAATAGTTTCCCGATCCTTACCATCAAAGCGATGAAGGAGGTGATGAAGGTTTTAATCCATTCTCCCGAAGCAATAATGGGGTTCATATTTCTCAAGAAGATTAGAACTAGGAGCAGAAGGAGAGGTGGATGGATGATATAGTTGAGGGGATGATTAGGTTGGAGCATAAAGATAAGGATATGCTCAGAGCCCTTAGTAGACAGCCAGACGAAGCTCTTAGGAGAATATGAATAGAATAGGAAAACCTTATTTCGTCTGACGGTAGTGATGTCAGAAATAGTGAAGTAAATGATAATGAAATTGTAGATAGAGGCATTCAGGTGCCAGTCTACACTCCTCCCCACAGAAAAAATAGTGGCAACATTACTCAAAGTGATTTTACCAATCCTATGTTTCAAATGAACAAGGAAGGGAGAACCACAGAAGATTACAGTAAACGGTTCAAATTTTTTCACAATTTGATGTGTGACCTAAGTAACAAATTAGGAAATAAAAATGATTCCCGAGATGGTGCACAAAGGACAAGAAGAAATGGTAGTGATCAGAATAATGGTCAGGATGATGTATGGGATTTGAATAAGTTGCAAAAAGGACATCCTGTGCATAATGCAAAAGCATATAGTTTATTTAATAATTGTGATCACCCTTAGTATGGTGAAGGTTCACAATATTGGAGGGAAAATAATGATCAATTTTGTCATAATTTTAAAAATGTGCATAATAGAAGTGTCTGTGGTTTGTTAGATAATGGCAGATATTTTAAAGATGTTAATAACATTCATCCTATGCAAAGAGGAGGTGAGATAAGAAAGCAATTTGGTGATTATGTGCCAGATAATAATAATTTGCAACTAGAAGTATCTCCTCAAATCCTGCACTCACATCAATAAAGAAATGAGATATATTATCCATTTGAGAAAACTTGTGGTTAGAAACCTGCACAGGAAAAAGTGGAAGGTGTTGAGGCATATAACAAAATATGTGATAACCAGTCCAGGTACACACATGAACAACATAAAATGGATGCGCAATACCCTAATATGTATAGGGAAGAGGAAATACAAATAAATGATATAAGAATGATAATTTCACGCAAAAGGGGTGTGAACATTACAATAAAAATACTCAAGCAAAAAATAACAATATAAAGCAGTATATGCTTGCACAGGGGGAGGATGATGAGAAGTTCGATAGTAGCATCTATAGACAATGCGACAAGAATCACAGACTTGCACCAAAGGAGTATTATTATAAAGATAATAATAACATATATGAGCAGAATAAATTACCGCGACAAATAAATAATACTTGCCTACTTGCGTAGGAGAATCCTGGGTATTATGATAATCTTTTGAAACACCAATATATTGATTCACGTGAAAGCCAAGACAGTGCTTGGGAGCATGTGCAAAATTTAGAGAAGTACGAAGGTAATAAAAATAATGTACATTATCAATATTATCATGGACAACCTAATAAACTCATGCAAGATCGGATTGGTGAACAACGAGTGGATAATATGTGGTATAATAACTACAACCAACAAAGTGGTGAGCATAAAGATTTGCAGCATATTAGTAATGATATGCAACCGCAAGGGGAAGGAGACATGAGCGTAAAGAAAAATGATATTTTATGTCATCCAAACCAGCCACCACGTGAGTAGCCAATTGGTCTGGAATTTATGAAATCAAAAGATAATGGGCAATTCATACAACAACAAACTATTCCTAATGCTTATCAAGACAATTTAAGGAATATATGTCATAAGCAGTTGCATAATCTCAACACCGCACAAGATATTGTGTAGCCTGGTATGAAATTCACGTAGCCAGAAGGAGTTGCAAAAAATATACATGATGATGACACGCAGCAAAATGATTTGCGTAAAGAACAGCGGAGAGCTACTGATAACATACCTTCATACGGCCTCAGACATGGCGTTTACAATAATCAATGTGAAAATGAACCTTATATTCAATCTGGAAATTTTGCAAGTGGTCAAAACATTTTGGCTAGTGATGCATACGAAGGAGAGAATGAGAAGTTTCACAGTTTACCAGCCCATCATCGAAGTTATTGTGCAACACCACATTATCCACGTGATCAGCCCAATTGTATTCATCATTCTATGTGAAAGGAAGAATGTGAAGGCAATCAATATAATGATGATATTTATAAATGGTGAGACAAGGATTATATGCAACCCAGGCAGAACTAGTACTGTATTGAACATCACACGCGAGCTATCCAAGGGAATTTGGAACATTCTAATTCATTTGGGTGGGTAAGAAGTAGCAGTCAAGCTACACAAAGACAAGATTATGAAAATGAATTGCCTCATAAATATCCGGTTGGAGGCATGAGCAGGAAACCAGATGTGCTCATGTTGAATCAACATTATGTTGAAGGCCATACGCATAAACCTGCGCAAGAAGATTATGTAATTGAAATGGTTCAAGGAAAATCTAATAATAATGATCATGGAAATCAAACATTACAGCAGCATAATGCCATTTTAAAATAGCAAGCAAATACTATGCACAGTCAAAAACAAATACGACAGTGTAGCAACCCACGTAAGAATAAATATAGGGAACATCAGTTTGCGTAAAATGAAGGGGAGTATAATTTGCAAAAGTGTTATGATCAACAACAATTTAATCCAGAATTTTTGGGTAAGCAATATGGTGGTAGCTGTTATGATTTTAATTAGCAAGTTGATAAACATAAAGATATGGACCGGCTCGCGCAAAACTATATCCATGAACATGAGAAACATGATAATATATATTATCCCAATTATAGTTTCTAGAATAACAGACATGACCAACATATTGAGGAAGATAAAAAAGGTGGTGAACAGTATAATAAGCAAGGTAATTTCTATCAGTTTCCTAAGAATGATGAATACAATAAAAATAATTATAGTGGTAATAATATTCATGTTAACTCTGGAAAAGTAAATAAAGATGTTTGTCCACAAAAAACTAATTATTTATACAGTGGAAACATTAGTGTAGAGAAAAATGAAATGCATAATCAGTATATTAGAGAAAATAAAAATAATAATTATATTGGGAATGCTGGAGGTTATACTTTTACAGAAAAATGTGCACAAAGCCAAGATGATGCACAATTTCTAAATGCCAACATGGATTACCCAAGCAAGCATTATGAAAATTATGCACAAAGTAAGAGAAATAATAGTTATTTTCATGAGCAACCTAATGATAGGATGCATAGGTAGAATGAAACTCATGATTTTATTAGAGCAGGTATTAACAATGAAAATAAATATCATTATCCGAATACACAATATTTTGAAGGTGCACAGTACCAGCATGCTGAGAAGCAATGTCATGAAAATAGATATAATCTGAGTAGTGCACCTTAGCATATACATAGGCAGACTTATCTAGGTGAAGGATAAAAGAATTATGGAAATCTGCGGCAAGGAAGAACTCAAACACAACAAAATTATGCACACCAAATGCAGGGTTCAATGCATCTGAATGGAGGTTGGAACTATACACAATCAAATGCTATGGGCACAAATCGGCAACCTGGAAACCTTGCACAAAAACAACAACGTCAACAATATCAAGGAGGGATGCTAAATCAAATGAATGTGGCTTAACAGCCTCACAATGGTCAAAATGGTAATATGGAAAATCAATGGCAGAGAGGCAACCCTATTTCTCAAAATCAATATCTGCAGAATAATGATAATAGGAATCTTTCTGATGCTAGATTTCATGAAGTTAATGAAAGGTATAAACCATTAGATTTTTCAAATGTAATGTGTTGTCCTGATCCTATACCAAATAAGTTAAAAATTGCTATTCCCAAGTTTACTGGCAATGGATCCCAATTAGCAGAACAACATGTCATTAATGTGAAAAATATTGTTTATGAATTCAACATTACTTATGAGGATGTGCGTATGAAAATGTTGGTGCTCTCACTCAAGGATAGTGCAGATGAATGGTATAGAAATTTTCCAGATGGATCAATTACATGTTGGCAGAATTTTGTTGATCAGTTTATTGAGGAGTTTGGGGATCACATGGATCCATCCTTTGCAACTCATGAATTAACCACTATGAGGAAAAATGTGAATGAAACAGTTAGGGAGTTTAATAAAAGGTTTAACAGGGTGTTGAATAAGATTCCAAAGGATATCCGCCCTGTTGATTCTTTTTTAATTACCTTTTATTTGAAAGTTTTCGATGTTAAGATGAACTATGAGATAAGATCTCATAACCCAACAACTTTGCAATAGGCTTTCAAAACCACATTGAAGATTGAAAACAATAGAATAGCTACTGGAAGAATTGATAAAAGCAGTGATCCTAAGCTATTCGATCCTGCAGTCCCGAAAAAGAACAATGAAAGTGATAAAATGGATGAAATAGTAAGTTTGATGAAGAATTTGCAACCAAAAAAAATCACTTTCAAGCGGGAAGATAGGACAAATTTTTTAACATAAATGATAGGTACAGGCTACCTATCAGGAAATGAACAAGCAACGGGGATGTACAAGATTTCAAACAAGAACATTGAGATAAAGAGGCCAAAGGTAGATGTCCCTAGAAAGCAAATTGATCAAACATCGAAGATAAGAAAACCTGTGGACAAACAGAGAAATGGTAAGGAAATTTCAAATTGTACTTCATTTATATCTCAAGCATTATCTCGGGTGAAACTTTCTATCCCTCTAATGGAAATAGTTAAATTAACTGATTGTAGGAATGAAACGATCAAATTAATAAATGTTGTTAAAAAAGATGCAAAGGAACAAAAAGATAATGAAGAATTGCTAGTTATTTACCTAGGAACTTCTGTTAATGAAGATGCTACTAAAGTAGATCCTTTCTTTCTAACTTTGTTGATAAACAATAAATTGGTTAAAAATTGTATGTTAGACTTTGGGGCAGCGATTAATATTATGCCTCATGGGGTAATGAAAGAATTAGGAATGAATGTGGATACTACTTTTGGAAAGTGTTATGTTATGGACAATAGGTCAGTTCCAGTTATTGGAATAATGATAAATGTTGAATTTAAGTTTCCTTCATGTCCTAAAAAATGTTATAAAATAGATATTACTATTGTTGAAGTACCACCTAGTTATGGAATGTTATTATCTAGACAGTGGTCTAACTTAGTAGGTGGAAATATTCAATTAGATCTATCTTATGCTTCTATCCCAGTAAATGACAGGGTTGTAATGATTGATAGAGAACCAAGATCTACTTACATCATCAAGGATGTTGATCCAAGCCAGGCTACACACTTATGCCACACTGACATGGAGAATTTCCAGGTAAGAATTCATAAAAATCTCATTGAAAATACCAATCCTATTGAAATATGTGCTAAGGAAAACAGTGATTTCATTTGGAAAATGTTTTTTGATGGATCATGTAGTAAAAATGGTAATGGGGCAGGTGTAGTGTTCATATCCCCAAATGGGAAATCTTTTAAATATTCCTTTTTGTTAGCATTTGAATTTACTAACAACATTGCAGAATACAAAGCACTTCTACTAGGTCTCAAAATAGCGGGTAAGCATGGTATCAAAATTCTTTCTGTTTATGGCGATTCTGAATTAATCGTATCTCAGATTAGGGATAAGTTTATTACTAAGAATCATACCCTAAAAAGGTATAAGAATGAAGTGTGGGATTCTATAGAGGTTTTTGATGCTTTTTCGATAACATGGATAGATAGATATGAGAATATTCTTGCTGATTTCATGGCTAACCTAGCAATTAAGCATAACGATATTCCATGTGAAGATATTGAACAGGTAGAGATCAAATCGAGGCCATCAATACCTGATAATGTTCATAATTGGAAAATCATTGATAATGATAGAGACATCATAAAGTTCCTTGCATGTGAGGAAAGGTACGAGGATCAACTCATTGATTTGAATGCTTATGTTGAAACAATAGATGAAAAGGATACTTTATTTGGAAAAGATGTAATTCAACTTAACACTAATAAAATTCCTAAGGGGCTTGTTACATTAGAAAAAATGTTTGATGGTAAAGATTCTAGTAATGAGGTTAAAATAGAAAATACTAATATAGAAGAAGTGGAAAAGATAAATTTAGGAAATGAACATACTCCTAAAGAAATTTTCATTGGTAAAAAGTTAACTCCTAAAATTAGATCTGATATTGTTAGTTTGTTAAGAAAGTATAGACATGTGTTTGCTTGGTCTTATGATGATCTTAAGGCTTATAAAGAAGACTTGTTCCAACATGAAATACCCTTAAGACCTAATGCAAAGCCTTTTAGACAAAGGCAAAGACTGATCAATCTGACTTTGGCTCCTAAGATGAAAGAGGAACTCATTAAGATGAGGGATGCCAGTATCATAAAGCCAATTAGACACTCTACTTGGGTTTTAAATTTGGTACCTATTAGGAAGAAGAATAGAGATATTAGGCTTTGTGTGAATTTTAGAAATCTAAACATATATTCGTTAAAAGATAATTATGCACTACCAAGCATGGAAGCATTATTACAGAAGGTTACAGGAAATGAATTATTATCTATGATGGATGGGTTCTCTGGGTACAATCAAGTTAAAGTTAAAGAGGAAGAACAATACAAAACAACATTCACTACGCCATGGGGTACATATGTTTATGCAAGAATGCCATTTGGGCTTACGAATGCTGGAGCTACTTTTCAGAGGGCCATGGATGTGGCTTTTGAGGATTTCATTGATATTATCATGGTAATATATCAAGATGACATCATAGCTTATTCCAAGAGAGCAGAGGATCATTGCAAGCATCTAGAGAAAATCTTCAAAAGAGCACTTGAATATGGAGTATCCTTAAACCCGAAGAAATGTCATTTTGGGGTTACCGAGGGTAAACCCCTTGGTCACATAGTTTCTAAGGAAGGAGTCAGAATAGATCCAAAAATAATTGAAGCAATTGATAAAGTTCCAATCCCTAAAAATGTTAAAGGAATTCAATCTTTCCTTGGGCAAATCAACTTTGTAAGATGGTTTGTCCCAAACTTTTCAGAAATCATAAAGCCTATTGCAAAGATGTTAAAAAAGGGTGTAGTTATAAATTGGACAGATGAGGCTTTATAAGAATTTTCCAATATCAAGAAAGAAATCAAGGAAGCACCAGTTTTGAAGTCCCCTAATTTTTCAAAACCATTTCAGTTGTTCTCCTTTGCTTCTTTCCACACCATAGCATCAGTCTTGTTACAGAAAAATGATGAAGGATATGAACAACCAATAGCATTCTTTAGTAAAACTCTACAATGTTCTAAGCTAATTTATGACATACATGAAAAGAAAGCCTATGCATTGGTTAAATCAGTGAAATCATTCAGACCTTATTTGGTTGGGGCTAAGATCGTGGCATATGTACCGAATGCAGCAACTAAGGATATCTTAAGGAAATCAGAGGTTACAGGAAAAAGATGTTGATGGATAAATCAGATTCAAGAGTTTGACATTGAAATTCAGATCACTAAGTTAATTAGAGGACAAGGATTGGCTAAGCTTATGGCGGAAACAAATTTGGATGCAGCACAAGTGAACCAAGTAGATTTAGAAAGAGCAGAGATGAGTATCGAGCATTGTTCATGGTACACAAACATAGTATACTTCTTAAAGCATATGAAGTGTCAAGAAGGTCTAAACAATAATCAGAAAAGAACTATAAGGTTACAAGCATCCAGATATGTGCTAATTCAAGGAGACCTATATTGGAAAAATAATGATGGTATCCTCCTATTTTGTCTAGACACCTATCAGGCCAAGTCATTTATTAAAGATTTGCATGATGGGGTATGCGGGGGTCATTTTTCAGCTAAGACAACAGCTCACAAGATATTGAAAGCTGGGTATTACTGGCCTCATGTTTTCAAGGATTGTTATGATTATGTTAGAAAGTGTGAGTCCTATCAAAAGTTCTCTAGGAAACTGAAACACAATGGTGCTTTACCCCTTATTCCATTACAGACTGAGGAACCCTTCAAAATGTGGGGAATATAATTTATTGGGGAAATTGCAAACACTTCGATTGGAGGTCACAGATGGATATTGGTTGCGACAGACTACTTTACAAAGTGGGTTGAAGCTATACCCATAAGGCAGGCTACAAGCAAGGTGGTCATCAAGTTTTTGATGGATAATATACTCACTAGATTTGGAGTACCTTATAAGATTATTTGTGACAATGGCATGTGCTTCAGATCTAAGGAATTTTCAGAATTCTATGAAAAATATGGCATCAACTTATCATACTCATCTCCATATCATCCTCAAGGAAATGGTCACGCAGAATCAAGCAATAAGAACATATTGAAGATTATCAGAAGAATGCTGAGTAACAATAAAAAGGCCTGGGACTCAAAGCTAAATCTAGATTTATGGGTAGATAGAGTAACAGTGAAAAGATCAACAGGTTTTTCTCCCTATGAGTTAGTTTATGGGAAACAAGTGAGGTTACCATTGAATAATCTCTTGCCAGTTTACAAATTCATTTAGGAAGAGGAACTTGAGGATGTAAATTTTATGGAAGATTGGTTGAGTTAGTTATCAGAGTTAGATGAAATTAGAAGAATAGCACAAGAAAAGAATCTTCATCAACAACGATAGATTAAGACATTGCACGATAAAAGAGCGTCAAATAGACCTTTCAGAGAAGGTGATTGGGTATTGAAATGGAATGCAAAAGACCAAGACAAAGGAAAATATGGTAAGTTTGAGGCGTTATGGCTGGGACCTTACATGGTAGTCTCAAAAGCAGGTGAGAATTCATATTATCTACAGGACACTGATGAAGTCATTTAGGAATTCCCTACTAACGGTCAATATTTGAAGCCATTTTTCTCTTAAAATAGGAAGTATTCTTTAACTTGTTTATTACTATTTTTATTTCATTTAAGCATCATGTTTCTTTTCTCATTATGGTATGCTTTTCCAGAGATAACTAGGATCTCGTTGCATCCAAGCATGAATGCACATCCCCAATTGGAGCCACTATTGACACTGAAATTTTCAGGTTCTAAATGGATAGGATGTCAGGGAAGTATGATGTTAAATTTTAGTTTTATACCATTTGCTTATGTTGAAAAAATTAAAATGATAAAAGAGAAACTGTATTTTCATTTATTAGGTTGTTAATTGTTTTATTCTAATTCCATAAATGCATATTTAATTTCAAAAATAAATAATTATTATAAAAAATAAAATAGGCTGAACAAAAGGTGGTGAGAGGGAGTTGAACACTCAACCTCTCAAGCCAACCTTTTTCCTACCTATCTACCCTCCTATCCCCTAACCAGTTAGTCTATTTGTTTTCTTCGAGAGGGTTATGAGAAAATACTTATTTATCTTCATTTTTATGTGCAGGTGAGAAATAAAAACAACCTTTTACATAGGGAGTTATCTTTTCCATATTTATCTTTTGTAATTTAAATAATGTGATTATTATTTTATTTATGTATTTACTTATTTTTCTAATTTTGTAATTTAAATAATGTGATTATTATTTTATTTATGTATTTACTTATTTTTCTAATTTTAGGAAAAAGAGCGGGGAGAGGAAATTGAACACTCAACCTCTCGACCCATTCCTTTTTCCTACCTAACTACCCAAATCTACCCCCCTTACCAATTACTCTACATTATTCTTCGAGAGTGTATATGTGAATAAATGTATAAATTAAAGAAAATATTATCTCTTCTTGAATTAAATATTAAAATTGATATTGTTTGTGAGGGAGAAATTTTAAATTTTAGGAACACTAATCATGGCTTCATTTTAGTTTTTAATTTCCCCCCCAAAACCCTAAAAGTGAAAATATAATATAAAGATTAAAATCAGTAAATATTAATTTGTTAGGGTTTTGGTATGTTAATTCTTTGTCTTTTTTGTTTGATATTTTTACCTAATATGCTTAACATTAATATTTTTACTAACTTTTATGAATAAGTTAATTCTTTTATATAAATGTTTTAGGGTTGCTTTTAGAAGGATAAATCTTTTTAGTCCCCTAATCATATATATTTTTTATAGTTATATTATTATTTTGTTTAAAAGATTTTATATCATTAAGGTAATTATTTTATGAACCTAATATTGAATTAACCCTAAGTGGATTGATTTCGTTTCTAGGGTTAAATTCAATTTTCATTTAAGTGGATTATATTCTTAATACATTATGTTTCTATTTTGAAATAAAAGAATAATTATAAACATAATGTGTTTCGTCTCATTATTTAAATCTTTCATGATTAAATGATTATTGTGACTTAAAGTATTATTGCGTTTTCATTTTCTTTTTTATTTATGATACTTATTTAATTTTAATTAATTATTGATAAATAGTAAATAGTTTTTATAAAATCAATACATTACATACATTATGATTTTTTTAGGTTAAGATGCACTAATGTTGAGTGTTTTTGTGTGCAGGAAACTAATAGATAAACTATTATGCATGAGATACAAGAATTAAATTAATTATAAGGGAAATTGTTTTTGAACAACCATTGTCATGGTTGGTTATGTACATTTTTAGAGTTAATTGTATAATTAGGTCCTGTGAAAAGGCATGTCCTTTCATAGGGAACCGTTGGAATTTATACTTATACTCACTCAATTGTAAACAAAGGACACAATTCTATCACAGCAAAAACATATACATTCTCACAGATTGAAACTTAATGTCTCAAGATCTTAGGCACGTATATCTGATAAGTGCTTATACCTATTGATTATATAGTTTTTTTTTATGTTCAGTGAGTTTCTTGGATTACTCTCTAACTAGGGTATCCTATTATGCTTTCTATTTTATGCATTTATTTATGACCAGTTAGTACAATTTGAATAATGATAGCATGGTCTAGGAACCTATTGTTGTTTCCTATCGGGTTCTTAAGTTGAGTTAAAAATCATAGGACCTATCGTATGAATTATCGTAAAGTTTTGTTTAAATAGAAACTTATAGGGTGATGGTCTCGTTTTGCAGAAATGAGTTATCTTAAAACCGTCTCCAGTTACTTTTAGTATTGAATGCATCTGACTTTATTTTCAATATTGTATCAGGCACTGGTCTATCCGTTCTTTTGAAATTGTCATTTATTTCTATCTGTGGAATATATTTCTAATCTACTATTTTATTTACAAAACATTAAATTAGGGTTAGCATTAATTCATATCTTTAGCCTAAATACTTAGCCA
Source organism: Chamaecyparis obtusa (assembly GCA_027943335.1). Taxonomy (NCBI): domain Eukaryota; kingdom Viridiplantae; phylum Streptophyta; class Pinopsida; order Cupressales; family Cupressaceae; genus Chamaecyparis; species Chamaecyparis obtusa. Next base: position 96,123 of record BSBK01006488.1, on the reverse strand, counting down.
TTTGACAAATAGGATATTAGATTTCTTTTCTTCCAAGGATCAGTAACCCCTTTGGAAGCATTTTGTTATTTATGCATGTAGTTTTTGCAATCAAGCAATACATCCGATTTGGGCCTACCAGCCTTGGTTCAATCGTGTTGGAGCTCTAAATTTGGGCAAAATTTGGAGTCCTATATAGTGATAAAACCCTAGAAAATGGCCTCTTAAACTCCATGCCCAGTAATTTATGGTGGAGTACATGAAATGAGATAAAAAGTTATATTAATTTTTAATAAAAAAGTTGAGAGATTATGGAAGGAAGCTATGTGACAAGAACAATCAAAATTCTATGATCAAAGCCTTTAGAAAATGCTGAAATTTTGACCTTCTGCAAAGATGATGCCGATAGAGGTAGAAGATGGTCAAATTTTAAAAATCTAAAAAAGACCCTGTTTGGAAAATCAAATTTCCTATTTCTAGTAAAAATATTAGCTTTTCATGAGGTGTTTTGGTTTTTCAACCAAGCCCAAATCCGAAAGTTAGGTAGTTATTTTTTAGGTAGTTTATTATTTTTTCAAAATAATTTTTAATAAGGGTGTGTCTTTTCACCCTAAAGAGGTGTGAAAGCCACTCAAACATGTATATATACATAATGTAAAATGTAAAGAGGAAAGACAAAACAATACAATGAATATTTAGATAGAATAGAATTTGATCACAACTGCAATATGAACTCTAATGTACTATTTTTTCAGCTTTAATAAAGATAAGTGCTCTTCTTTTTATTTGTGGTTATAAGTTATATGTTTTCAATTATTCTTTTAGATTACTCTGTGAACTAGGATATCCTACTATGTTTCTCTATTTGATGCATTCATTTATGACTAATTTGTACAATTTGAATAATGGTAGCATGGTCTGAGAACCTGTTACTATTTCCTTTTGGGCTCTTAAGTTGGGCTAAAAACCATAGGACCTATTGTATAAGTTGTTTTAAATTTTGTTTCAATAGAAGCTTGTAGGGCGATGGTCTCACTTTACAGGAGTGAGTTACCTTAAAATTGTCTTTGATTGTATGTAGGATTGAAAGTTTTATGACTCTATAGCCCAAGTATTTAGAAGACATTGATCTAACTATTATTTAGAAATTGTCATTTGGTTCATACATTTGTAGTTTATAGATCATTAAATCATTATTTCAAAAGCATTACTTTTAATTATTTAGTTTAATTCATTCAGTCAATTATTACAGAATAGAGATTTTTAGGAGATTAATTTCTTTCCTCAAAGGATCATTCACCACCTTTGGAGGAACTTTGTTTTCTATGTACACAGTTGTACGACATAGAGAATTAAATAGTTCAAAGTGAAATTAGGCCTACCAGCCTTGGCTAAATCAAGCTAGAATTACAGAGGCACTTGTGTTGTGCCTGTCAATTGGCCAAAAGTGAATCCATCATTTTTGGGCACCAACAAATTGGTGACTCTACTGGGGAGCTTTCAGTGAAAGACATTTTGTAGAATCTTTGGTTACAGTTGTGAGACTCTACTGGAGATGGAACTCAGCATTAGTTATGATTTTATCCTTCTTATGAAGAAGGTGGTGACTCTATTGAACAAAGAATTTTAGTTAGTGACTCTACCGAGGGAGAAAACTCAGAAGGAGATAGGAAGATAGCCTAGAAGGGATGATAAATTTTCCTTTCAAGAAAATTGTCAAAAGGTTTTTGATTCCCATTGATATCAGGCCTTTGGATCTTAGAAAGTTTCAATGCAGTTCTAATGAATTATTTTCACAACTTTCACAGAGGGTTCCTGAATTTTATGGAGATTATGATGAGTCAACTCTTGATAATTTGGATGTGTTTCATATATTCCTTGATAATTATGAGGTCCATACAGAAGATGATGCCATGAAATTGTTTGCATGGTCACTAAAGAATTATGCAAGGGAAAAATATGAATCATTACCTGCACAATACATTTCATCGTGGATGCAGTTTGAACAATGGTTCCTTGATGTATTCCATGATAGGGATGAATTAGGCATGTCTCCCTTGAATGCATTTATTACTTTAGAATGGTATGATAAAGAAAAATGTGGTGAGTTTGTTTATGAGGATGATGGATATTTTTCGTAAAATACCTTTTGATATTAGGCCAAATTTTTCAAACAAAATATACAGTTTAGGAGTAACTCATGAGCAACCAAAGCTTATTCTTGAAATTGCACAGGAAGATGTAATGGAATAAAATGATAAGGTTACAAAAGTGGTAGAAAAACCTATTGATACTCTAAATTCAGATGAATAAGAGAATTCAAGTCAGATTGAAGAAGAATTTGTACATGATGAGATGTGTATGGAAACATGTATCAATGACCATGATGATGAGGAAAAAAACCTTCTCAATACAAGAGAAATTTCACCTTTATTAGACATAGAATACCAAAGACACACTGAGAAGAATGGTCCAAATTTTTTCTCAATCCACCATGGTAAGGAGGTAGATGGATTAGCTCATAATCAAGAGAAATCAAATTATGGAGATGAAATAGAACATGAACAAGAGGAAGTTTCAGGAGATAATGTCAATGAAGATGTTAGTCTTGTTGATGAAAAACTTGATGATCCAAATGAAAATTCTCATGAACGTATGCCTGAATTCTCTATGTTCCTAAATCCATTGTTTGAAGAGGAAGTAGATGAAGATATGTCTAATTTCTCTATGTTCTCGAATCCATTATTGGAAGAGGATCTTTTATGCAATGGAATCCATCAGCATCATAATGAAGATAACAGTCCTAATTTTAAAGTTGATGAAACTCATGAAGTGCATTCAGAGGGTGAGATATCTTGGAGTTCATCCTTTGAGCCAGAGGTACACCAAACATATGAAGATGAGATTGAATTAGCTAGACATGATGAAAAGAATGTGTTGAAGCATAGTTCTAAATTTTTTTAGAAATGTCCTAGCTGATCAAACTCTTGGTGAGAGAGAGTTTGTACTTCTTGAAGATAAGCTATTCTCAAAGCCTTTTGGTGAGGATAAAAAATATCCAAAATATAGAGATGGGACAGATTGTGAACAAGAAGGTATCCAAAAAAAGAAGACTAACCTAGAGGTTTGCATGATTAACCAAAATCTTCTATTCACCAAGGATTACAATGGACCTGATCATTTCTCAAGGGTTGAATATAGATTGGATGCCAAAGATTGTATTGATGAAGTGATGAGAATTTTCTATAACGATGACATGTGTAATGCAGCAAGGTTAAAAGTGTTACATGATCAAAATCAAGTGTTTGATAGAGGAAATGATCAATGTTCAATTTTGGGGGGCCTGAGGCCACCCAATTTTACTTCGCATCAGATTAGTATGGATACTTGGTCTACTTCTCCAGAGATAGCTAGAATCTCGCTATGCTCACATGGAGCATACGTCCCCAGAAAGAGCCTGTTGGAGCTCTAAATTTGGGCAAAATTTGGAGTCCTATATAGTGATAAAACCCTAAAAAATGGTCTCTTAAACTCCATGCCCAATAATTAATGGTGGAGTACATGAAATGAGATAAAAAATTATATTAATTTTTAATTAAAAAGTTGAGAGATTATGGAAGGAAGCTATGTGACAAGAACAATCAAAATTCTATGATCAAAGCCTTTAGAAAATGCTGGAATTTTGACCTTTCGTAAAGATAATGTCAACAGAGGTAGAAGATGGTCAAATTTTAAAAATCTAAAAAAGACCCAGTTCAGAAAATCAAATTTCCTATTTCTAGTAAAAATATTAGCTTTTCATGAGGTGTTTTGGTTTTTCAACCAAGCCCAAATCCGAAAGTTAGGTAGTTATTTTTTAGTTAGTTTATTATTTTTTCAAAATAATTTGTAATAAGGGTGTGTCTTTTCACCCTAAAGAGGTGTGAAAGCCACTCAAACATGTATATATACATAATGTAAAATGTAAAGAGGAAAGACAAAACAATACAATGAATATTTAGATAGAATAGAATTTGATCACAATTGCAATATGAACTCTAATGTACTATTTTTTCAACTTTAATAAAGATAAGTTCTCTTCTTTTTATTTGTGGTTATAAGTTATATGTTTTCAATTAGTCTTTTAGATTACTCTATGAACTAGGATATCCTACTATGTTTCTCTATTTGATTCATTCATTTATAACTAATTTGTACAATTTGAATAATGGTAGCATGGTTTGAGAACCTGTTACTGTTTCCTTTCAGGCTCTTAAGTTGAGTTAAAAATCATAGGACCTATTGTATAAGTTGTTTTAAATTTTATTTCAATAGAAGCTTGTAGGGTGATGTTCTCACTTTATAGGAGTGAGTTACCTTAAAACTATCTCTGATTGTATGTAGGATTGAAAGTTTTATGACTCTATAGCCCAAGTATTTAGAAGGCATTGATCTAACTATTATTTAGAAATTATCATTTGGTTCATACATTTGTAGTTTATAGATCATTAAATTATTATTTCAAAAGCATTACTTTTAATTATTTAGTATAATCCATTCAGTCAAGTATTACAGAATAGAGATTTTTAGGAGATTAATTTCTTTCCTCAAAGGATCATTCACCACCTTTGGAAAAACTTTTTTTTCTATGTATGCAGTTGTGCGACATAGAGAATTAAATAGTTCAAATTGAAATTAGGCCTACCAGCCTTGGCTAAATCAAGCTAGAATTGCAGAGGCACTTGTGTTATGCCTGTCAGTTGGCCAAAAGTGAATCCATCATTTTTGGGCACCAACATAGTGCTTCTCTTGCAATCATGTTAAGTGAAAATATCTTCTTTTCATCCTCAGTAGCTATTGTCAATTCATCTTCAGTCTTTATAGCCACCTTGTTCCTTGTAATCAACCAATAGTCAATCCCCAAACAAAATAGTTGAGTTCGCATCTTGTTCTTCCAACTGTCAAATTTTTCAGGATCAAATTTTAGACTATCCTTCCTATAGAATGCCATCTCCAAGAAAACCTCAAGTTGTTAAGCTTTCTCTCTAAGGACCACTTTCTCTAATACCAATTGTTAGGAATAAAAGTGCACAATACAACTTAGAGGGGGGTGAATCAGTTGTATAATAGATTATTAAAATTTAAACTTTAAGTAGTAGCAATATCAGATCTAATAAACACAATGAATGCCAACACAATAATACAATATTTTGGTCTCGGGGAAACCATGTTATAGGTAAAAACCCCAATGGGAATTAGCACCCACAAATGATGTACTGAGAGTATAGTTATCCTTGTTAGAAGATATAGCCCTATTAGGAGCTTATTGAAATATTATAGTACATAGTCCATGTTAGAGGGAAAACCCTATTAGGAGTCAAGAACAAAAGGGAGGGCTCACTGCCCAAAGAAGGTTAAGTCCACCTTCAGAACTCACTATTCACAACATAAGTGTTTATGAAGAAATACACAATCTTTTAAACTGTTCGGCAGCAATTGTCTTTGCTTGATCAGTTCTAATGAAGTCCACCAACAAACCTCAGCTCTACATACAACAGAAACAAGCTCGCAACTTTCACAACCTCTCTATATCATCTTTTTCTCATGCATATCTTTTCTAAAGAAAAGACCTTTCATTTATACCTTATTACAATTCTCATAAGTAGGTCAGACCATAAGGCTTTCCTAATTACAAACAATTACATAAACCCTTGCTAAGATACACACGGTATCTAAAATAGGTCTACAATGATTACAATACAAAAATTAAGGACTAACATCCTTAATTCAATTTTTTCATCCATCATACACGCTACATCTCTGTAGTCAACTTCCAAATATATCACCTTCCAGAGTACACGCCACACCTAACATCATCCTGCATTCCCTACCTTTCACAATTCATAGAATATTCTTCAATACTCTATCTTTCATCTCTAAAGTTTGCATACACTGATTCCACATCACCTGAAAGCTATACACAAAACTCAGAGGCTAACTCTATCATTTATCACTGTGACAGTCAGTGACCACTCTTCACCAAAACATTTGTAACTCATCAAATATGAAACATTACATGATGCAATCTTGGATATAAGATCACAACACACTCCTAAACTCTCATCTATCTTTGCAGAATCTGAAACATCCGTACAGTGTCTGTACACTGTGATAACCAGTATGATCTCCTCATAGAAACATATGTTGTTAGAAAGTAAAGTCCACCAAGATAACTGAGGGGGGGGGGGGGGGGGGGTGAATCAGTTATCAGATAAATACAACTTTTATCAACCTTAATAGATTTTAACCATGTAAGAAATGTAACCAACAATCATAGAAAGATATACATGCACAATAACACAATGACACAAGATATGTTGACTAGGGAACCTCTTGATCAAAGAGTAAACCCCGGTGGGAATGATGCCCATAAAAGATGCACTAATATGAAAGTTCCTTGTGAGAGGATGGAATTTTTTAGGAGTCTTATGAAATACATTCAATACATATGAGTCCTTGTTAGGAGACTTTGAATCCCTGTTAAAAGATTCTAACTCTGTTAGGAGTTATGGAAGACAAAAGGACCCACTGCCTAAACAACTTCAGGGTAAGATCACTGAACTCACTATCCAACTGATCTTTGTATTACTCAATAGAATAATACCAAAATATTATTGATCTCAACAATTCAATACTCCTTCTATGGCTGTGCCAAACCGCACCAACTGCTTCTTCAGATCTCAATACCAGATCTCTAAACTTCGCATATCCTCTTTCAACAAATTCGCTTTCATAATTCCTTCATTCACTTACATACATATTACACACTAAAATAAGGAAAACATTCCTTCCTTTATACCACACTCAAGTAATTACAAATGAGTTGGCATACAAATTACAAGATAAAAGTTTCCACACGTTACGTCAAAATTACACAAAACTGTTAGCTTCCAATTAAAATAATTCTTTACTCATGTGACCTTAGATCTTGCACTCACATCCATGTCACCAAAATCATGTCTTCAACTACCTCATAACTGCACATGATTAGATTCCATCCCGATTAGGAGATATCATCCAATTTCCACAAACCTCTACTCAGGAACATTGCTTGAATACTCCTTCCATTGATTCTCTCATAACTATCATTAATAAATGAATTTCCATCTCCTCTCTTAACCATGATCTTATAGAACATCATAGAGTAAGTCCTCAACTTTTCATAGCTTCATCTTCAATATCCCAATTGCGCCAACTCAAACACTATCTGCTTCTCTGCTAATCTTCAGTAGATCACTGTGTTGAGATCAATAACAATCACAGTCATGAATGCAACAAAAACTACTATAGAATGGCTATGAATACTCCCCCATAGGATATATTCAGCATTCATTTCTAACAATCTCCCCCATTGAAATTGATGGCAACATAGATGAAAAAATATCCAAGTTCCATGAATCCAATATTGCAACACTGTTGCTGTGAAAATGCTTTCAAATCCTCTTCATCAATCAAATCTTGCTTTGTTTTCCTATTTACTTCTCTCCAATAGATGATTTTTCATGTATACTTCTCCCCCATTGACATCAATGACAAATATTTCATCATTATGTCAACAACAAATTCAATGTCAAAAGACACTATTTAGAAAATACATTCACTAGAGTCCTCATGACTCATCTTAGATACACATACTCCCCCATTGAGGAAGTACCAAAATCCAGTCCAAAAGAAATATAAGGCTCATATACCATTGGATGGATGCAAAAATCTACATCACTTCTCAAAATTAGGCTAGGGCATAACCCCAAGCATACCTCTCAGATACTCAAACGTATCCTTAGGAAAAGGTTTTGTAAATATGTCTGCAATCTGCTCCTTTGTGCCTATGTACTCAAGTCTAACTTCTTTCTCTGCAACTTTCTCTCTCACTACATGATACTTTATCACTATATTCTTTATCTTAGAATGTAACATGAGATTCTTAGACATACTGACTGTGCTGGTGTTATCACAGTGTATAACAATAGGCTCAACAAATTTTATTCTAATGTCCTTCAGCATTTGCATCATCCAAATTATTTGATTACAATTGTTTGCTACTACCACATACTCTACTTCTACTATGTTCTATGAAATACAGTTTTGCTTCTTGCTTAGCCAAGAAACTAATCTTCCTCCAATGAAAAATGCTCCAACATTGGTGCTCTTTTAATCATCAACATTGCCTCCCCAATCAACATCTATATATGCACATAGGGTAAAATCATCAAATTTTTCATACCATAATCCATACTCAAATTTTCCTCTTAAGTACCTCAGTATCCTCTTTACTGTTGCATAATGTGATTCTCTAGGTTCAGCTTAAGATCTTGCTACAATTCCAACTGCATGTGCTATATCAGGTCTTGTATGAGTCAAATATTGTAATCCTCCAATCATAGATTTTTACTTTTTCTATTCTACTACAAGAGTCTCATCTATGCTAGATAACTTGTGTTTGGTTACCATAGGTGTTCCAACTAGTTTATAGTTCTCCATTCCAAATCTCTTTAATAAATCATTCAAGTACTTTGTCTGATTTACAAAGATACCATCCTTGTTTTGTATTATTTGCAATCCTAAAAAATATTTCATTTCATCAATCATACTCATTTCAAATTCAGTCTTCATTTCATCTGCAAATTTATCACTAGCTTCATCCTCTCCTCCAAAGATAATATCATCAACAAAAATAACAAAAACCAAAAAACCATTTTCAATTTCCTTTGTGTATAAGTTGCTATTAGCTATGCCTTTTGTAAATCCCAATTTCAAAAAATACTTATCCATCTCACATACCAAGTTCTAGGTGCTTGCTTTAGTCCATATAAAGCTTTCTTTAGTTTACATACCATGTCTCCTTCTTGAGTTAAAGGAAAACCTTTAGGCTTCTCAATGTAGACTTCTTCTTCCAATTCTCCATTCAGAAATGCTGACTTCACATCCATATGATACACTTTGAATTTCTTGTAAGTTGTATAAGTCAAAAACATTCTTACTGCTTCAATTCTTGCTACTGGTGCAAAAGTTTCTTCATAGTCAACTCCTCGCTGTAAGTATCCTTTACATACCAATCTTGCTTTGTTCCTTACTACTTCTCTTTTTTCATTCATCTTGTTTCTGAATACCCATTTTGTTCCTATAACATTCTTATCTTTAGGTCCAGGGACCAATTCCCATGTCTTGTTCTTTTTAATTTGATCTAGTTCTTCTTTCATGGCTTTAATCCAATGTTCATCTTCACAGGATTCACTAGTAGATTTAGATTCAATTTGAGAAATCAAACACAACTGTTCTTGTACCTTATTTCGAGTCTAAACTCCTCTATCTATGCTTCCAATAATCTTCTCAATGGGATGATTCTTTGACAGATTCTTGTTAGGTGTCACAGTCTCAGTACTTGTTTCTATTGTAGGTTCTTCAATGGTTCCTTCACTATGGCTTTCATTCAACAAATCACTGTCAGTCACATAGAATAATTCAGTAGTCTCTAGATTAGGTCTAGGATGAGTTCCTTCATCTGATTCATAATCAAGCATTCTTTCCTAAATTTTGAACTTTTCATCAACTTTAACATTTGCGCTCTCAACAATAGTCTTAGTTCTCTTATTGTAACATCTATAAGCTTTTCTCTTCAATGAATATCCAAGAAATATACCTTCATCACTTCTAGGATCAAACTTTCCAATGTCATAATCTCTCTTAATATAACATTTACTTCAAAAAATTATAAAATACTTAACTGATGGTGCATGTCCAGACCATAGTTCATAGGGTGTCTTTTTTGTGTCTACTCTGATTTGTACTCGGTTCATTGTATATACTATTTGCTTCATTGCTTCTCTCCAGAATATCATCACCAAGTCATTCTCAAATAACATAGCTCTTGCTACTTCAGTTACTGATCTATTTCTCCTTTCTGCAATACCATTTTGTTCAGGTGTCCTAGGGGCTAAAAACTGTCTCTTAATACCATTCACTTCACAAAAAATGTTAAATTATTTTGAAGTAAATTCTCCACCTCTATCTGATCTCAAACATTTAATCTTCATTCCAGATTCATTCTCAACTTTATTCTTAATGATCTTAAACTTATCAAATACTTCAGATTTTTCTTTAAGAAATATAATCCACTTCATTCTTGTAAAATCATCAACAAGAATCATAAAATACCTTTCTCCATAGAATCCTCTAGTCCTTATAGGACCTCTCAAATCTATATGAACAATCTCCAACTTCTCTGTTGTTGTGAACTTCTTGCTGGGAGATGAGCTTCTCTTCTATTTAGCCATCACACATTCTTTGCAAATCATGTTATTAGGCTTCATAATTTTAGGCAAATCTCTTACTGCAAGTGTAGTACTCACTTTCACAATGTTATCAAAGTTTACATGAAAAAATCTTTTGTGCCATAACCAACTATCATCAATCTTAGTAATCAAACATGTCATCTCAGTAGGATTCAACTGAAATACATTACCTTTGGTTCTAGATCCAGTACTAATCAAATTACCATCCTTATCTTTGATTACACAAGTTTTCTCAGTAAACCAAACTTGATATCCCTTATCAACTAGTTGTCCAACACTCAAAAGATTATGTTTCAAACCATCCTGATGCAGGAACATCTTGCATCACAAAATAAAAGGGGGCATGATAAAAAAAACAAAAAAAAAACAAAAAAAAAAACACATTTCATTTATCGAGGTGTGTAGGTGGCATTTTAGAAATTTATAGAAAGTTCTTGCATTTTATATTTGTAGCTAGGTAGTTACAACTTTCTATTTTCTTATTGGCCCACAAAGACAATGTAATTTTGTAATTGGCCCACATGGTGGTGCTTAATATTAATTGGGTGGGTATTTAATATTTGTATTAAGGTAGTTGCATCTATCTTTTATCCCACATTAATTTTGTTGTAATATCTTGGGTGGTAAATGCCTATATAAAAAAGGCATAGGAGCATTCATAAACAAGTTCTCAAGTTATAGAATCTCCTATTGGAGAAGAAGTGCTCAAGTTGTAGAAGCTCTTGGAGTTCAAGCTCTCTCATTGCAAGCTCTCAAGTGGTTGAAGCTTTTGGATTGAAAGCTCTTGGATGTAAGATCTCTCATGATGTGGATCTCATATTTGGAAGAAGCTCTCAAGTTGTAGGATGTTGTATTGGGGAAGAAGCTCTCAAGTTGAAGCTCTTGGATTGTAAGCTTTGAGGATGTAAGATCTCTCAAGTTGTAATTATTTTCAAGTATTAATGTATGTTTTGTAAAGTATTTTATCTTCTCTTTGTCTCCATGTTGTTATATTTTTGGTTATGAGTTGGTAAGGGTGGTGTGACCCTTCATCAGTGGTATCAGAGAGGTTGTGGACCTTCATCACATCCACAAAGTAAACATCATTAGTATTAGTCTTTCCATCAAGAGTAATAGATCCTATACCTTTAATCAAACAAGGTGCATTGTTTCCAACTCTAACAACTCCTCCATCATAATTGTTAAACTTTATGAACTTTTTCATATCTCCAGTCATATGATGTGAACAACCAATGTCTATAATCCAATCATCTTTCTTTTCTACTTGAGAAAATAAAGCTTTTTCTTCCTTAATTTCAGTTTCAGGATTTTCTTCTTTAATAGCTACAAATCCTATATCATCATTATTCTCACTATCACTTTCACTCACAGATTTCTCCAAACTATTTTCAAGTTGTTCATCATTTGCATAATAACATTCTTTAGATCTTGTAGGATTAATGTTCTTCCTATACTTCTTAACTCTCTTAGGACATTTAGATGCAAAATGACCATATTCTTGACAAGTCCAACATTTAAAGATTTTCTTACCGTTTGGTTCTCTTTTCACAAGAAAGGCAATACACTACTACATTTGACCTCATTTTTCTACCAAAATTTTTGACCATCAATTAAAAAGGTTTAGGTTGGTCAGATTATAGAAGGAAAAATTCCTTCTTTTTAATCTATGTCCATGTTAGTCAAAATTTCAACCAACACGAGCATAACTTTAAAAAGAAAAAAGATTTCGTATCTCATTTAATTGTTTGGTTTTAACTTGGAGTGTGTGAAGGAGCTGGAGCCTATAATTTTTTGAACTATTATTTGGTGAGAGTAAAAGGAGGACCACCTACCTGCGAGGGTTGCCACTATGATTTGGTGTAAAAGGAGGACCACCTGTAAGGATTTCCTTACTCTGCATTTGTTTGGCATTATTTTATTGGTTACCTACTTAGGGCCCATGAGAAATGTGCTAGGGCATCATGTATTTGGTATTTGCTAGCACATTTTTATCATTGTTTATATATATTTGATTTAGAGATGAACTTGCAAAACCCTAAATTTTTGAATCACCGCATCATGTTACATTGTAAATATACTAGTGTTAGGTTTATGATTGTAAGGTTGGAAGAGGAAATATTGCAAACAAGATTGAGAAAACTGTGTTTTTAACATTTTTTTTACTGGTATTTTTTTTCTGTCGACTTCGTGTTGATTGGAATGTCAAATCTAACTCCATAGGAAGTCTACCTAGAGTCATAGTTTTCAATTGCGACCGGTCTGAAATCATTTGGTGGAGAAATCAGAAAGAAATCATGTGACAACCATCTATAGACCATTTTTGACATAAAACTAGGGTAGTTGGCTTTCTACAGTCGGCTTTCTATGGACTCTTTTAGACCAGGTGTGACTGTCTACACACTATGGCTTCAGAAGTGCTTAAAAAGACCCCAAATAACAAAGCAACTATAGACTCCTTGCACTCAAAAGACTCAAAACCTTCATCAATATTTAATAATGTCTAAAAATAAACAAACCTCAAAGTAATAGGGCTCAGTCCACCGAGAACGCCAAAATCCCCAAATTTAGCACTTTTAAGCCCTTAATCCAAGGGTTTCTTAAATCCCCTATCTCTGATCACTTCTAGGTCCAATAGGTAGTTGTTTCAACATTAGATGATCATTATAAGATGATCCAAATCATAATCTATGTTCCTCCTTTGGACCAAATGGCTACTGTTGTAGCATACCAAGCAAATTCATTAAGTTTCCTCTATAAATTATGGTGATCACCCAAACATTCTTCCTTCTCATTACATTAATGGATTAGGGAACTATAGTACATGTTAATACTCAGTCATTTCATGTGTTATAGTGGTTAGAGGTCATGGAATGACCATATTCAATTGGAAACTCACAAAACTATCAAAGGAATGGCTGAAACTACTCTACCAGTCAGAATTAATTGAGTAAAAATACAAATACAGACCTCACAAATGCATAGATGTGGTCTAGGATCAATATATAACTATTCTAGATGCATTGAAATGTAAGTCAATGACAAAATGAATCCAAAATAACTCTAAGAACTCAAGGAAATTGCATTTGAAAGAAGTTTATTTATCAAAAACTCAGTATAGTCCGTACACCGGGCCTCTTCTACCATACAATGAGATTTTGACATATTTGATGGACTCCTAGAAACTAACCCAACCAATCCAAATTGTTTGGATGGATTAGTTTGCACTAAAACATAACAAAATCCAATTCCCTCCATTTTCTAATAACCGTTGCATTTCAAATTTTTTAATTTGCAACATTACAAATTTGGAGTTTTTGAAACTTTTAAAGGTAATGAAGCCCTAAGACTTTGAAATGTGACCCAAATGAACTTATTAAGCATTATTAAAATAAAATCTAAACTATTATAAACTTGTAACACCAAATACCATCTTAGGCTCTTAGTTTGGTCCTAAGGCCTATTAGGCCTTTTAAGACTTATTACATATTTGCCATTTGCATTGCATGGAATGACCTTATAGGCCATTATAGGTACCAATACATTCCAATTGATGTCTTTAGATGTCATTAGGTGCATGGTTGTCATTATGGACTCCTAGTAGTCTTTAGATGTTCTAGGTGCCCTTGTACCATGTTCACCATCTTTGAAAGGATTCTTGTCCCAAGAATCAGTCTTGACATTGGATGTCTGAGTCTGAACCAAAAATTTCAAAAAAAAATCAGCCAACTCGAGATATGAAAATATGTCTAAATTCATTTAAAAAATTCATATTACATCTCATTAAATAATGTTGAAGTCAGATTGGGCAATAAAAGTGAAAATATTATGCCTTCTAAACGTACACAAATCTATTCAAAAATCTAATGAAATGTAACACCATATCCTAGCAATCATTTGAATCCATATCAATCATAAAAATAAATGTTTGTCAACAATATAGTCAGACTATACCCTCACGGGCACTGACTGGCAGATTTCAAATGAATTTACATTTTCATTGCTTGAACATAGTTTACATTCACTATTATGATCTGGAATCGATCATTAACTTGGTCCATTCCCAAAACTCATTAACTTAGTTTACATTCACTGTTATGATCTCTATAATCTGGAACAATGGAATTTTTCATTTCTAGTTTCTAGGGTGTATTTATTTTGATGTTGTGTAAATTTAATTTAAAAATTAATAATATCAATACAAGTATAAGCATTGTTAAGTGGATTTGTATTCTCAATTCAATTCGTGCAAGAATATGATGTACTTTACGTACTATTAATTTTTTGACAAACTTTCACATATTAACTTTTGAAGTAGAACTAAAAGCAATGCATTGTTGTTAACTTGTTATTAATAAAAAAATTATTGGTAAATCAGAAATCAGTTATTGTTCATGTAAAACTAAACTATTTTAACTAAAGTATACATGCGGTTTTTATGGGAAGAGGTTGAACAAACTATAATCTTGAACAAACTAAGCGGAATATGTAAACATTTGCTACACTATCTCTTTTCTCTATGATTGATTATAAATATCATGGTGTTTTATGGCACTTTCATTAATTATATCATGGTTGTTCTCTACTATTGTACTTAACCTTTAACATATCTCCAATGATTACAATGAATTGCACATGCTTGTACCTTGTGGTTGTTCCATCTTCTTATTGTGATTGTTGTCGATTTAAGGCATGATATGTCAATGTCTTCTTATTGTATTTATTCTATTAGGAATTCAAACTGAGTGACATTTCCTTTTCACATGAGCATAGAATTCAAAATTGCCTCTATAGAAGAAATTGTTCATTAATAATAGATAGATGTGTTTTTCCCTATGATCTCATGATAATGGCCATATTCAATAACTCTATAACATGATGGTTTGATCTGAATTATGAATCAGATTACAATACTTGGTGTGAAACTTGTAGTATTGTGAAATTTGACATAAAAGATGAAAAGACTAACAACAAGATTGCAAGCCAAAAAATGTCTCCATTCTATTCAAAATTGGAGTTTATACAAGTTAGATGGATCCCAAGGGTCACATAAATCCCTTGGAATCGAAATGAAGAGTCATCAAAAAACTATATATAATAGTCATCAAAAAACTATTAAAAGTATCAAAATTTATCAAAAAACTATATATAAAATTTAGGTCCACTTGGAGAAGGCATAACTTTCTCATCCTAGCTCTGAATTATGAACCGTTTGATGCGTTGGAAAGGTATTCAAATAACATTGAATCAAATTTTGGAAGTAAAATTGTTCCATTGCTACGCTTGGGCACCATCCAAGCCCAAAAATGCACTGAAGACCCTCAAAATTGCAATTTACTAAAACATAGGAAACTTTGAAAAATTAGATTTCAGTATTTTCCCAATTTAATCCTGATCATATTTTTTCCTTTTAAGAGAGATGGTTGTTCCATTGTTCTAAAAACTACACTTTGTTGTCCTTTTGACATGATAGCATTATATGTCAGAAACTTTGAGGTTCTCTTTCCTTTTGTATGTCGTGGCTTCACCTCTATGTAGCTAAATCTCACTCTAAAAATGATCTTCTTTTAGGAAACAATGAAAATCCTCTGTGAGTTCATACTTATTGTGACTTCCCATGGCGCATTATCATTACTTGTACACTGTATTTTTCCAATTCTTTTAAATTGTCGCTGTGTTTGAAAATTAATGCCATATGTTGCTTACATTTGATTCAATTTCTATATTAATTACTCTATTCAGTTGTATTAGGAACTTTTACCTTAAGCATGTGTGATGCAAACCTAGATATAGATGGGCATTAATGCATTAATGCTCAATTGAATGCCTTAATATAGCTCCTAGAGAAAGGCTATCTGGAAGCTTTAGAGGAAATAATTTGTACTAGGTATGGAATCACCTCCACTACAATGCCAAATTCTGATGTGTTATTATCTTCAATTGCAAGTTTCTTTTACAAAAATATATTGTATATCTTTACAGACTAGACAATTTGACTGTACAACTCCAGAATATATTCTCTATAATCTCTAATTACAAAATGAAGTGTAAATTGAAGTAAAGTATTCCTTGGATAAAATTCCAACCCTTGTCTACTAATTACAATACTTACCTTTATAGTTCATGTGACTTCCCTAGGGATCTGTTAGAGCTAAAATAAATTTGTTATATGCTAGTTGGCCAACTATGCCTAGTTAGCCAACTAGGAGACATGTCTTTTGGGAGGTAAAGACTCATATAAATGAAAGATGAAACTCTTCATCCAGTGAAAAAAAAAAAAATTAAACACAAACATCTGTGAATTATATCCAGACAGTAGTGGACTATATATAGGCAGAAATGAATTAGATGTAATTGCTTCAACTTCACATTCTTGATTTACTTTAGCATCAAGAATAATATCTACAAATTTAGTAGTCTAGTGAGGAGATTTCTGTAACTCCCAAAATAATAATAACTCCCAAAATATTATCCTTTTGAATATTTCGTGGTCTAGTGAGCATGATTTGTGTGTGTATTTGTAAATCTTGTATTATCTTATTATATTTATGAGGTTAGAAGTGTTATTATATTTATGACTTGCTTTACTTTTTATGTAATTTATTGTATATTTTTATCTAAAATCTTGTTTATATGTTCTTGCAAGTTGAATCTCTTTTAGGTGGTTATCATTTAAAGAAATTGATAAAAAAGATATAAAATATTGGAAGAGAAAAATTTCTCAGCTTATGTGTGAAATGCAAAAGTTTCTACCTCCAACTTTTTTCAATGCTCAAGAACACTACCTCATACATCTAGTTGAGGAGATTGAATTGTGTGGACCTGTACAAACTAGGTCAATGTGGATAGTTGAGGGGCACTTGCAATTTATGAATGACTTGGTTTGACAAAGAGCACATCCTGAGGGTTCTATGGTGGAGGGATATATGGTATACTAGACCATGGTGTATATTAGTGAATATATTCTCAAGTTTGCAACAAATATCCATGTAGATCACATTTGAGATCCCAACTCCATTAAAAAATTTGAAGGGGAGTACTTGATGGGGAAAGGTAGATTGAGGAAAGTGAGAGGTAATTATACGATGTTATTGTAGTTTATTAATTCTTATAGATTTTCAATATAAGTTATTTCTAAGTGGTCTATTTATTTTCTTTATAGTTGGTCGTGAGTGGGATGCACTACATTTGTATATTGAAAATAATCTTGATTGGATGATGGTATAGATTCAACAATCTCAAAAAAATGGTCGCTCATTAACATGGGATGGTGTTGCATCATTTTCTAAAGAAGTTCATCGTAATGGAGATCCCAATGTTACGCCAATGGTACTTGATCTAGCATATGGTTTAAGAGGTAGAAAAGTACGTATAAGTTTACTAACCATGACCCATAAGTTTAATATCAACTCACAGATTGATGCAAATAATCTTGACATGTTTGAATAATTATAGATCAAACACCACAAAGCTATATACTACCATGGTCGTAAATTTTGCATAAAAAAGTTTGACGACACGAAAAAAACTTATGATTTTTGGATAAGTGCAGTCTTCGGGGTTACTAATATTTCATCTAGAAATGACATACATCCTCAACAATATGAAAATCAATACTATGGCATTTTGGATGATATACTTGAGTGCGACTTTAATTCATTCAAATTAGTTCTATTTATTGTCAAATGGTACATGCTACGACTGAATCAAAATGATCCTGATAGGACTGTTATTGAACATGATAGTAGATTTACAATGATTAATACAAGGTCATTTGAGCCAGTTGGAGATGAGCCCTATGTTCTTCCAATCCAATGTGAGAAAGTGTTTTACTCTGACGTTCCACATAAACTGGATTGGTCATTTGTTGTTAGACATGATCCAAGAGGAAGGCCGATACAATATAATGTGATGGAAGAAGAAGATACTAAAGAATTAGAAGATGAAGTAAATGATGATCACAGATGATTGTTACACAATGAAGAAGAAGAAGAAGAAAATGATGATGATTCTAGTGATGTTGACGATATTGATGGTGATGATGGTGACAATCATGATCATGGTGATGAAGATGGTGTTGATCAAGGCGATGATGGTCATGATGATGATAGTCATGATGATGGTGATGGTGATGATGATGATGGTGATGGTGATGATGATGATGATGATGATGATGATAGTCATGATGATGATATGGATGAGGAGGATGATCAATAACATGATCAATGAAATGTATGTCAAGGTATGATCAATGCCACTTATGAGGTATTGATTTATTCATAGAAATTCGAATGAAGTTATTATGTGTTGAACTCTATAGTCATGAAGTATATTTTACATCATGTAAATTTTGTCTTCTATGTAATTTGTAGCTTACATATCATGTAATTTTTGGCTAACTTAAGATAAATGATTTACATATGTAGGAAATTTAACGCCTTTGACATGGATCGACATGTATAATTTATTATTTGGTTTCCTTCTCTTTAGTCAAAAAAATATATAGATCCTACTATGTATCTCATTTGATGGATTGCAGGTATCACCAAATAGGTATTTGTCTGATTTATCTTCCTCAAGTGAGGAAAATGCAGGAATAGAAGATAAAAGTGAGACATCTAGTAGGTCTAAAATAGGGAGATCAACTAGAGGTCAAAAGATTAGAAGAAAATTTGATAAACGAATGAAATTTTTCCTTGCTGAGGGGTGGTCATGTTCTTATGACAATGAGACCAAAGGTGACATGAAGGTTCCCTTAAGGTACACACATCTTCAGAAAGAATGGGTACCCAAGGAACTACCTCTAGTTAATATTGATTTTTCTGTTAACGAAAGGATATATAGCATAGCTCCATCTTCATTACATGGTTTGGGCTTATTTTCCATGGATGGCATAAAGGTCAGTTATAATCAAGTTGTTGAATTGATGGAGTATGTAGGACCTTGTTACAATTACAAGAATTGGATGCAGATTGTACAATATAAAAAAAGTATGCATAGGTATGCATTGTCAGCAAATTATATACAATGCAAAGCAAATGATCAAACTAAAAGGCTCGCTATGTATATTGATGGAAGGCCAAAAGAAATAGGGAATATTGTAGGTTTTATAAATATTTCTCGACCCGTGTCAACTAATAAGTGGTCGAATTGTATATTCGAGGCATGCGAGGGAAATTGTGTATTTGTATGTGCGATAAAATCAATAAGTGCAGGGGAAGAGCTTCTAATAGATTACAATTTGAATCATGTAGATACAAAAAATTTTCCTATCATGGGACTGGTAAGTATAACATTTAAACCAATTTCCTCCAATTAATATTGACTCCAATCACTTTTGATTGCTAAGAATTACTAATCTTTGTCACAGAGTGACATCGATATTCCACCTCAAGATACAGGCGGGGATGTTCCTCATAGTACAACTTCTTCATCAAAGGTAAACCTTAATTAGTGTAATTATAAAAATTATATAGAAACAAATTTCATATTATTATGTTCTTTTCTTTATGGCTTTAGAGTTATTTTGATAGAATTTTACTGATATTGATGTCACAACTTGATACTTATTGATAGAGAAAAGCAATAGAGGCAGCAGATCTATTGCGATCTGAAGTTGAGGTGGCATTAATAAATGATGTAGAATCTAACTCTAACCATGTATTCATGGCTACTCAAATAAAAAAAAAATATGGTAAAGAAATTCTTAACCTTATAATGGAAGCAAATGAAACTGAGTCAAAGGAACTCGAAGAAGAATTGACACGTAGAGTCAATTCTATTAATGTAAGCAGTAATTAATCTTAAGCAATAATTAAAGTTCAATAGATGTTTATATTTTATACTATCTTATGGATCATGATCTAAAATATGATGTGTTCTTCTTACAACATTTTTTGACACGTGTGAAGTATCATCAACATGGTGAGGGTTGTAGCACCGCACCGCCTTTATGTAAATAATCCTTAAACCTTTAACCATTGATTTAACCTTTGTATGTATTATTGACTTAACTTATGTTTGGGATGCTTCTAGTACCCAATTTAATCTTTATCCATTGCAAATATTTTTTATAACAATGTATTCTTTAGCTCATGATGAAGTGTAGATGCCTCCTTTGATTAAAATTCTGCATTCGACGACTGCATTGTCCACAACAAGGTGCTTACAGACATCTTCCTTTGTACCATCTACAACTGGTAAATTCTATATTTTGTTATGTGCTAAACATGCATTGACTATTTTTCTTGTGTGAATTTTATACACTATATGGACCTATTTTGTGCACTAATAGATACACCTACACCTGGTACAAGAATAGATCAGACCAGTACTAGTGAAGATAAACCATTTCCTGGATCAACCCATGTTACTAGTACTAGTTCATTTGCAGGGACATTGTTGTTGAACAAGAACAATATGGTTCTGTTAAAAGTACCAAAGCTTCCAGGTGCTTTAAAATTGTTATTATTTATAGTGTAATTGTAGTTTACTTATACATAACTCATTTTGGACTGATAATCCCATGGTATTTTTGTAGGAAATGATGTTTTTTATGAAACTCTTTTTGAAATGACATTGAAGCTATTTGGGCTTGTATGAGAAAAAAGTGACCACACTTCTATTACTCAACAATGAGGCCTCACAAAGTGGCTCATAGCTCTCTATGCATGGAGTTGCAAGATACTATGATGGATTTTCTCTCAACTAGAGCTACAAACTAGTGACCTTGCTAGTCAACCACACAATGAGAGATTCCAAACCAAAGACAAGGGAAACAATGCCAATATCTCCAATGAAATCCAAATGTATGCAATGCAATGCAAACCTACATGAGAATGAAAATTACTCTATGAAAATGCAAGTACAAATTATGCTATGAAAGGAAATAACAAAGGATTACAACCTTCCTAATTAAGCTATGTGAAGCTAATCTATTGCATAAAAGGAAACTAAGCTAATATGCCATGATTATGCAACTAAACAAAGGAAATATGCAACTAAATGAGATGCAACAATGAAAAGAAAGTCTTGAAAGCTTGATGTAGAATGTCTTCAAAGATAGCTCCAAAGTGACCTAGAAAACCTGCAACATAACATTAGCATAAAAGAGATGGATATGAAAATGAAGGAGAGAGCTCTCCTTTTATAAGAAATGAGAGGAGATGGACCATGGAGATTAAGAGGCAAAATTTTTAATCAACGGTGGAGCTTGAAAGATGAGCAATCCATGTGCACAAGTATCCTGCAATAGAAAAATAGGAGTTGACTTTATGTCCCTATAAGACAAAAAATACTTTTTTTCTTTTTATAAAATAAGAAAAGTGCTTTATTTGTGCAACTTAGGATAAGAGGAAAAGTGGGGGCTTTTTATTTATTAAAAAGGGAGGAAATATTCATTTTAATTAAATAAAGACTTAGGATAAAATGGTTAGCCCAAGGAATAATCGAATAAATGATAACATAGGATTTGATCAAGGAAATTGATAGTGTTGAAAAATATTGATTTTTGATAAAATTGATTCAGGATTGATAAATAGAATAAATGGGGCCCAAAGTCTAGGTGACCATTTTTGGGTGCATACATTTGCCCCTCTTTGACTAATGTGAGATTGATTTGAGATCACACGCAGTCAAAGAATGAAGTTGAAAATATGAGATCGATTTGGGATCACAAAACAACTCAGATATGAGGTTGATTAGGGATCATATCTGGACAAAACATAGACAAAGGATTCTAGACATGAGGTCGATTCGGGATCATATCCAAAATAAGAGATAAGAATCTCAAGCTTGAGTGAAAACTCACAGAAGGATAGCTGAATCAAGAAAATCAAGGAATCAAGGATTGAAATCCAATAGGTACTGCCCCCTCAGAATCGAAAGTGAAATCAGATAGAGAGGAACAATAAACAGATAAAGATTTGATCAAATCAGAATGAAATCATAATCGAAGAATAAAGGTCAATAGATTAACCATTAGGCATTGAAAACATGCCCCAGTGATGAAATAGAAGAATAGAAATAGGGCTAATGAAAGACTAGAAGTTTGAAAGACATGAAAAGGAAGAAATTCCATCAAAGATCGAAGAATTATGCCTCAAAAGGTCAGTCAACTATACATAAGAGAATGAAATGTGATTTTGATGATCAAGGTGAACGCGGATTTTGATTTCGATCCCGAAATGAATAGAAAATGATGTGATATGAAAGACCAAAAATGAAAGATATGATCAAGAAGAATTAGAAAATGAGCACAGTTGACCAACTAGTCCGTAGATGATAAAAAAAAGAGAAAGAGCTCTCTCCATATGCAAGATGCAAAGAACTAATCTAATCATGAACCTAAGAATGCAAGCTACTATGAAAGTGGTTGACTTGCAAGGTCACAACTCTTATAGACATCTAATTATCATCATCAAGCGTTAGGGTAGAAGCAAAAAGTTGGGTGCCAATTCAGCAAAGTTCGTGGCTTAAAAATTTGCGCCGCTTGAAATGAGCACCCGTTTTTAAAAAATGGGTGCCCGTTTTAGGCTCAGACATCCGATCTGAAATTTGGAAAATGGGTACCTGTTTTCCAGAAACGGGCACCCGTTTGTTGAAAAATGGGTACCCGTTTCTAAAAAAAACTTTAAATTTTTTTTTCATTTAAAATGTTTTTTTAAACACATATTTTGAAATTTATGAAACGGGTGCCCGTTTTTAAATTTAAATAACGGGTGCCCGTTTCTTAAAATATGCACATGGGAGTTTTCACTTTGCCTCAGTTTTTGGTTTGGGATAGGTTTGGTGAGACCAAGCCTATGCCTTAGCCTCCAAAATTTTGGCTAAGGCATTGGAATAAAAATTTTAAGGCTTACCGTAATTTTTTGAAGCTCTTCTGGATCGATTTTTTTGACAAAATAAAAATCCATTAAAGATCTCACTATCACGATTCTAAAAATATAAATTTTATAATAATATGGTTATTTTTACTATTTTTACATTATTTATTAGTTGATAGTGACGTAAACGTAAAATAGTGAGACTCACTAAAACTTTAATAACTTTTTAATTTTTAAGTATTTTTAAAAATAAATTATATGTCATCAATCTAGATTCAATTCTTTTGAATTTAAAAAAAAGAATTTTTGAAAAAAAGAAAAATTATATTAAAATATGGTGGCCGTACACGAGAGGTTTGAAAAATAAGCTTTATTGTTAATTAAAAATTAATAAAAAATAATTTATAAAACAAAAAAATAAGAAAAAATATTCTCATCAATATTCTATGTCTTAGGTATCTTCCCTAAAAAGGATTTAAAAAAATTTATTTATTTGTGTCAAAATATGGTGGCCGTACACGGATGTGGTATGGTCCTGAAACAGGCATTTTGAAAAAGTAGTTTTCAAATATGCCTATCAAAATATAATTTAACCATGTGGGTATTAAAATAAATTATATATTTGAAAAGTAGACTCCAAGTACTACAATTTCTATTGTGAATTTTTTCGAGATTCAATCTCTAAGTGTCTCAAATTTTGAGATCAATTTAGATAAATTTTGAAAAATAGGAAAAACACTTCCACTTTTTGCAAAAAATTGGCACCCAACTTCTTGCAGCCACCCGTTAGGTAGCGCCGTAAGATCAGACAATGCACACTAGCATAACTATGTGGATATGAATATGATCTTTATCAGATAAAAATGTGGAAATCTCACCTAGGCATCAAAGACATATAGGTCAAGATGACTAATGTAGTGAGATCACCTAAATTTTGATATGGAAAGATTATGCTTGTATCAGGACACATGAAAGTTAGGATAGCTAGAAGCATGCACTCGCATAAAATAGTCAAGGATAATACCTTGTCAATCCATAGTGTCAAGTAAGACCAGCAAAAATGCACATGACAGTTAGGACCAACAAAATATACCCACAAGTAGATAAAGAAATAAAACATGTTCTCATACCCTCAGTCTTCTAACTATGCATCATTGAAAACTTCTCAGGGAGAGACCACTCATCAAAGAAATCCTCATAGACAGCACAAAGAAAAATAAAGTCAACATATCTCAACGAGTTGATTGTTTAAGTGTGTGTGTGTTGGTCATAGAGTCAAAATCTGAATATCACATCATACTAGACTGTTGGGTAAGACATCTGATAAGTGTTAAGAAACACTCAACGTAAGAGTAGTGTTGAAAAACATTGTTTGAGGTGGTGTTGAAAAACACGTGTTGTGAAATGTCCCAAGAGACAAACGCACCTAAAGGACCTATGCTAATAGTTATGTCCCCTAGACAAAGATAAAGACCAATTCCAGACAACACCAAATAAGGTCAAGACATGATGGAGAAAGGTTCAATGTTGAGGACGCATGCTAATAAATAGGAGTGCAAAGGCCACAAGTAGTGCCTATTTCTAGGTTTTCACCACTTAGAATCTTTTTAATTTTTTTGATTTTTTTGATTTTTTTATATTTTTGCTAGCAAGGCGCCTGTTTCCAAAGTTTTACCAAGGCACTTTTTCTATTTTTTTTTATTTTTTTGAATTTTATGATTTTTTTATATTTTCTTTTAGGACTTTATGTACTTTTTAGGATTTTTAACAATATACCATTTTTAAAAAAAAATTTTCAGGATCATATATGAATTTTTTTGGTATTTTTTTAGGATCAATAAATATATACAAAGGATGCCCCCAGACAGAATGGGCATCAAACTCCCAAGCAAGATCACATCATGCAGTCCCAATGTCAAGCAAGGTGGAGAACAAGAGAGATTAGCAAGTTGGTGGAAGAGATGGAAGACTAGGGAATGAAGGAGAGTGAGTACCCAAGCTAGGGAAAAAAATTATCATGTAAAGCACATTTAGACAAGCAATGAAAGACTAGCATAGGATAAGCCTCAAAAGCATAATGAAAAAGAAAGAAAGGATGCAGTCCAAAGGAGTAGACATGTCAAGAGACTTCATAGCATCGTGTTTTACTCTTTTTTATTAGATCAAGACCAAAGGGGAAAATGATAGCGATAGACTAGAATGAATGAAGGAAAATGAATATGAAGGCTAAAAATGAATCAAATGAAAGAAAGATCATCATAAGATAGCTCACAAGATAGCCAAATGCTCATGTATAGGCCAACATTGTTAAGATCAAAGAGAGAAGACAAAATAGATGAAATATGTAGAAGAACTACGCATGATGCCTAATTGCCAGGTTTTCATCATGGTACTTATCCAAGGTGCCACAAAAGAGTGGTTTTCACCATAGGACGAATTTATTTATCTTTACTTTTGCTACCAAGGCGCCTGTTTCCAGGTTTTCACCAAGGCACATTTTCAATTTTTTATTTAATTTTTTTTTGTTTTCTTTTCAGTTTTTTAATTTTTTTTAATTTTTTTGGAAGAAGGCAAGCTTTTTAGATAATGCTCCTTGAAAGGATAAACTATGATATGCCAAGGATTCAAAATTATATGCTCAAAGATGCTGATAGGAAAAGGAAGATGAAAGAGAAAAATGGAAGATAAGGTTTTATGTAAAGCGAGTGAGGTTGGAAGATAGGAGGAATAGGAAAATGAGGAAAAAATATAGAAGGTAGAAGAATAATGAATGGAAGGATTGTGAAAGGGTAGATGGAAAGGAAGGAAAGATCAACATCAACACACACACCTTGAAGGGTGGCGAGAGGATGGAGGAAACATGAATGAAGAAATATGTGAAGGAATATGGTGAACATATAGTAGAGGTTGCGGTTTAGGCGCATGGAATGGAAGAATGTTTTTGGAAGAAGATGAAGTGAAAGTCTTTGGAAGCTTGAATGTCAACTTCAATTTTTGTTTAATATTAGACTCTTTCAAGAGAGACTTTGGAATCCATATAGCCTTAGAATTCTTATTTCTTTTTGATGATTTAGAGAGAATATCTTCAATGATGGATTTTGGAACCCATACTTGTCTTGTAGTTTTCTTCTTAGATATCTCTTTTGACTTTATGCCCCCATGTCGATTAAAGGAGACATGGTGATCTTCTTTTTTTGATGGATTATTGTATTGCTTCTTTTTCTTGTATTGAACATTCAAGTTACTTCCAAAAGACTTGGGACTTGTGGAAGAAGAAGGATATGACTAGTTTAGATGGGTGGATGGATGAAAATGATTCAAGGGTATGCATCTATATTGATCTTCAGGAAAGATAGGAGATGGAAGGATGTAAGGACCCAAGATGGATGATGAATTAAGAGATTTAGGAGGGGATAGTGAAGGGACATAAGGAACCAAGATGGAAGGAAGACGTGAAACCCTTAGTATTGGTGGAGGAGGTCCAAGGATGGATGTGGAAGATGCAAAAGGATAATCAATAAGTTCATCAACATCTATATGAACATCAACATCTTTAGAGTGAGCATTAGGATTTGTGATAGGATCATGAACATCTTGAATAGGAGCAACTTCTTTGATAGGATTGTTCGGAGCTTGCAAAGATTTAGGAAGAGTAGAAAGTGAAAGTGAACATGGAGCGGTAGAAGAAGAAGATGGTAGAATTTGATCTTGACAAGGAGCTTCAGATAGCATAAGCGTATCATTTTTCTCTAGATTTCCAATAAGCTTAACATCAGAAGTAACAACACCATTTTTAATAACCTCAATGGAAGTATCATCTTTGGAAAGCACAAGCATAGTAAGGTTATTTTTATTGTCAATAAGCTCAATAGTGTAAGTAGTAGCTTGATCTTGCTTAGGAGAAGACTTGAGCGGATGAGAGACATCATGAAAAGGATTGGATGACATAGGGGTTCTTGATCTTGATCTTGATCTTTTTTTAAGTTTTTTTCTTTATCATTTTTAGAGTCCTCTTGACATGGTGCCACTTCTAAGGATGAGGAAGCATGTTGGAATTGTATGAAAGACTTTGGAAAAGATGGTGAAGAACTAGCTGAAGTAGGCATTATAGCGCATAAAGGCTTAGGATCTTTAGTTTTAGCATTATTGAAAGTATTTGTAGCCAAGTGAAGGTTAACTTGAGTATCTTTAAGAGGTATCCCTTGAGGATAACTATAGGGGACTGCATGAAAAGCATTAGGATCTTTGTTGGATGAAGGATTTGTGAAAGATTTGGAAGACAACAACTTTTGGAAATGTGTGGATATTGGAGGAAGTAGAGGATGGAAGGGAACCATCACAAGACAAAGGTTCAACATTAACATGATCTTGCTTGAGAGTGTCATTTTTATTTTCAGCATGCGTGTTCTTAGAGGAGAGATGCACATAGTATCTACATTTATAATCAGCATGGAAAGCTTTCTCTTCCTCAATAGAAGTAGATGTATCATATTGTTCACAACAAATATCATATTCTCTTTCAAAATTAGAATCATATGGATCCCCATCACAATATACCCAATAGGATGACCCTTTAAAAATTACAAGTGTACCATGAGGATGATGCTTAGGAATAGAATTTTCATGGGCATCACTACATTGTCCATCATCATAGTCATCATAGTCATCATAGGTGGATGTATCACTGTTTGTGGAAGAGACATCACAAGGACTATCATGTTTCTCTTTATGGTATGTCTTCTGAAGAGAAGTAAGACTCTTGGGAGAAGTAGAAGAAGAACAAGATTGTGAAGAAGAGGAAAATGAAGACTTCATGGAAGAAGAAGACTTGGATAGTGAGGAATTCCAATAATGTTTAGAAGAGTCATAATAAGACTTGGAAGATGAGGAATTCAAATGATGTTTAGAAGAATCATGATAAGATTTAGAATGTGAGGAATGATGAGAAGATTTAGAAGATGAAGAATATTTGGATGAGATCATGAGTATGATTCTAGCAAAGGCGTATGATTCAATCAACTTTTCCTTTATTTTTGCTATAAGTTTATCACCCATGCCATATTTAGAAGAATCATTGGAGGAACAAAATTTTTCAAATTGAGAAGTGAGTTCAAGATCATCCATTCTCAAGAGAGGTTCCATGGAAAGGTAGTTGCAATTCATGGTTGTAGAAAAGAAGGAATCAAGCAGAAGGAATGAATAAATGAATAGAATAAATTAGACTAGATAATAAGAGGAAAAGAATCAAGAAGAAGAAGAATTTCCCATTGGAATAGAAGACTTCAGAAGAACATGGGAAATGGAGAGGAAAGAAGAAGACTAGGAGTCATCTTGTGCAATTGATACCATAATGTTCATTGAGATGTTGAGCAACATGACAACACCTAGGATCTAAGATCTGGATTGACCAAGGAAGACTAAGAATTGAAGACCCTTGGTGATAAGATGACCTCATAAAATGTCAACACCAAACTAGGATAACCAAAGTTCTCTATTGTCCAAAGAGAAATGAAAAGATAGAAAAAGGGGCTTTACCAACACTATCAAAGAGGTGCTCCAAATCAAAGGGTGACTACCCTTGTACTTTCAAATCAGGAGGTTGGACTAGGCCAAAATATAATTAAAATTGAGATTAAATGAAAAATGATTTGGACAATAAGAGTACTAAAATTCTCCAAGAATGTAGCTAACAATTCTAGAGATAAACTTTCTCTCCAAGAATGATCTTCTAACTTGACAACTATTTCCAAAGTGACCTCGTAAATTAATTGATGCTATCCCTAGAGGGCTAAAAATAGAAATCCTCCCCACAGTCTAGTATGATAGGATATTTCTCATCGGTAGATGCGCTACTATTGCAGATTTGGGTGATTCTTTGACCAGTGAACATAAAAATCTTAGTTTTGAAGCATTTTGATCAAGTTCATGTAGAATTTGACAAACATGCAAATCCACAGACCCCGAATACACCTGCATGCAAGAACCTGATACAAAGTAGAAGCACAAAGATGAAAAAGCAGAACTCAGATGTTCACTCAAAATGTGAGAGCAAAAATTATCAACTGAATTAAAAAAAACAATTACAAAGTTCAACCTTAAAAAGGTGAATGAAACCCTAAAAGGGAAATACTAGGTTGCACATTATTAATTAAGAATTAATTAATAATGCACCTAAGAGACGCTTAAGCAACTAGAGTAAAAAGGAAATAATACTCTAACACCCCCCCTTAAGCTGAACGCAGGGAGAAAGCAGACCTAGCAAGACTAAGAAAGCAAGAAATGGGTCCCGGCAACAAGGCCTGATCAGGTACCCAGAACAAGGAAATCTCTGTAAACCGGAGACAAAGGAGAAAACCCAGTGGGAAAAAATCCTCTCCAAAAAGAGATATAAAAGAAAGCAAAGACATAAGGCATGACTTCAAGAGACTCTCTCAAAGCCAGTAGTACAATGCGTGCTGCTAACCCCCCCCGAGAGAGAGGGTCGATGCTCCAAAGCCCCCCAGAATGAAAGAACCCCTGGAGCAATGAGCAAACCACTGTGACTCCAATGCAGAGGAGTGAAGGTCAGTGGGTGCTGAAGAGGTGACCTCGAAGGATGAGGTGTCACTGGAAGGCCGAGCTGATGCTCAAATGTGAAGACACAAGGATCCTGAAAGGGAATCCCCAATGCAAGTGGTATGACAGGTGTGCTGACACTGTCATGAGAGAGGAGATGAGTGTCCTCTAAAGAATCCTCAACAACTGCACCGGGTGGCTCGATGAATGGAGCTAGAGGATCAAGCAGTGCTGAAGAAGAATCCGGCTGAAGAGAAAAGTACTCCTCAGGATGTGGTGTAGCAGTCACAACACGGGTCTCAGGAACAACACAGAGGTTCAAGCTACCTGACTGCACCACATGATGCTCTCGTGAAAGAGGAGAGCTGAGCTCCGACAATGGAGATGGTGGACCAAAATGAGAAAAGATGTAGAGACGGGAGGAATGATCAACTGTCCCTGTAGCAATAATGCCTCCTGTCACACTATCCCTGATGAAGGCTGAATCGGCCGTGAACTCAACTGTCTTCCCTGACCCACTGCGAGTAATCTGATAAATGGAGAGAAGGTTTGCAGAGAGAGATGGAACATACAATACATCATTGAATGTGCCATCCTGAATGCTGACTGAACCTGTCCCACAGACTGTCTGTACAGTGTTATTCCCCATGAGAATATGAGGAATAGGAGAAGTCTCAAAAGAAGAAAACAACTCCTGAGAAGATGCCATATGGTGAGAAGCACCGGAATCCAGTATCCAAGGGACCTGTAAAGGGGATGCAATAGATGCCCGTAATGCATGACCTTGTCCAAAATCCTGTCCAGATGTCGAAGAAGATGCAGAAGACTGAAAAGCAGACCCCTGTGAGGTGGAAGAGGATGGAGAGGAAATAGTGCTCTTCTGAAGGAGAGCTTGCAAATCTGCAATCTATTTCTCATAACCATCACATCTCTTCTGAAAACACTGTGACTCATCATGGTTCCTCTTCTGACAATAGGAACATGTGGGGATCTGAGTCTTCTGATTCTCCTTCTTAGAAGAAGATGGTGTGTCAGTAGAGTGCTGAGAGGAGGAGTCAGATATCTACTTCGGCTTCGGCTTCTGTGTGTCCTGAGATGACTTGGCAAGCAATGCCTGTGACTGTGAACCTACAAGTGAATCCATCTGAGTGATCTTGGACTGCTCACGAGTCAACCTGTCACAGAAATTCTCAAAAGAGGGCATAACATGTCTGGTACCCAAAGCATCCATGGTGGAGTAGAAAGTGGAAGAAAAGATCTAGTACTGTCCTCGCAACTTTGAGAGTATCAAATAGATACACTCATCATCTATCTTGATTTTTCCACATCCCTGCAAAACTGTACGCAAAGATTTGAACTTTATCAAGAAGTCCTCTATAGTGGGGAAATCAGAAGGAGTCAAAGAGGTCAACTCTGCATCAATCTGAAGCTTTCGGAATTCATTGACTGTACCAAACAAGGTTGACAACTTGCTCCAAATAGCCCTAGGAGTGGTCAAACCTTCCAGGTGAAATAAGAGACTGTCAGAGATGTTCAGTGCAATCAAACCCATGGCTTCATCCATTTTGTTCCTGTGCTGAAGAACCTCAAAGGGACGCTGCAGGACAGGTTGGTGTTCATCCAGACATGACCATAAGCCACGTGACATGAGCAGCCTGGTCATGTGTGTTTTCCATGTGTGGTAATTGTGCGGTGTTAGCCGGGCCACAGAGGGATCCGACATTGAGAGAAGAAGAAGATAGAAGTAGAAGGGTCTGTTCTGAAGTAAATTACAGAAAGGAAATGCACCCCCCCATAAAGTAGGATTCTAACCCCCGTACAGCAAGTAATCAACCACTGAAAGTACAAAAAAAACTAGAGAAAAACCTGGAATGCCGGATGCAGAGTAGGAGGGAAAATGAAGCCTTAACTTTGATGCTAAAAAAACAAACTCAAATGGCTGAATCAGCAAACCAAACCAGCATCATTGTGTCCGTCTCGGAAAGACCTTTCCGGTGATATTTCATTTTTTAAAAAATGACACCGTATGCTCAAGTTACGGTCGAAAAACCAACTGCCCCTCCAAAAAACAACTCTCTGGAAAAATACAGAGACGGGATTAAATTTGACGTCCAAATGGCCGTCACCCGTTTGCTGTATGACGTCACCGGCGTCAGCTGTATGATGTCACCTGCGTCAGCCGTATGATGTCACCTACGTCAGCCGGCTGGTGGCGGGCCGGTGGCCGGGTGGCGGCTCCACCGGCTGCGGTGGCGGACTGGCCGGGCGCGGGCGGCTGATAGGCCGGGCGCTGGCGGCGGCCCGGCGGAGAGGCGGTGGTGTCTGGGTGCGGCGGTGCCAGGGCGGCGCGCTGCCTTTGAGCGGTGCGTGGGTGGCGCGCTGGCGGCGCGCTGGTGGCAGCGCCTTAAAACCTTAGAAAACACCATTTTTTTCACATTTTTCGAGATTTTTTTCTCGATTTTCGAGCCGTACGACCCTTGTAGTTGTGATATTTTTCCCTTGGGTCACGGAGGCCAAATGTAGTCAAGTTTTATATGATTTCGACTCTCCCGGGCCTTCTGAACGCAATGGCGGAGTCCGTTTCTGCTCAATCTGCTCCAGAAGCTCGTGCCTCCTTCAAAGTGATAGAAAACCCTAGAGAAGCTGCAGATGACGCCTTCGAATCGTGGCTTCAAAAAACTTTGATCAGGCAGCAACAGGGCGGCTCTGATACCATGTAGAATTTGACAAACATGCAAATCCACAGACCCCGAATACACCTGCATGCAAGAACCTGATACAAAGTAGAAGCACAAAGATGAAAAAGCAGAACTCAGATGTTCACTCAAAATGTGAGAGCAAAAATTATCAACTGAATTAAAAAAAAATAATTACAAAGTTCAACCTTAAAAAGGTGAATGAAACCCTAAAAGGGAAATACTAGGTTGCACATTATTAATTAAGAATTAATTAATAATGCACCTAAGAGACGCTTAAGCAACTAGAGTAAAAAGGAAATAATACTCTAACAGTTCAAAGGTTGGATAGTGCAATTTCTCAGTTTGACAAGTAGTAACAGTAGATAAAAGATAGGTATGCAAATAGTATAGGATCAAACATGTCATAGAACACTTGAAACAAGGGCAAAAGCAACCTTTCCAAGACAAACAATTATGATATCAAAATTAAAAAAGACACCCTATGAATGCTACCGATTATTTGTATGTTGAGAACATTTACATTGGTATCACACAATCGAAGACACTTCAAGCACTATCTATCCTAGAAAGTCAAGGCTCAATACTTACCAACTTAGCCCACAACTTGATGTTCCCTCACCTCACACAAAGTGGTTACCCATAATAGATGTTGGCTTTGTCATGGAAGTGCCAAAGACACAACCAAAGGAACACATATGGTGAGTATCTTAAGGTGATCCAGGTTGTTCCACTTGGATCAATCCTTGCACTAAGAAGATAAGCAACTAAATAAAGGTGGCTTCTAACCTAAGGTTCTTAGTAAGGGCTTCCATTCATAACAACCCTCTTGCTCCTCATAAAGGACTAGGACCTTGCGGCCTCAAGAGTACCTTAAGCATTCTTGCTCAATGCTTTCCCCATGGTTGCAATCCCATGAGCTAATCACATCAAGCGAAGACAAGTGTTATGTCTACCAAAGTTTTGTGTCCTTGATAGCCTTGAGTTTATAGTGGGTTGGAATAGCTTGGTATTAGCTTGTCCCCACTTGGGTCGTTTCTCTTGATTGCTCAAGAGAAAGCCCGTTAAAGGATTCTAAACTAAATAAAAAATAGATGATTTTTGAGGTTCAAGGTTTTTGGTTCACCACAAGGGTGAAGAGCATACTCCCCTATCTCAAAAACTTCTCCCAAACACACCAAACAAAAATTCAATTACCCCCTTGCTTCCAAAACCTTAAGATGGGTCAAAATTTTCTAGTTCACCTAAAGGTGAAGAGCATACTTCTCCTACCACCTCAAAATATCTTTCACAAGGTATTAAAGTTCCTAATACAATTAGTAAATGCCACACTTGAAAGGAAATAAATCACAAACACTTGAAAA
The DNA here is from genome assembly GCA_027943335.1 of Chamaecyparis obtusa. NCBI lineage: Eukaryota > Viridiplantae > Streptophyta > Pinopsida > Cupressales > Cupressaceae > Chamaecyparis > Chamaecyparis obtusa. The sequence goes on along the minus strand of BSBK01006488.1, from coordinate 62,377 downwards.
AAATTTCTTTTTGCTTTTGTTTATGCTTTGGGAAGCCCTGCAAAAACCATTAGTAGCCCCTTAGCATGCAATTTATAGAAATTTCCTTCAAGAAAAGCTCCTACAACCACAACTTGTTAGACCAACAAGAGGTTAGGAAAACTCAAAATTTGAATGAAACAATGCAAGATCTAACTAGAAGAGGTAAATAAATTCTGTCTAAATGTAGTGAACAAAATAGTAAGTTAATTAAATCTAGATTCGGCCAAAAGAAGTCACTGTCAGGTACAGGTGACACTGTGATTAGTAGAATTGTCGTGCGACACTTCTTTGCATAACCGTGCGACAGTTTTAACCTCGGCGATAGTTCGTTCGATAGCAGGCGACAGAACCCCTCAAATAGTGCGACACTTCCTGTCAAATGGGGTGACACTTTTAACTGGTAAAGTGTCACGCCGCTATACAAAGAACTGTCGCACGACATTGGAAAAATGTCACGTGACACTCTGAGACAGAAAAACCAGAAGCCGAGAACAAAGCTGAAAATTGATGATTTTTTTTGCGAAAATGCAAAAAATAAAGGACAAAATTAAGCTACTCTGCACCACGGTGGGCACCAAAAATGTATGAGTCAAAAGTGACCACACTTCTATGAACTATTACATGTAAGATTTCTCAACAATGAGGCCTCACAAAGTGGCTCATAGCTCTCTATGCATGGAGTTGCAAGATACTATGATGGATTTTCTCTCAGCTAGAGCTACAAACTAGTGACCTTGCTAGTCAACCACACAATGAGAGATTCCAAACTAAAGACAAGGGAAACAATGCCAATATCTCCAATAAAATTCAAATGTATGCAATGCAATGAAAACCTACATGAGAATGCAAATTACTCTATGGAAATGCAAGTATAAATTATGCTATGAAAGGAAATAACAAAGGATTACAACCTTCCTAATTAAGCTATGTGAAGCTAATCTATTGCATAAAAGGAAACTAAGCTAATATGCCATAATTATGCAACTAAACAAAAGAAATATGCAACTAAATGAGATGCAACAATGAAAAGAAAGTCTTCAAAGTTTGATGTAGAATGTCTTCAAAGATAGCTCCAAAGTGACCTAGAAAACCTGTAGCATAACATTAGCATGAAAGAGATGGATATGATAATGAAGGAGAGAGCTCTCCTTTTATAAGAAATGAGAGGAGATGGACCATGGAGATTAAGAGGCAAAAGTTTTAATCAATGGCGGAGCTTGAAAGAGGAGCAATCCATGTGCACAAGTATCCTCCAATAGGAAAATAGGAGTTGACTTTATGTCCCTATAAGACAAAAAGTGCTTTTTCTCTTTTTATAAAATAAGAATAGTGCTTTATTTGTGCAACTTAGGATAAGAGGAAAAGTGGGGGCTTTTTATTTATTAAAAGGGGAGGAAATATTTGTTTTAATTAAATAAAGAATTAGGATAAAATGGTTAGCCCAAGGAATAATCGAATAAATGATAACATAGGATTTGATCAAGGAAATTGATAGTATTGAAAAATATTGATTTTTGATAAAATTGATTCAGGATTGATAAATCGAATAAATGGGGCCCAATGTCTAGGCGACCATTTTTGGGTGCATACAGGGCCCACCATATGTAAAAGGTATGTAGCTTCATAATATTGGTACAATATCTTTCTTATCTTCCATTTATTGTACTATATTAAAGTTATGATATCTAACAATTTTATTTTTTCAAAAAAGGTGGAATGATCAGGATGCTGAGTTAAAAAATCAGCTCATTAAATCTTTAGAGGACCTCTTTGGAAATAAAAATTTTGACAGAGTCATGATTCTTAAAAGAGCATCCAAACATATAAAGACTGTGAGGGACCAATATAGAAGAGATCTAAAGGATAACCCAAAGTATGAACATCCTCCTATGATTCCACCGATGGAGTGGTATGAAATAATGGAAGATGAAAAAGAGAAAAGGATAAAGGGTAGTGGAATTCAACCAGAAGACATAAAAAGAATGTATGTCATGATAGTATTAAGTAGAATGTAATCATGCACTAATTAGTGATCTTTGTAAATATATAATCTAACATGTTTCAAACTTTTCATAGACTACAAGACACATCAAAAGCCACACAAGCGAGATTAACAAAGGTTGGCCAACACAAACTTGGCTCTGGTGGCTACATGAAACTTCACTCTCGACTTGTAAGTAGTAGCATTGGAATTTCATATCAAATTTTTATATATAAGGTTGCAAACAATTCTGTTTAATCAAATCATACATGTAAAAGTGATGATATTAAACAAAAAATACAGGGCATGAAATTCAATGTAGAGCCCACAATGTAGAGCCCATAGATGAAGACAAGAGAGTAGCCTTGAAGGAAGGCTATGCAGTCATGGCTGCATGCCTACTCCAAGAATACCAAAGCCATAATGAAGAATCTATTGCACTAGATGAGACATAGGTAAATTGGTCAAATGAAAATTAAATCAAATTGAATAGTTAATTTTGAACATAAATTGACTATTTCATGATAACAATGTGCATGACATTTCACTAGAGCCTTCAAATCCTACCACAGAACCTGGGCATGACAAAGGCCATGATGTGCATCATAGTGTTGGAGGTATTAATTTCCTATTGGAAATAAATTACGTAATTATTAATAGAATTTAACATCTTTAATTGTAATTGGCCATGTAACCATTTTTTGAATATTTTAGAGCATGTTGAGCATGTTGAGGTGGCAAAAGATCAAAATGTTATTGTACATGAGGATGTGGCATTGTTAGGTAAATAAAAATGCATGTTATGTTCTATTGGTTAATGAAATACATGTAACAGTAAAAAAAAGTATGTGAATTTAACCCATTTACTTGTTATTGCAGCAGACCCCCCTTTAGTGCAGCAATGTCATCCTCCTTGAGACATGAGGAAGCATCATAATTTGAGATCACAACCACAAGAGGAGGAAGATAATATTGATGCTCCTGTCAACCTTTACCTAAATAAGAAATCTAAGAAAAACCCCAAAAAGAAATGATTTCTTAAAAATGCTCATTGATAAAACTTGTTTGATTAACTTTGTTGGATAATGAAAGAACGTTGTTTTAAGTAATTATCTATGAATGTTGTGTATTAATATTGAATTATATGTCATGTTAATGAATATTGTTATGTGTTAATGAATTTTTGATTAGTGTTGTGTATTAATGAATGTTATATCATATTAATGAATGTTATGTGATTGTATTGATTGAATGTTATAGTTCATAAATGGATGAATGAAGTGTGTAATTAGATGTTAATGGGTGTTGACTTGGTGGTCAGAACCTCCTTGGAGATTCGTGACATGGCTTAACTACCTCCCGTGGATCAGATTAAATCTGACATTTGTATCAGGCAGTGATAGTTCAAGCTTTTGGTGCAACGACAAATGATTCCAACAATTGGTATCAGAGCTTTGGGTCACAGGTTCAAGTCTCCCTTTAGTGGGTGCTGAAGACTCAATTGGTGCTGAGGGGGAGATTATTGACTTCATGGTCAACACCTCCTTGGAGATTCATGACATGGCTTAACCACCTCCTGTGGATCAGATTAAATCTTGCATTTGTATCGGGCATTGATAGTTCAAGCTTTTGGTGCAATGACAAATGATTCCAACAATGGGGAATTTAGATTGATGTTAGGGGGAGGGGGGGTGAGGCCAGATGAGCTTCCACCTTCATGTGGTTGGCCTTGTTAAGTAGAGAATATTAAAGTATTCTCAAAACCAAGTGAAGCTCAAACTAACATACCTTCATTATTTAATCAATTTCATTTGTTCTAGGTCTTTGCTCATAAGTGAATTTTGAATGTGTCATTGTCAGGCAACTATCAAATAAAAAATTAGAAGGGCCAATAGTCAACTTCTCATTGTCATTGTCTGGCATGATTCGACTTCCTTTTGTGTAAGTATTCTCATATTGAATGCGTCAACCTCTCTTGGCCTAATGTGGATTATTTCATTGGTTTATGTTTTTGAGTAGGTGAAGTGTTAAATCAGATATCAGTTGGATCTATAAGTAGCATAGATATTCTATAGCTAATAGCCTAATACACCCACATGAATAAATTTACTTGTTGTCCCCTTAGGATTTACTTAAGAAAACAATCCTTATGTGCTCAAAAATCAATTGTTTTAGTGCTACAATTGTAGATGTTTCCATGTATAATTTACAGTTATTCATTCTAGTGTTCCAAAGATGAATCTGGACAATATATTTGAGCAAAAGAACGAGGTTGCTAAAGCTGTTGAAGAACTTGAAAAGGTTGATACATTCATATCAATTTTATTTATTTATTGATGTGTATTGTCAATTGATTACTGTAAAATATCTCTTAAATATCAAACAAGATGAAATTTGAATGCAGTATGATTCAATCGTTCATTTCTATGCTTACAGGCTATGTCAAACTATGGATATGAGATAGTTCAAACACTTATTGTGGATATAGAGGCTGATGTGCATGTCAAGAAAGAAATGAATGAAATAAATGTAGGCAAGACTTTTACATCCAATACTAAATGTCTTTTTTACCATGATATTGTTGGAGATTGCTAGCATATACTTTTTCATTTTGTAAATGGGTTGATGGTATTCATTTATTTAAGAAAAGACAACTCATTATCCTCAACTTTGTTCATATTTTTGTTCTATATCTATTTAGTTTATTTACCCAAAATTTCTCTTAATTTCACCATCATTCATTTCATTGTTTTATATCAGCTGAGAGAATGAGGGTGGCAACACAAGAAAAAGAAGAGGCAGAGAAAATTTTACCAATATCTTAATTACTTCCAAAACATTTGTAGAATAAATCAACTATCCAGATACCCTTTATTGAGCACTATAACATACCTTATAATAAGATATAGTTTCTTTGGAACATATTCAAGTTTTAATCCCCGTACTTCAGTAATTAGGCCTAAAAGTCCTCACATTTACAAAGGAACCCCTAACTCCTTTCACTTCCAAAATTTAGGATCTTGGAAAGTCTCATGAATGGGTCTTAATTAGAGTAATATGGAACCAATTTGATTCCAAGAGGCTTCTAGATGCAAAAGCCCCAAATTGCACTCTCCAAACCCTTAAAACTAGGGCTTCCTCAATGTCTCACTTCCCAAGTTTTCTTGCAACAAATAAAGGTTGGAACACCCTGTCCTCAAAATGTCTATATACATTCCATCATAAAATAGTGCCCTTCTTTGGCCAAAACTCTCTATCCTTCACCCTATCCTCCAAATTCACTTAGTTTTTAAATGTTTCTATGGTGATCACCATATCAGTCAATCAATCTTGCATTCCTAATGTTAGTGTGATATCATACATGTCAAATAGATTCCATTCTATGAGGAACAAAGAACTACATGCATAGTATAAAATTTACACAAGTTTAGCCTAAAATCATATTTTCCAATGACTGTATAGTACCAAATGGGCTAACAGCGACTGGAGTGGGATTTTCAGAGCATGAATGAATTCAAAGTGATGAAATATGAATGATCAAAGCATTGTACAAATCAATCCAATTAATATTAACTTTGAATCATACCAAAAACCTTCCAACTTTGCAAGAAATCAAACTTATATTCAGTTTGTTGTAGCAGTCTGTACAATGGAGTATCTCTTCATTTTATAACTTCCTCCAAGTCTGTTCAACCAACTTGGGTGGTTGGAATATTATTTTAATACTAAATAAACATAAGAAACCCTTTTACGTCCAATTAACCACTAACCGTTATAGATTTGTATATTTATAATTTTAGAAGTTGTATGTAATATACATTGGGAGATAATATATTGATATTGGTAGTTCTTCTTATATGATAAAATGCTGAATCTAGAAAATTCATTTGTGAATTTGCATCTATTTGTGAGATAATATATTAATATTGGTAGTTCCTCTTATATGATGAAATGCTGATTTTAGAAAATTAGTTTGTGAATTTGCATCCATTATTTTTGGATGCCTGAATGTTATGTTTGCCTTGTGAGGATTCAAATTAATTTGATTGATATGATCTTTGAAATGGTGTAGTAGTTTTTTAGATTAATGTGATTTGTATTATTGTATAATATCTCTGCTCTTATAAACTTTGAATTTGCAAAATAAATTCTCGTTGAGACATACTTCTCTAAATTATTACATCTAATTTAGAACAAGTACCCTAAAAAATTTCATAGGCCCATACAAGACACCCACCAAAATATAGACAATCAATTTATAGAACCCTTGCAAGATATCCTAAGGAACAACAGGTATTGAAAACCAGATAGATAGAAAAAATAACATAACCATATGTTGCCTCACCTGTTTGAGGTAAGCCAAACTCGGTCCAATTCTCTTAAAAATGGTACATATCCATCCAAGTGTAGCAACCTTCAAAGATTTGCAGTGGTAAAGAGAATCCTCATATTTTATCAACCTAACATAGTCTTTGGACACTTTGGCAATTAGATTATGAGCAATATTGATTTTCGAGCAGGATTTTTTTTTAAAAAAAGAAAGGTTTTCATAGCATTATCTACCACTTGAGCAAAAGTTTCCATTGCTAAATTCCCTTGCCACAATTAATATTGCTCTAAAGACTTAAAAGTTAGTAAGTCCTCAGCTAAAGGGTTGATAAACTAAATAAAGTTTCAAACATATGAACAGATAAAACTCATACAAGAAAAAGCCAAAGCCAATTTGAATAGCATTGGCTATTTGTTAGCGGAAGGTCCTTGCTAGAATAGACACATTTGTCACTTCATTAAGATGAAAATTATGTACTAAGTTTCCTAACTGTATAAGTCATCACCATCTTTATTATCTACTGTAGCAAATACATTCAAAGCACTAGCAGAAGCACCAGGAAATCAAAATTCAGAACCAAAGCCTCGAGATTGTTGTAGTGTTTGTGCAAAGGCTTGATACTTCTGAATATCAGCATCACTGAAACTTCTTCGGGCATATTTCATTGACTCCTCAAAATGAGAAACCTTTATTTTATCTACCTCATCACTATCATCCTCATTCATTACCTCGAGGTTCTCACTTCTTTTTCTTTCACGCTCAATATTATCTTGTAAAAGTGCAGAAGAAAGAGAACATGACAAATTGAAATAATAAGATACAAGTTGAGGAAAATTGAATAAAAAAATGTAAAATTCTAACAAACCAGTTAAAAAAAAACCATTAATAAATTCATAACCAAATCTAGTTTGCAAAAGCCGCCATAATTGAAACTCGCCTTCTCAATATTTTCTCTAATAGCATACTTGCAAGCCCGTTGACAAATATCTGTATTATCTCATCAATAAATATAATGGATGGGGCATTCTTCTTAGCCTCCTCAAAAGCCTTCTAGAGATTGCTTTCACTTTCTCCAACCAACTTTGACATGATCTCAAGTCCATTGATACATAAAAAGAAGGCACCAGTTTCATTTGCCACTGCCCTAGCAATTAAAGTTTTCCCGGAACTAGGAGGCCCATAGAGAAGAATACCCTTTGGGGGCTTCACACCAATATATTTTAAGAGTTGTGGGCATCTAAGAGGAAGCTCTACCAATTCATGGATCACTAGTCAGAGCCTATCTCTCAAATAGTTCAAACAAAATGAAAAAACCCATAGTTTCACGCAGAGCAGAACAGATGGATTTCTAGAGCCCAAAGTAGTCTGGAAAATAGAACGATAGGGACCCGCTCGAAACAAGCAGTAGAATGAGTGTGGACACCTAAAGATAAATATATAGACTAATCACCAACCAGGATGCTGTTGGTGATTAGTCTGGATATTTATCTTCAATTTTTTTTTTAAACACTCCATATATTGTCAAAATTTTGACTCACAGTCGTTGAAAGTCTCACCTAGTTTGGTCTAAAAATTGACCATTCTTTGTCAAAATGTGGCATCGTGGGTTTGGCATACTGGTCGGAGCTTCTAAATATTTCTGTCGAAAGTCTGGCCTAGTTTGGTCTAAAAATTGACCAATCTGTGTCGAAATGTGGCGCCATGGATTTGGCATCCAGGTCTAACGTGCAAAAAAATGTGGTTGAAATATGACCATCATGAGTTTGGCATCCTAGTTGGAGTGACCAAATTTTTTGACCAATATTAATCTAGATTGGTCGAAAGATCAACCAATATACCAACACTTGTGAATGTTATTTTCAACCTAGATTACCCTCATTTTTTACCAATATTGGTTTCGATTATTCCACGGTTGCAATAATGGGTCGATATTTCAATGCAAATAATAGCGATGAACTAGTTGATTGATTATTCGACCGAGTTGGGTAGAAACTTCGACCAATAGTGCATCAAAAAATGGTGCAAAATGTACTAGTGATACCTTCTTCAATCTTCCTGTATTCTTCATTTCTAGATTTTCTGTTGCTAGCATAATCTCTACTCACAGTGATGCTTCTTGAAAAAGTAGGGTGAATACTAAGAGAAATGAATGTTGTATCCATTCTAGGTAAGTCTCCTAATAATCTCAAGCTCATCTCTGCTACTTCCAATCTTCCAAGAAGAGTCTCTCTGGTAAAGTTCATAGTACACGGTATAAATTGTTCAATCATCTGTGTTGTCTACTTAAATGCAGGATTCAATGTCCTTAGAATTTTCCATATCACTTCATTCTCTATCTTGGTTCCTCCACAAGACTTTATACGTGCAAAAATCTTTGACATTCTACCAATATAGCTTCTAATAGATTCATCTTCCATCATTCTTATATCTTCAAATGCACATATCCAATTATGTAATCTAACTTTCTTTTCATGTTCATCACCTTCAAAAGTAGACTATAAAGCTAACCAAATTTCATGAGATATTTTTAGATATTTTACCTGACTATACTCATTTTTTGAAATGGTTGACAAGAGTGCTTCTCTGGCAAGTATGTTACACATGAATAGATCTCTTTCCTCATTTGTACAATCTTCAATCTTATCCTCATCAATGATAGTCTTATGATTCTTTGTAGTTAACCAATAACTTGGTCCTAAACAAAGTAGGTGTGTCTTCATCTTTTCTTTCTAGCTATCAAAATTTACTCCATCAAACTTAGGGCTTTCTTTCTTGAAATGATTCACCATGGATCTCCTTAAGATGTTAAACTTTTCCTTCAAGGACCTCCTGCTCTGATACCAATTGTTATAAAGTAAGGTCCACCAAGATAACTAAGAGGGGGGGGGGGGTGAATTAGTTATTAGATAAATAAAATTTTTATCAACCTTAATAGATTTTAACCATGTAAGCAATGTAACCAACAACCATAGAAAGATATACATGCACAATAACACAATGACACAAGATATGTTGACTAGGGAACCTCTTGATCAAAGAGTAAACCCCAGTGGGAATGATGCCCACAAAAGATGCACTAATATGAAAGTTCCTTGTGAGAGGATGGAATCTATTAGGAGTCTTATGAAATACATTTAGTACATATGAGTCCCTGTTAGGAGACTTTGAATCCCTGTTAAAAGATTCTAACTCTGTTAGGAGTTATGGAAGATAGAAGGACCCACTACCTAAACAGCTTCAAGGTAAAATCACTAAACTCACTATCCAATTGATCTTTGTATTAATCAATAGAATAATACCAAAAGATTACTGATCTCAACAATTCAATACTCCTCTGGCTATGCCAAACCACACCAACTACTTCTTCAGATCTCAATACTAGACCTCTAAACTTCGCATATCCTCTTTCAACACATTCGCTTTCACAATTCCTTCATTCACTTACATACATATTACACACTACAATAAGGAAAACATTCCTTCCTTTATACCACACTCAAGTAATTATAAATGAGTCAGCATGCAAATTACAAAATAAAAGTTTCCACACATTACGTCAAAATTACACAAAACTGTTGGCTTCCAATTAAAATAATTCTTTACTCATGTGACCTTGGATCTTGTGCTTATGTCCACATAACCAAAATCATGTCTTCAACTACCTCATAGCTGTGCATGATTAGATTCCATCTCGATTAGGAGATATCATCTGATTTCCACAAACTGCTACTTAGGAATAGTGCTTGAATACTGCTTCCACTAATTCTCTCATAACTATCATGAATAAATGAATTTCCATTAGCGCTCTTAACCATGATCTTATAGAACATCATAGAGTAAGTCCTCAACTTTTCATAGCTTCATCTTCAACATCCCAAGTGCGCTAACTCAAACATTGTCTGCTTCTCTGCTAATCTTCAGTAGATCACTGTGTTGACATCAATGACAATCACAGTCATGAATGCAACAACAACTACTATAGAATGGATGCAAATAATCCCCCATAGGATATATTCAGAATTTATTCCTAACATATATTGACATAAGTGACAAAACAAAAATGACAACAATATGAGTGCCCATTTAGTAATGTAGTGATTAAACATATTAAATGTCTCAATCACCTCCCCATGCATTAGCAATATCTAACATTTACATCCTTTTGAGCAGATCTAGTTGGAAGGTTGTAAAGCCGAACTCCCCAACCTTTTGTTAGCTTCCTCCCTCCTATGCCAATATGGAAGATTTTGAATGGTATATGGAGATTCATCGAAGTACAACAAAGGGTTTTTTCTGATATTGTAGTTGTAGGTTCTCTAGTTGACATGTATGCAAAACATGGAATGCACACAAATTGATTTAGACAATCCTTTATGGCTCCAATGGAAGAAAGATATAGATACCTCTATTTTTAATTCAATAAATTGAGAACTTCCTATCGAATTTCAATATGAATCTTTAGGTACCTTCTCCAATTTTGCCTAATATTGTCTGACATTGATGCTAACCAATCAATACTATTTATTTTTATTTCTGGAAAAGTAGCTAAAAATAGGTCCATGATGCAATTGGAAAAATATTCCAAAGAATTATGGTCTCTTGGAATGTGTTACGATGGATATGCACAAATTTGCTATGTTGAATAGGTCAATGAAACTTTCAAGCAAATACAATTTGTAGAAATGGAGCCAGTTTCTATGAGTAAAAACATATGCAAAATATGGAAGCAGAGCATCATGTGAACCATTTGTGAGAGCTTCTCAAGATTCATTTAATAGAATGTGGCCTAAAATTCTGCAGTGAGTATGTATGCAAGATGTGGATGCATGGTTAATGCATGCCAACTGTTTGTTTAATTTCCTTAAGAATGGTGGCCTCATTGGGTGCATGATTGCAAAATAGGCACATAATAAATCTATTGAAAAGGCTTTAGGAACTTTCAATGTGTTGTTATATTTATGCAAAATGTGCAAACAGAAAAGGCAAATGAATGGTTTTTCAAAATGCCCAAAGTTATGTCATCTCATGGATTGCAATTGTGTGTATTGGTTGTTTTTCTTGCAATCTCCTTTCCTATGTCAGAGCTTGAGACCAAGTGTTGGGATTGAGAGCTTAGAACAAAAACTTAACACCACTAGTAGAAAAGAGACAAGAGAAACCCAACTTAAAAAGATACAAATACCTTCTTCACTTTGAGTTCCACATCACTCAGGTGTTTATACCTCATCTGCACACACATAAACTCCTTGTGATAAACAATAGCTTGCAGATACATAACTGTGGAATAGCTTTCAAACCCTTTAAGTAACATGTACCTCAATATATTTTACAAAATCTTATGCAATATCCCACTTGCATAGAGTAAGTTTCAAAACTAGAAAAACTCTACATCCTCCTATCAACATGAAAGGGGAAATGTTTTCAATTATATTTTCTATAAATGGATCCCTAAAATACCCCAAATCTCTCATAGACCAGTTCCTTGTCCAATGGGAAACATAGTCAAATAAATCATTGTAACAGAAGACTTATGAATAAAAAAGATAACACAGTCTAATATGTCTAATGCCTTCAATCAAACATACACCATTGATCAAATTCTACTTAAGAATCCACCTATGTATTCAAATATGCAATTACCTATTCAAATAATTTAACCCTCCCCTTGGAAGAGACCTTGAAATAGACAATACATTAATCAGCATCCACTGAAAGACAAGTTTGACATATCTTTGATATCCCAACTCATACACATATGAAGACAAATCCTAAATCCTAGTTATTCCCTTGAAATAACTCTATTACAAACTTACAATATAAGAGACCAAAACACCCTTGATGTTTTAACCCATGTGATTTAGGAAGCAAAATGGAGACAACTTGATAAAAGTATGAAAATGATGGAATCCCATTCATAAGACAAAACATTACAAAACATATTCTTCTCTAAAACCAGAAAGGAAACAAGAACACCCTATATGCAAAAAATAGGGAAATATTTACAGAAGGAACCACTCTTGGAACCAGATCTAAAAATTACAGAGAAATTGGAACCCTTGCACAATGAAAAATATTAGAATATATGGAAAAGGTGAAGAGACCTAAAACACATCTCTGCTTGAGAACTGTCTCCTTCCAGAACAACTCATTCTGAAAAATATCTTTCTCCTCTCAAACATCTGATTTGATTCACCAACATCCATCATTTCTCATAGCCACTTGCAACCAATTGCAAAATATCAGACTCAGGGCGGTAGCAAAATAATATCTGATCGAATCCTAACCAACCATCATGGAGTCGATTCTATTCCTAACTGCAACTTTATCATTTATGTCCTTGGAACAAGCAAATATGTTTTGAGTTAGAAATTATGGCTCACCGACTTCCTTTTCTGCTGAAAACCCTCTTAAACAAATTCAAAAAATCCATCCACAATGGTTAATGTTGAAGTTTAAAATGTGGCCGTAGATCCTTGGTTTTCCCGATAGATCAAGTGGTTCACATAAATCAACAAAATAGTCAACCAAGCCTTTAAAAAAGACTTTCCACATCACCCTTCAACAACCAATTAGAAGTGGGCACATTGGATCTATCTGGTACTAAGGACCCACCGCTTTATTGGCCTTTATCAGACAAGATCAGATGATCATCGCAATCCTGTGATCATTATCAACCGAGCACCTTCTCATTGAGGCAACATGCCTATCATTGATCTTCCTTTCAAACTGTCGGTCCCTTAACACTTTTACAAACTTGTGGACCCACTTACAAATTGGGACACACATCATCAAAGTGTGATCCTGTGAAGGCTAAACATCTTACATCTCTTCTTTGCAGAATAGCACCAACCATTGGATCTTCCTTGATTCGGTTGTGCTTTCATCTTCATCTAAGCTTTGAACGTAGTTCCATTATGAGATTCTACAACCAATACATATTTGAGTGTCGTTGGATGTTTGTCTTAAACCAAGTTAGTTCTTGAGATTCAACATGAATAGCCGTTGATCTTATCTTTATCTATGGTGGTCTCTTAATCATTGAATGTTTAGTCATTAACCACTGGCACTTGGAGATTCAAAGATGACCACATTCTCCAAGTCATTGAACATAAAGAACTAACCGCCGATCATTGCGAGATCAGGAGATAACCGCAAAATGTCAAGTCTTTCACCTTTTCTCTGAATCTCCGGATCAAAATAGACTTCATCGCTACATCATGAGATTCATAGGTAACTATCTTTCTTAAAACTCATTTCCTTTATTCGCTTGATCTCCAAATGATTCTTAACTTAATTACTACCTTGTGAGATAATGAGAAAACTACCGCGCTAGATAGCTGAAGTTTAAGACATCACTGCCAAGTACTAGGAGACTTGGTGAAAGCCTTTAATTTTCCAAGTTGCTAGATAAAATCAACTAACTGCCCAAGATTTTTGTTGAAGCATCCAATGACCATCGGGTTTCGCATTGCTTACTGACTAGGCCTGAATGACCTAACACTACTATCAGATTTCTCTTTTCTTACATTTGTCAGACTTATCATTGCATACTGACTGAGCCTGAAGGACATAACACTTTTAAAACATTGGGGCTTAGGAAAAATGAACATCATTAGGTAAATTAAAATTTGAAGACTTTGGCCCCACCCTACAATGGAAAGACACATGCCAAAAACCTGACTAAGTGGAACGAAAAAGGTAATGAAGAAATAGACTTGAGGTAGGGTTTTATGGACTTAAACAAAATTTTTATTGAAACCCTTGCATTGACAAAACCCTATTTCTTCACCTTGACACAAAATATGGAAAACTTCTGACTTTGTAGGAATGAGGAGCATTTTCAACAGATTATTTCCATGATAGGAAAATGGGCTAACAGTGGTTTTGATTAGGGATGCGTGCCCCATGTGGGCATGTAGAGAACATAGAATTTATGGGAGAAAAGACCACCTGCTGGACAAAAAACTTGCAGGGAAACTTCTCAAAAAATGGCAGATGAACCAAGAATAGGAAGAACAAGAATGAAACACACAACTAAAAAGGAATATTTACAAATTTATGGGATTAATAACTTATTCATTGTCCCCAGACCACCAAAATAAATACCAAAACCCTCATGTGTCAAAATTTTGATTCTCATCCGCATATGTGATCAGCCACCTTAAAACATCATAAAAAACTTATTGCCCACATGAACATTTATGGGCTGAAAAATAAAATTATAGTTGCATCGGCCCATATTTTTTCAGTCACAACCATTAGCACACTCATACTCCAAAATTTGGAACATCTGTTATCTCATCTTAATGAGGACTAGAACTAGACCCTCAAATTTATCTTCATAAGATACTTCAGCCACTGAATAACTTGGTTCCTCAATGATATCTTCACAAATTGGATAATGAACCAAGTGAAAGTTTTCTTCACAAGTTTTGTGATACAGGGACAACTGATTTGCATCATCACTTTTATCAAAAAATTCAATTTTCCTATCATTGAAGACATTGTTCTCAACACTATTACAATCACCATCACATTCATCAAAACAAGGAAAAGAAAATAAAAAAGAAACTTGTTCATCATTGGAATCTTCATGACAAGAAAACACACTATCATGGTCTTCACTAACTTCTTCTAAGTCACAACATGAGGGGATTTCATGTAAACATGAATCACCATCAACATCACTTTGAACACCTACCTCATTATCAATGTCAAATCATATATCAATAGGGTACCATGAAGTAGAGTCCATATCAGGGGCATACCTATGAAACTCAGTAGCCAAGAGTGCTGAAATTTTCTCATTTCTTAATGGACATTGAACTTTATTTTCATTTTCTTTGGCCTCTTGCTCGATGTTACAAACATATTCCTTGCTAGAAACAAAAATCAAGACCTCTTGGCTTATATCATTTTGTGCAAAGAAATGACTACTGTAATACCCCAAAAATGGGCTATATGTTCATTAACCTCCTATATCCTCAAATCGAATGAAATCGACATCAAAGTCCTAACCTAAGGCACATCTAAACATCATCGAATCTAATTGATTATCTTAAATTCTGCATCGGGGAATATTCCTTGAATATTCCTAATTATCTAATTATCTTTAATTTAATGATTATTTGGTGATAAATCACATTTATCCTAAAGTTTGATTAATTGAATATTTTCATATTTAATTAATTAGATTTAATATTTGCCACTTAATTATTTAATTAAATTTAACTCTATTTATTATTAATTGTATTATTTAATTTTGACAATAAATCCAATATCCTATGAATAATTGATTAAATTCTTATTTAATTAATTATTGCAAATTATCATTATTTAATAATATAGTTTTTAATAAAAGTTTGAATAAATAGTTAATTAACCCATAAATTAATTATTTAATTTCAAAAATCAGTTAAGTTGAGAATAAATCACTTTATTTATTTATTAAATCATAATTATCCATGTGCACATTCAAGGACCAGTTAAACTCAAAATCAGAAAATCAATGCAAAGTGTTGACTTTTTGAAACTCAACATCTTTTTGAGTTTTAAAGTTGATCTAAACTTCTAATTCGAGTTGAATTGTGCTTTTGCATGATTTTTGTGACTTAATTATCTGTTATTTAAAAATAACTCAAAAATCAAGTTGAGTTAATCTAAGTGATTTATGGCTTTTCCATGCATCCTCCAAAGCCTAGGATTTCTATAAAACCAAGGCTCAACTCTTCATAATTCATCTCTCAAATTGACATCTCTCAATTTCTCAATCATCTCAATATTTTTTCACAATCATGCTGGAGAATTGGAATTGAAGAATCAAAGCTCTTGCGAATCGACATTTTTGTGAGATCAATCTTATTTTTGCATTTCATATTTTATATCATTGTTAGATTAGCATAGCATATCAGTTTTCATATAGATTAATTTCATATCAATTTTTCATCTTATTGCATCATAAAATACCAAAAAAAATATAGATTAATTGCATTCATTTTCATATCTAGAATTGCATTCAAATCCTTCATTTAGGTGTCGTCTAGGTCACTGATCTCGATTACAATCTGAGAACATCAATCTCGCACCTATTAGAAGGCAGTAAATCGCTTGGTTAGATTAGATTTCAATTTTGCATGATTTTGATTATAGCTAACCTCTAATGTTTTACTAAGTATTGTGTTTACAAATTAGGTACAATTTTCACACCATTTCTGGTGCCCACTGTGGGGCAACCCACCTTTGCATGCTGCTTTTGATTTTTTTTGGGAGATAAAACCCCAAAGTTTCAAAGATTTAATTTTATCTCTAAAACGGCTTGGAGTTTTGGTCTGAAATATTTTTTTCAAGTTGAAGACATATCAGCAAAGCTATAGTAAAAAATTTAGAATTTTTTGAGATGTTTTGAATTTTAAATAATTTTTTCTTGAAATTTAGGAAAAAATTAATATCTAATGCAAATCAGCATATTTTTTGGAAATTTTTATATTTTTGGAAATCTCTTTAAGTTCTACAGGGGTTCCATTCTTTGTGTTTTAAATTTGGATGCAATATAATAGCTCAAATAGTTGATTTACAAAAACTAGTCTGTTTCAGTAAAACGGGTCTCTAGGGCACAAATGAAGAGATTTTTCTAAAATTTTTACATTTTTGGAAAGCTCTCTGGTTTTTAGTAGGGGTATCTATTTTTAATTTCTATTTTTATAGCCAAAATCATAAAAGATAAATCAGATCTTGTTGACTAGGTCAAATGCAGTGCAAAAAAATAAATTTTTTGTGATGGGTATGCACTTATTTTTCATATGATTCAATGCATGATATGATTTGTCATTTGGATTAATATCTGGTTATTATTTCTCCTAATAATTGATTTTTATATCTAACCCTAGAGTTTTCATAAGTTGAATATACCTTGCATATCTTGTTTGCTTGTTTGCTTGTTGGAGAGTTCGTAGCTTGCTTGCATGGTAAAGCTAAATAAGAATTGCTAAAAATTAGGTAAAATCTACTAAGTGTGTTGCCAGGATCCTAGGTATTCTCCTTCATCTAATAAAATTTCAATTTGGACTTAAAATAAATCTCTTATGTGTCAAGCTTGTGTGCATCTTTTCATGCTTTTGATCTATTTCTACACACTTGCCTAATTGATACTAGGTTGTGACCCCTTAAGGATTCATTAAGTAGTTTTAGATACATGTGTTAGATCTTGATTTCTATCTTGGGTTATTGGACTCGCTAATCTGCCGACCCCTTGTTCCACCCCGTGGTTGCAAGGTTAGCGCCACATTAAAGGGGAGGAGTCAACAGGAAAGAAGCGTTAATTATTCCACTTGGCAACCCTTTTGTGCTTTTAGGAACTCACTTGTTTTCTAAGTTGGGGACTCATTTTCAGCTTGTGTGGGGTGTTAAGTGTTCCACCTTGTGGACTCATCTCATATTTTCTTTAAGCGTTAAGTGTTCCTCTTTCTACTTTTTGGAAACTTTTGGTAGATTTGCTTTTGGGAACATACATCTGTGCTCACATAGTAATTAGGCCCTATGAACACTATTCATGATTCTTGAGAGATTGGATTCCTAGCGAAATCCTTCTTGATGACAGAATCCTTGTAGGTAGGGAGGATACTTAGTGCATTTCACATTCAACTTGGTTAGTACACCTTCTCTTATTGATTGATACATTCTCTCTCCAAAGAGGTTGATAGATCACGTGGAGTTGACATCACAGACCTTGGTGAAGCAAAACTTTGTCTTAGCATGTCAGATTTATCTGCCTGCTTTGTTTGGGTTAAAAGTGAAGAGGTGTCAAAAACCTTGGATATGGAGCCAAGTCCCCTTGTGGTATACTATTGTGAGTCACCTTTAGAGAGGGTTAACCGTAGCGGACAATCCCTTCACAGGGAAAACTACGTTGACGGAACCTCAAGCAGTAATAGCCATTTTCACCGTGGTAGTGATAGCCGCTATATAAATGTCCTTGTGGAAGAAATCTCCATGGGTATGGTTCATTGTTAGGTTGTCAGATCTCCCTAGCAGCTCCTGAAGATTAAGTTCTCAGACTGTGTCAAAACCCTGGTGCACCGGGATTGGAGTTCACCCCTTTGGATCATAAAAGTTGCAGAGTCAAACCATTACTAAAAACCCTAGAGAGGCCAAAATTTTTCATTTTCAGGAATATGTGTGTTATTGCAAAACTTTTTGGAACATACACAATTAGCTCTCTCAGGGATTAGCACAATTCAGTCACTTGATTGTTCATGCACAAGGTTGCTTTTGCCCTTGTTCATTATTTTCAGACATGCTTGAAATCACTTGCTTGTTGTTCTGTGTGCTTGTTTATCTACTTGGCTATTAAAAATGATCAAATCTGGTATAAACTTCAAATCTGGACAGTACTATTTGTAAACAATCTAAAACTGAAAACCCAAAATTTTGCAAAATTTGACAGAAAATCCTTTCTGGAGTCAAAAGTCGTACGAGTTTTACCAAGTGTCATCTCAGTACTACCCATCTGTCGTATGATTGAGAACCCAGTGTCGTATGAGTTTTGATGCTAGCAAATTCAAAAAGTCAAAATCCTGCTTGCAATTGTCATATGAGATTTTCAACTATCGTATGGTTAGCTACCCACTATCGTATGAGTTTTTCAACTGTCGTTTCATTGCTACCCAATTTTTGTACGAGTCTGCAGAGTGTCATTTGGGGAAATTTTTAGAAAATTGTCAGATACTTCAGCTTTTACAACCTATTTCCAGAATCTGTCATACAAATCACTGTGTCAAGAATAGAGTAGTAGCCATTGAGAATCAGTACACATGTCTCAAAGAATCAGTACACATGAGGAAGAAATTTTGATCGCTGCTATGATGAAACAGTTGCATGCTATGCAAGTCCAGCTTGACAATCTTAAGAAAGAGAAGGAATCTAAAGAGTTCTCCATGGAGGCCCTTTGCCCTTTTCCATTTCATAAAGACTTGTACATGTCACCTTGCCCCCAGAAAAAATTTGAGCAATATGATACCTCTTCCACGGAGAGTAACACATCCAGCTTTGGAGACTATGATGACTATGACGACAGACAATGTAATGATACCTATGACACCTCTATTCCTAAGAGTCCTCCTCATCGTGTGTTCCTACTCACTACAAATGGGCCATCACATTGGATAGATCATGATGGGGATCCATATGATTCTGATTTTGAAAGAGATTTTGATGGCTTTTGTGGACAATACCTTGATTATGATCCATCTACTACTACTGAGGACTATAAAATGTACCATGCTGATTTGAAACATTAATACTATAAGGATCTATCCTCTAAGAACTCTCAAGCTAAAAATAAAGATTACACTCTCAAGCAAGATCATGTTAATGTTGGACCTTTGTCTTGTGATGGTTCCCTTCCATCCCCTACTTTCTCCAATACCCATACATTTCCTAAAGCTTCTGAGTCTTTCAAATCTTTCATAGAACCTTCATCCGACACAAGCCCTGATACTTTTCATGCAGTTCCCTATAGTTATCCTCTAGGGCTACCTCTTAAAGAAACTCAAACTAATCTTCACTTGGCTACAAATACTTTCAATAATGTTAAACCTAAAGAGCCTAAGCCTTCATATGCTATAATTCCCACTTCACCTAGTCCTCCACTATCTCTTCCAAAGTCATCCATACAATCCCAACGTGCTTCCTTGTCCTTAGAAGTGGCTCCATGTCAAGAGGACTCTAAAAATGATGAAGAAAAGAACATAAAGAAAGATCAAGATCAAGAACCCTCCATGTCTCACGATGTCTCTTATCCGCTTCAGGGTTCTTTTGATCCTGCACACCCTTTTTCATGCATTCTACCATGTCTTAAGTCTTCTCCTAAGCAAGATCAAGCTACTACTTACACTTTTGAGCTTATTGACAATCAAAATAACCTTACCCCACTTGCACTTTCCAAAGATGATACTTCCATTAAGGTTGGTAAAAATGGTGTTGTTACTTCCAATGTTAAGCCTATTGAAAATCAAGAAAAAAATTATGATCTTATGCTATCCAAAGATCCTTGTCAAGATCAAAGTATTCCATCTTCTTGTTCTACCATTCTATGTTCGCTTCCACTTTCTACTCTTCCTAAGTCTTTGCAAGCTTTGAACAATCCTATCAAAGAAGGTGCTCATATTCAAGATGTTCATGATCCTATTGCAAATCCTAATGCTCACTCTAAAGATGTTGATATCCTTGGTTGCCATATAGATGTTGATGAACTTGATTATTCTTTTTCATCTTCCGCATCCATCCTTGGACCTCCGCCACCACTACAAAGGGATTCATGTCTACCTTCCATCTTGGGTCCTTATGTCCCTTCACTTTCCCCTCCTAACTCTCCTAATTTGACATCCATCTTGGGTCCCTACATCCCTCCATCTCCCATCTTTCCTCAAGATCAACATAGATTCACACCCTTGAATCCTTTTCATCCATGCACCCATCTAAACCAGTCATATCCTCCTTCTTCCTCCACAAGTCCCAAGTCTTTTGGAAGTAACTTGAATGTTCAATACAAGAAAAAGAAGCAATACAATAATCTATCAAAAAGAGAAGATCACCATGTCTCCTCAAATAGACATGGAGGCATAAAGTCAAAAGAGATATCTAAGAAAAAAACTACAAGACAAGTATGGGTTCCAAAATCCATCATTGAAGATATTCTCTCCAAATTACCAAAAAGAAATCAAAAGCCTATGGCTATATGGATTCCAAAGTCTCTCTTGAAAGAGTCTGGTGTTGAAAAAAAAGTGAAGTTGACATTCAAGCTTCCAAAGACCTCCACTTTATCTTCTTCCAAAAACATTCTTTCATTCCATGTGCCTAAACCACAACCTCTACTAAACATTCACCATATTCCTTCACGTATTCCTTCATTCAAGTTTCCTCCATCCTCTCGCCACCCTCCAAGGTGTGTGTCAATGTTGATCTTGCCTTCCTTTCCATCTACCCTTTCACAATCCTTCCATTCATTATCCTTCTGCCTTCTATCATTTTTCCTCATTTGCCTATTCCTCCTATCTTCCAACCTCACTCGCTTTACATAAAACCTTATCCTCCATTTTTCTCTTCCATCTCCCTTTCCCTATCAGCATCTTTGAGCATATCATTTTGAATCCTTGGCATATCATGGTTTATCCTTTCAAGGAGCACTATCTAAAAAGCTTGCCTTCTTCCAAAAAGAAATTAAAAATTTAAAAAAATAAAATTGAAAATGTGCCTTGGTGAAAACTTAGAAATAGGCACCTTGGTAGCAAAAGTAAAGAGAAAATAAATTTGTCCTATGGTGAAAACCACTCCCTTGTGGCGCCTTGGATAAGTACCATGATGAAAACCTGGCAATCAGGCATCATGCGTAGTTCTTCTACATATTTCATCCATTCCATCTTCTCTCTTTGATCTTGACAATGTTGATCTATACACAAACATTTGACTATCTTGTGAGCTATTTTACGATGATCTTGCTTTCATTCCATTCATGCTTAGCCTTCATATCTATCTTCCTCCATTCATTTTTGTCTATCGCTATCCTTTCCCCTTTGGTCTTGATCTAATAATAATAATAATAAAAAGAGTACAACACCGTGCTATGAAGCCTCTTAACATGTCTACTCCTTTGGACTGCATCCTATCCTTCTTGGGCATTATGCTTTTGTGACTTATCCTACGCTGGCCTTTCCCTACTTGTCCAAATGTGCTTTACATGACAATCTTTCCCTAGTTTGAGTATTCTTGAGGAGTTTTCCTTTGAGGATTTCTTCCCTTCATTTTCCTTCATTTTCTTGTCCTCCATCTCTTCCACCAACTTGCCAATCCCTCTTGTTCTCCACCTTGCTAGACATTGAGACTGCACAATATGATCTTGCTTGAGTTTGAAATAGAGAAAGATGCTATCAAGTTTGCAAAGAATTGTCAAAAGTGCCAAGTGCATGGCAACATAATTCATGCTCCAGAGAGAGATCTAATTCCCTTTACTACACAATAGCCTTTTCAACAATGGGCTTTTGATCTTATCGGTGCTATCTATCCACACTCTTCTAATGGACATACCCATATAATCACAACAACAGATTATTTTACAAAATGGGTAGAGGCAGTTCCCTTAACACAAGCAATGGGGAAACAGATATCTATGTTCATCTTGAACTACATCATTTGCAGATATGGGATCCCACATTCTATAATCACAGATAATGGGGGACAATTAAAAAACAAGGACCTAGAAGATTTATGTGCTAAATTCAAAATCACTCAACATTGGTCATCTATCTACTATCCCCAAGGGAATGGACAAGCAGAGGCATCCAACAAGAATCTCTTGAAAATCTTTCACTGAACAGTGAATAAAATAGGAAGAGACTAGCATCTCATGATTAATCCAGCTCTTTGGGCCTACAAAACAAGTATCAGAACGCCCACAGGGGCTACTCCATTCGCTTTAGTTTATGGGTTTGAAGCGGTACTGCCTATTGAGATTGAAATCCCATCACTGAGGATCAGAATGCATGGTCTAGTAACTGACGATGACTATAGAGTGTCTAGGTTGCAAGAACTTGAACTACTAGATGAATGTAGACAAGCAACGTTTAATCATCTTAGAGTATATCAGAAGAGAATGTCTAGAGGCTATAACAAGAAAGTCAGACACTGAGAATTTTAGGTTGGTGATCTAGTCTTGAGAGAGAATGCAAAAAATCAATCTCATAGAGAGTGCAAGGGGAAGTTCGAACCCAACTGGCTGGGTCCCTTTGTAATCACTACTACTTTTGGCTCTGGTGCCTATCAACTCTCAACAACTAAAGGAGAACAGCTCTGAGAACCAATCAACGTTCTCCATCTGAAGAAATTCTATGCTTGAGGCATTCAGTGCTTGGCAAAATGTCCTAAAAAATCTTAAAAATCTGAAAAAGTCATGAAAAAAATGAACATCTTGGTAAAAACCTTGCAATAGGCACCTTGATGATTCACAAAAAAATCAAAAAATATCAAAAATATCAAAAAAATTGAAAAAATGAAAAAAAATAAAAAATGGTGCCTTGGTGAAAACTTGGAAATAGGCGCCTTGGTAGCAAAAATAGAATCTCTACCAAGATGGTGAAAACCCGGCAAATAGGTGCCACTTGTTCAAAATGCTCCATCTATCAGCGCAATCTTGGTCTTTCCCAGCTTTCAGTCCTACTTTAGTTTGTACATATCTCCCGGTTTCTTTCAGTATTACCAGTTTTCAATAAGTTAGTTTGTACACCAATTAGCAATAGCGTCTATATCCTATCAATGTTAACACTTGGGGGAAATCCATGTCATATCCTATGGTCTCCCAGTACATCTTAGATGTGTCATATCCAGTTAGAGTCCTTTGAAGCTTCATTTGGGTCAGTTAGTCTGTCTCGTCTCCAGAAAGGATTTTGCATCAACAATGCAATCAAACAACAAACTGAAAACAATCCGTGCTTTTCATGCTTTTATCTCCTTGTATGCTTAATAATTCACATTGAGATTTCTGCATATTGTGTCCCTTCGAGCTCTTTGATGATGTCCTTTATAGGATTTAGAGAGTGATGACTGGGGGCATAATCTTTTCTTTGTCTTTTGCTTGTATGTGAAAATCTAACAACTTTGGAAATTCTGGATTGAAATGGTGTCTGACTGTAAGAGCCTCTATCTCGAATTAGATGGCCATTCATACCTCAACCATTGATACCTAGAAAATTCAAGGAAGTTTGATCTAACTATTGTCTTTTTGAGTGAATTCTTTCTCCTACTGTGAAATGCGATCTTACCTAAGGATGTGAACGATAAAGGGTCACTACGGGTAATTCACACTGGATTTAGAACGATCTCTTAACTGTTTGATTTATGTTTTGATGTTAAATGCAAATCGCTATATCAAAATGGACATGATACTCAGGTCATCTTGGCGCTTGTGCCTTGGTGCTTGTATCCAATCCGACATTTCAAAAATAAAACCAATATTCATATGTCCATGGTTGTTTCGACCAGTGGGTGTTGTATTGGTTCTTCAGCTTTACAAATCAATATTCATATGTCTATGGTTTCATGGCTAGTGGGCATTGTATTGATTTATCCGGTTACCTAAAATTTCAATGATGACAACAAATCGACACATGATCAGTGAATAGGTCCTAGGTCCTAGGGTTGCATATCATTCTGCATGTTTCTCTGCATTTTTGCACTTTGCATGATCACACAAATTGCTTGATAAGCTTAAATGATTCTTCAATCACCTTTTCAAATCTAACATGAACTGAATCTCACACGAAGGTTCCTCCAACAAAATAGCAAGTAGAATCCTTTTTCGGGATCAAAATCAAAATCTGAGATCATTCATAACTACTTGCATAATCGACCTTCAATCATCATAGAAATCCAGAATTCAACTTCACTGATTATCTTACATCAAACTATTCAAATTTTAACCTAGTCAAACTTGGTCTCCAGGACCTCTAAACGATGCAGAATGCATTCTTGAATGTGTATAACCACTTCTCAAATCAATTAACATGCTTCTAAACCATTCAACGCTAACTTCTCTTGTCAGATTTCAATTTTAATCCTGAAGGGGGCATGGTATTGCACATCATTCAAAGTCTGTAAATCTAATTTTATCTGGAATCTGTTATCTTTCATCAGTGATCAAGACAACAACCATGTCTACTTGCTGATTCATCAAAAGTCCTCATCGCTCGGGGAAAATCTATCATCACTTGGGGCATATCAGATTCATCGATCCATATCAATCTGGTATTCTCCTAATCTTGTAATCTGTATCAGCTTTTTGCAACCATCGGTTCATTAGTGTTATTTCGTTGGTTCTTTAGCAACTGAAGGGTTTGGATGTGATACCTCTATCATGATTCTGCTAAGACAATCAAGTCTTAAATCAGTCACTCACTTCTTAGCAATCCTAAGGTTCAGAATCAGGCGTTTTGGCACTCTTTCACAATCATTGGTTCATCACTGCTATAGTGAACATTATCTTTGGTCATTCAGGACCTAATATCTCCATATCTCTCAATCATCATATCTTTCAAATCAGTTCCATATCTTTATCAAACACAGACTATCTTTGAACCACTGCGCTTCGCACAGTAATTCAAAGAGGGGCAAAATGTAATACCCCAAAAATGGGCTATATGTTCATTAACCTCCTATATCCTCAAATCGAACGAAATCGACATCAAAGTCCTAACCTAAGGCACATCTAAATATCATCGAATCTAATTGATTATCTTAAATTCTGCATTGGGGAATATTCCTAATTATCTAATTATCTTTAATTTAATGATTATTTGGCGATAAATCACATTTATCCTAAAGTTTGATTAATTGAATATTTTCATATTTAATTAATTAGATTTAATATTTGCCACTTAATTATTTAATTAAATTTAACTCTATTTATTATTAATTGTATTATTTAATTTTGACAATAAATCCAATATCCTATGAATAATTGATTAAATTCTTATTTAATTAATTATTGCAAATTGTCATTATTTAATAATATAGTTTTTAATAAAAGTTTGAATAAATAGTTAAGTAACCCATAAATTAATTATTTAATTTCAAAAATCAGTTAAGTTGAGAATAAATCACTTTATTTATTTATTTATTAAATCATAATTATCCACGTGCACATTCAAGGACCAGTTAAACTCAAAATCAAAAAATCGATGCAAAGTGTTGACTTTTTGAAACTCAACATCTTTTTGAGTTTTAAAGTTGATCTAAACTTCTAATTCGAGTTGACCTGTGTTTTTGCATCATTTTTGTGACTTAATTATCTGTTATTTAAAAATAACTCAAAAATCAAGTTGAGTTAATCTAAGTGATTTATGGCTTTTCCATGCATCCTCCAAAGCCTAGGATTTCTATAAAACCAAGGGTCAGCTCTTCATAATTCATCTCTCAAATTGACATCTCTCAATCTCTCAATCATCTCAATATTTTTGCACAATCACGCTGGAGAATTGGAATTGAAGAATCAAAGCTCTTGCGAATCGACATTTTTGTGAGATCAATCTTATTTTTGCATTTCATATTTTATATCATTGTTAGATTAGCATAGCATATCAGTTTTCATATAGATTAATTTCATATCAGTTTTTCATCTTATTGCATCATAAAATACCAAAAAAAATATAGATTAATTACATTCATTTTCATATCTAGAATTGCATTCAAATCCTTCATTTAGGTGTCATCTAGGTCACTAATCTTGATTACAATCTGAGAACATCAATCTTGCACCTATTAGAAGGCAGTAAATCGCTTGGTTAGATTAGATTTCAATTTTGCATGATTTTGATTATAGCTAACCTCTAATGTTTTACTGAAGTGTTGTGTCTACAGATCAGGTACAATTTTCACAAACACAACTACAACAACTTTCATCTACATCATAATCATCCTCTTGTTGTTCACACAAAACTTCTTCAAACTAAAACAAGAAGTCATTATTGTTATGCTTAGAAAAAGAACAACCTACAAACTCAAGGGGGACACTTCTAATTACATAGAGTTCATAGAGTTCATTATCTTGTTGTTCATAGAGTTCATTATCAACATCATAATCAACATCACATGTGGCAACTGACATGGAGTCATAAAATACTTCAGAAGATGGTATAAGATCTGAAAGAAAATTCATCTCAGGTTCATCAACACACATATCACCATTGGCCTCTTCATCATCAATAGGAGTGATGCAGGAGCATCTTAGGGTAGTTGGCTATCCTGCATGTTTGGGAGATTTGATGGAGTTGTGTGGACTTATTTTCATGTTTGAGGGGTTTGGTAGAGTTGGATAAACCTACTTGGGTCTTTGGTAATTGGTTATGGCACTTGGCATGGTCTTGGTTGCTCAGCATGGCCTAGAAGGAGCTCGGCCTTGCTTAGGAATTTTGTGCCTATTTCAGGCTATATAAGTAATTTTCCACAAAGAGTTAGAGGCTGAAAATTTTAGGGATTGAAGAGGGCCTATATTTATACCTACGGTTTGAAGCATGAGTTCTAATTCATCCGGAGCTAGGAGATATCACAATTTTACTAAGACATCTATTTTGGGGATTTAATTGTTGTTGTTGGCCGACTTGTGGCATTTAATTTCGGTATTTTTATTTAATTTATGTTCAGGGCTGACTTGTGGCTTAGATTGGTATAAGTAGGGGTTGTGGGGGAAGTCATTATTCATCATTCATCCATCTTGGAGAAGAGGAAGAGGTGGAGGAGCGCGTTTTGAGAGGAGCTAGTAGCTGCGGCTTGGGAAACAAGGAGATTGCTTGGTGGGCTTGCGAGCACAAGTTTAGATCTTCCTTGGGGGTTCCTACCAGTGTGTGGATCTAGGATAGCTAGGGTTTGGTTTGGATCTTGTGAGATCTTGTGGAGTTTCTATTGTAATTTCATTGTATTTTTCCGTAACCCGGAAGGCCTTACAGCCGGGCATGTTGGATGAAAATATAATGATTCTATTATGAGTATTGGCATTGTGTGGATCTATATCTCTGTATTGTTATTATATTCTATTGTGTGGTTATTTGCTAGGGGATAGGACATCTCCATCAGGGATTCTCCTACCTTGCACTGCATCAAGTGGTATCAGAGCATAGTTGTTCCTGAGTGTGTGGACAGAGCGCCGAATGTGAGGCAGTTTGCACCAGAATTTTGGGTGGAGTTTTTCAGAGTGAAGGTTGTTCCTGAGTATGTGGATAGAGCACTGAATGTGAGGCAATTTGCACTAGGACCTAGTTGGAGGTTGGATCTAGTTGGTGATTCATTGCAAGGGGTTTGCAAAGATCTTAGAAGATGGCTCTAAGAAGATTGGACCCTGAGATGATTGCAAAACTCCATGATGTGGTGGAGAGGAATATTTCAAAGACTTGTGCTCGGTTGGAAGCTAGATGGACTAATCAAGTTAAGGAAGGGATGGTTGAGAGTGATCCATCTCTGGATAAATTTCATAAGAGAGTTCGAGAGATCTTGAAACCATGGAGCTGGAGTCTACTGATCAGGAAGCGAGTTGTCTGGCCGGTTAGAAGACTTGTTCGAGAGAGAAGAGGGCATAGCAAGGTCGATCTGGAAGTTGGTTTTGTTGATCAGTGTGTGGAGGCTGATGTGGAACCTGCGGAGAAACTCGTGGATGTTTCTATGGAGCTTCCTAACCTTGTTGATGCTATGATTGAGATTGGTTTTCATGATCAGTTGGTTGAGTCTGAAATGGAAATTGTGGAGCACTTGGTCATGGATAATCAGGTTGCTAAGGGTGATGATCCATATGTTGGTAATATGGATGTTGTTGATATGGATGTTGCTGGTGTGGATTCACTAGTTGTTGATGTGGTTGAGGATCTACATGATACTATGGATCTATATGTTCCTGATGTGGACCTGTTGGTGGTTGACATGGTTGAGGATTTACATGTTGCTCCTATTTTGGATTTGAGCTTACATGTTGGTGACATGGATTTCATGTTTCAGGATATTGTTTTTGTTGGTAGTGATTAGCTACAGAGAATGTTGGTGTGGCACTATGTTCAGTTTGTTCCTGGCAGTGAGCATGTTGAATGGATGGTTGAGATTCTAGTGGTTGATAGGTGGATGTGGATTTGGGTGATTTTCATGTTGGTTCTATTGTCCCTATTGGAGTGGAAGCCTTTGGTGAAGATTAAGATGGTTGCGGATATTTCATCAAGTGTCGAAGTATGAGGCATACTTCTTTTTGCACCTGGGGAGTCTGATGCAGGAGCATCCCAGGGTAGTTGGCTATCCTGCATGTTTGGGAGATTTGATGGAGTTGTGTGGACTTATTTTCATGTTTGATGGGTTTGGTAGAGTTGGATAAACCTACTTGGGTCTTTGGTAATTGGTTATGGCACTTGGCATGGTCTTGGTTGCTCAGCATGGCCTAGAAGGAGCTCGACCTTGCTTAGGAATTTTGTGCCTATTTCAAGCTATATAAGTAATTTTCCACATAGAGTTAGAGGCTGAAAATTTCAAGGATTGAAGAGGGCCTATATTTCTACCTACGGTTCGAAGCACGAGTTCTAATTCATCCGGAGCTAGGAGATATCATGATTTTACTAAGACATCTATTTTGGGGATTTAATTGTTGTTGTTGGCCGACTTGTGGCATTTAATTTCGGTATTTGTATTTAATTTATGTTCAGGGCCGACCTGTGGCTTAGATTGGTATAATTAGGGGTTGTGGGGGAAGTCATTATTCATCATTCATCCATCTTGGAGAAGAGGAAGAGGTGGAGGAGCGAGTTTTGAGAGGAGCTAGTAGCTGCAGCTTGGGAAACAAGGAGATTGCTTGGTGGGCTTGCGAGCACAAGTTTAGATCTTCCTTGGGGGTTCCTACCAGTGTGTGGATCTGGGCTAGCTAGGGTTTGGTTTGGATCTTGCGAGATCTTGTGGAGTTTCTATTGTAATTTCATTGTATTTTGCTGTAACCCGGAAGGCCTTACAACCGGGCATGTTGGATGAAAATATGATGATTCTATTATGAGTATTGGCATTGTGTGGATCTAAATCTTTGTATTGTTATTATATTCTATTGTGTGGTTATTTTCTAGGGGCTAGGACATCTCCATCGGGGATTCTCCTACCTTGCACTGCATCAAGGAGGGAAAATGACCATTTGCAGCCCTTTTCCTTGCAAACTCCTATATAGAGAATCTTGCTCTGCCTTCTCCTTTCTGAGAGAAATAACCTCATTAAAAAGATCCTCATAATTAATTTGAGATAAATCAATACCTTGGTACTAATCATCATTTTCCATTTCACCTTCAAGATTAACCGGATGATGACAACAAGAATAAATACATAAAAGATCCCTTGGGATCTCATGCTTCAATTCATTCTCCAAATATTTTGCCATCCTAAAAGCCTAATGGATTGATTTAGGCTCTCTATCCTTTAGCAGGGATCCTATATGTTCATTGATTGCATCCAAATAGAACACAACACAACTCATCATTTCGGGCCTACATCTTCTTGGGATACCAATAAATACTTCTAAAAATATGAGATTAAAAGAAGAAACATCCTCATTTTCTTCATGTCTAGTACTCAAGAATTTTCTAGTTGCCACCATTGGGTCTAGTCTTTTCTCAAAATATTTTAAGAATGTTGCACACAATTCATCCCAAGAATAAATTGAACATGGATGTATAGATAGGAACCATTCCCTTGCATCCTTTGTAAGAGTTTGCACAAATAGTCTCATAGCAACATCTTCATGTTCAACCTCAAACTTATTTAGGAGACAACTGACATCATCCAAATGTTTTCTTGATGCGACTAATTCATCGCCACTAAAATCAGGCATGCATTCCCTAATCTTAGCAGGGATAACATTAGGAAACCCTCAATGTTATCAAAACAAAAAGGCATGTACTCCTCCACGGAGACAATACTACAAGAACTTAACAAAATATTCTGATTCACAACATGTAGTAAGACTACATCATCTATCACTAAATGTATACATACTTCAAAACCTTGAAAGAATTAGGCTAAAAAGCATGTCCAAAAGTGTGTAGTAGCTAACCTTCCCTCACTTAGTGTTGAAATCACTAAATAGGGAAACAAGAGGTTTTTATTTTGCAACTGATTTTCATGAAAAACTTGTATATGAAAATCAAAATAGCTGGAGGTGTTCTGGTTGCACCAACCTATTGGCTGGAAAACTTGGTAGATCTGAAGCTACATTCTATGTAATTGTAGGTAGAGTCACTACCTCTTTGAAGAGGACAAATATTTAAATATTTAAACACCTTCTCTATACTTTTTTTCTAGTAAGCACAACAAAGCTTAACCAACACCTCAAAACTGCTTATCAGAACTGCACTGATACAACAGAGACTTTTAGAGTTGCCACTCACACTTGGTGAGATGATATAAATCTTTTCAAAAAATGATTCTATGACCACTCCCTAATAGAGTTACCAACTTTTTGGTTGTTTTTCTTGCAGTCTCCTTTCCTAGGTCAGAGTTTGAGACCAAGTTGTGGGATTGAGAACTTAGAACACAAACTCAACACCACCAGCAAAAAAGAGACAAGAGAAAACCAACTTAACAAGGTACAAAGACCTTCTTCACTTTGAGATCCACATCACTCAGGCAGGTATACCTCATCTGGACACACATAACTTCTTTGTGATAAGCAATAGCTTGTAGATACATAACTGTGGAATAGATTTTAAACCCTTTAGGTAACATGTACCTCAATTTTTTTTACCAAATCTTATGCAATATCCCACTTGTATAGAGTAAGTTTCAAAACTAGAAAAACTCTAAATCCTCCTATCAACATGAAAGGGAAAATGTTTTCAATTATATTTTGGATGAATGGATCCCTGAAATACCCCAGATCTCTCAAAGACCAATGCCTTATCTAGTGGGAAACATAGTCAAATAAATCACTGTAACATAAGACTTATGAATAAAAAAGACAACCCATTCTAATATGTCTAATGCCTTACATCAAACATACACCATTGATAAAATTCTACTTAAGAATCCACCTATGTATTTAGATATGCAATTACCTATTCAAAGAATTTAACCCTCCCCTTGGAAGAGACCTTGAAATAGATAATACATTAATCAGCATCCATTGAAAGACAAGTTTGACATATCCTTGATATCCCAACTCATACACATCTGAAGACAAATCCTAAATCCTAGTTATTGCCTTGAAATAACTCTATTGCAAACTTACAATAGAAGAGACCAAAACACCCTTGATGCTTTAACCCATGTGATTTATGAAGAAAAATGGAGACAATTTGATAACAATATGAAAATGTTGAAATCCCATTCATAAGAAAAACCATTACAAAACATATTCTTCTCTAAAACTAGAAATGAAACAAGAACACCCTTTACACAGAAAAGAGGGAAATATTTATAGAAGGAACCACTCTTGGAACCAACTTTGAAAATTACAAAGAAATTGGAACCCTTGCATAATGAAAAAGATTAGAATATATGGAAAAGTAGAAGAGACCTAAAACACATCTCTGCTTGAAAACTATCTCCTTCCAGAACAACTTATTCTGCAAAATATCTTTTTCCTCTCAAACATCTAATTTGATCTACCAACATCCATCATTGTTCATACCCACTTGCAACCAGCTGCAAAATATCAGACTCAGGGCGGTAGCAAAATAATATCTGATCGAATCCTAACCAACCATCATGGAATTGATTCTATTCCTAGCTGCAACTTTTTCATTTATGTCTTTGGAACAATCAAATTTGTTTTGAGTTAGCAATTCTGGCTCACCGAATTCCTTTTCTACTAAAAACCCTCTTAAACAAATTTAAAAAATCCAGTCACAACGGTTAATGATGAAGTTTAAAATGTGGTCATAGATCCTTAGTTTTTCCAGCAGATTGAATGGTTCACATAAATCAACAAAATAGTCAACAAAGCCTTTAAAAAAGACATTCCATATCACCCTTCAACAACCAATCAGAAGCGGGCACATTGGATCTATCTAGCACCGAGGACCCACCACTTCATTGGCCTTTATCAAACAAGATCAGACGGTCATCGCAATCCCATGATCATTATCAACTAAGCACCTTCTCATTGAGGCAACACGCCTGTTGTCGATCTTCCTTTCAAACTGTCGGTGCCTTAACACTTTTACAAACCTACAGACCCACTTACAAATTAGGACACATGTCATCAAAGTGTGATCCCGTGAAGACTAAACATCTTGCATCTCCTCTTTGCAAAATAATGTCAATTGTTGGATCTTCCTTGATCTGACTGTGCTTTAATCTTTTCCTAAGCTTTGACCATAGTTCCATTATGATATTTTGTGACCAATACATATCTTAGGGTCATTGGATGTTTGTCTTAACCTAGGTTAGTTCTTGAGATTCAACGATAGTCGTTGATCTTATCTTTATCTACAATGGTCTCTTAATCACTGAATGTTTAGTCATTAACCACAGACACTTGGAGATTTAGAGATGACCATGTTCTCCAAGTCACTGAACATAAAGAACTAACCATTGATCATTGTGAGATCAGGAGATAACCGCGAACTGTCAAGTCTTTCACCTTTTCCTTGAATCTCTGGATCAAAATAGACTTCACTGCTACATCACGAGATTCAGAGATAACTGTCTTTCTTAATACTCATTTCCTTTGTTCTCTTGATCTCTGAATGATTCTTGACTTAACTTCTACCTTGTAAGATAATGATAAAATCTCTGCGCCAGATCGCTGAAGTTTAAGACATCCACTAGTACATTTGAGGCTATTTTTCGACGGCCATGTGTCAGATTTGCAATGCCTATTTGTTCAAACTTCAATAAATGTGTCTACTGACATTTTT
Organism: Chamaecyparis obtusa; assembly: GCA_027943335.1. Classification (NCBI taxonomy): domain Eukaryota; kingdom Viridiplantae; phylum Streptophyta; class Pinopsida; order Cupressales; family Cupressaceae; genus Chamaecyparis; species Chamaecyparis obtusa. The sequence goes on along the minus strand of BSBK01006488.1, from coordinate 28,638 downwards.
GCATTGGGAATGGTGACAAAAGTGATAACCTTTGATATTCTAACATCGTTTCCCGTCGGAATTAGCCACATAAATAGCAATTTTACTATGGGACCGATATGTTGAAAAACACTTCTTATGACATTTTCTCGGTCAAAAATGTGATGGATACGTAGTAGACGTTCGATAGGAGAACCCGTCAGATGTATAGCAGCCCCGTGTACGTATCTGTCATATTCAATCTATCCGACGGTTGATCAGTTGGATATATAATTATTATCAAATATATTTCAATATTATTATTAAATATATATAATTTCTATTTTAATATTATTATAAAATATATATATATATATATATATATATATATATATATATATATATATATATATATATATATATATATATATATATATATTTATTTATTTACATGATCCCACTAGATCTTCTCATGGGTTAAAGACATTTTTATCAGCATGAAGGGCCTTGTAGGCCTTAAGGGGAGCATTGCTAAAATGACACCAAAATCCCATTTCCCCCTTGAATTAGTGTTTGGAGCTATGAAATCTCAAATATAGATATATTTAGACATGTTATGACTTTCGTAGTCACCACATGGATCTACATTGTCAGATCTATGGTCATAGAAGATTTGTAGATCTTCTGGACTGAAACAACTTTATGGAGTTGCATAGATTTTTGTGTTTTGTATAGTATAACTTGTGACACTTAGATGATTTTGTCACCATTGCAATCAGAGAGTAGTTGTAAGAAGAGCATTTGAGCTAAAGGAGTGAAGTGATTGAAGTGTTGTGAGAAAATATCTTTATAAATTTAGAAGGTGAACCCTAGCTCTACAACATTGCGGTGAAGGTATTTGTGAAACCCTAGTTTAATCTCGCACAGTTTAATTTCTAGAAGTGTGTTAAGAATGGAAGCACCCAAGGTGTTTTATATTAAGGATAGAACATGGTATAATTTCAAAAGACACCCTCATAAGTCAAGTGAGGATGATCCTAAAGGTGCGTTCTCACATACGCTTCCTGGTGTACTTCATGTAGAAGATATTAGGGCATACATACATTGTAGGTATGAGGAGATAGGTTTATGAGAAATTTACAAGGACTTGGAAGAAATGTATGATGATGATGAATAGTTGAAGCTTGAATATGCATTTTTGGATGATCTAGGGATCATAAAGTTTGCAGAATTTCATGAGTTTGACAAAAATAAATGGATGGAGATTACACTAAGCCACTTCCATGACCAATTATTTTGGCTTGGAGGTAATACTATTAATATTACTAGTGAAATGATTCAAGATATCACTGTATTGCCTAATAAAGGCTATAATCACCTAAAAATGCTTTAGCTAAACTAGATGCCCTAAATCTCAAATAAAATGATCAAATCAATCCCAAATCAAGCTAATTGTAATGCCAATGCTAATTGTAGTTCCCTATTTTTACTAAGGTTCAATATAATAGGATGTGAATCAGTATTTAACTCAGAGATACATTACATCATAATTTTATGTCACACAATGCTTACCAGCATTGTAATAATTCATTTCCTTTATATGGGTTCCAACTATTTGTGTTGATTCCAACAACCTCCCATGTACTGATAAATGTCTTTCTTAATTTATATTATCCGATCTCCTCTCATGAATAAATTATTAAATAGTCATTTCTCAAATTGTCTCAAATTGATTTTTCCTCCATACATTATCCCCTGGTAGAATGAGATTGGTTTCCAATTTATATCTTGTGCAGTGAGAATGGGTGTAATTCGAGAGACATGTTTGTTCAACTTCATTCCTATTCATAACATAGCCAGATTAGTTTATACAAATGATATTGATTAGTTTACTACCTTCTATTATTAATTATTGTCATTATCGATGCTCAACAATATTAATCACTATTAAGAATGAATGCAAAGTATTTTGGCAGACATTCTGTAGCAGTTGTTGTTGCATTCATGACTTGGATTGTCATTGATGTCAACACAGTGATATTCTGGATATCAGTAGGAATGCAGGTATAGTTTTGTTTTGTGCACATGTTTTATTGAAGATTGGATTTTGTGCAATTGATGGTATGTTCTTTGGTGTGTTATTAATCTATGGTTAACAGTGCAAAAATAAATTCATTCATTCATGAGAGTTATGAGCATTTTGGTGAAAGCAGTGTTTAGACAGTGTTTCTGTGTAGCAGTTTTTAGAAATCGGAGGATATCTCTTAGCTAGGATGGAATCTAATTTTGTGCATTTAAAGGGATGTTGGAGACTCATTAATGGTGATGTGGTTCATAGCGAAAACTTTGAGGATATGTTTGAAGAAAGTTACAGTATCTGGAAGCCGACAGTTTTATGTGAATTTTGTGTGTAGCGTGTAGAAATTATTATTTTGTAATTGAGGGCCGACTCATTTGTAATTATTTGAGTTTTGTATATAAGAAGGAATTTTTTCCTTTTTTTAATGTGTAGTATGAGAGTTGAGATGCGAATATATGCATGAAGTGAAGAAGAGAGCTAATTCAGTGATGAAGGAAGACTTGTGAGTGCAGAGATCAGGAATTGTGATCTTGTGTAGCAGAGAGTGAGGTTTTGGCATAGTGTGAAGGAGGTAATATATTTCATATCATTCTATTGAATGATTCTAAGATCTTTTGGATAGTGGGTTCAGAGATCTTGCCTTGAAGGTATTTGGGTAGTGGGTCCTTCTGTCTTCCATAAACTCTTAACCGGGTTAGAATCTTTTAACAGGGATTCAAAATCTCCTAACAGGGAATTATATGTACTGAATGTATTTCATAAGACTCCTAATAGGGTCCATCCTCTAACAAGGAACTTTCATATTAGTGCATCATTTTGTGGGCATCATTCCCACCGGGGTTTACTCTTTTCAAGAGGTTCCCTAGTCAACATATCTTATGTTATTGTGCAATTGTGTATGGTTATCTTTCTATGGTTGATTACTACATTAGTTATATTGTTTAAAGTAGTTGAATGGTTAAATTATCTGATAACTGATTCACCCCCCCCTCTCAGTTATCTTGGGGATCTTTACTTTCTAACAATTGGTATCAGAGCAGAAGGTCCTTGAAAGAAAAGTTTAACAACTTAAGGAGATCCATGGCGAATTTCAGGAAAGAAAGCCCTAAGTTTGATGGAGTAAATTTTGATAGATGGAAAGAAAAGATGAAGACACATCTATTATGTTTAGGACCAAGTTATTGGTTGATTACAAAGAATGAGAAGACTATCATTGAGGAAGACAATCTAGAGGCAGGAACTAAAGATGAGCTAGATCTATTCATGTGTAACATAATTGCAAGAGAAGCACTTTTGTCAGCACTACCGAAGAATGAATACAGTTAGGTAAGATGTTTGAAAACATCTCATGCAATTTGGAAAGCTTTACATTCTACTTTTGAAGGTGATGAACATGCAAAGAAGGCTAGATTACATAATTGGATTTGTGCATTTGAAGATATCAGAATGATGGAAGATGAATCTATTAGAAGCTATATTGGTAGGATGTCTGAGATTGTAACAGGAATAAAGTCTTGTGGAGGAGATAAGATAGAGAATGAAGTGATATGGAAAATTATGAGAACTTTGACACCAATATTAAAGCAAACAACACAGATGATTGAACAAGTGATACCTTGTACATCAAAATTTTCAAGAGAGACTCTTCTTGGAAGATTAGAGACAACAGAGATGAATTTGAGATTAGCAGGAGAGCTACCTAGAATGGAGACAACATTCAATGCTCTTAACATTAGACCTACATTATCAAGAAGTACTAGTGTGAGTGGAGATTATGCCAGCAGTAGCAGATCTAAATCTAAGGAAGATAAGAAGATTGAAGAAGGTATTGCATTACTTGTAAAAAGAGAACCAGATGGTAAGAAAATCTTTAAATGTTGGACTTGTCAAGAATATGGTCATTTTGCATCTAAATGTCCTAAAAGAGTTAAGAAGTATATAAACAACTTTAAACCTAGGAGATCTAAAGAATGTTATTATGCAAATGATGAAGATCTTGAAGCAGGAATTGAAAGACATTTAAGTGACAGTGATAATGATAACTTTGAGGAAATAGGATTTGTAGCAATTAAGGAAGAAAGTTCTGAATCTGATGAAAGGGAAGAAAAAGCATTATTTTCTCAAGTTGAAAAGAAATCTGATTGGATTATAGACAGTGGTTGTTCACATCATATGACTGGAGATAAAAGAAAGTTTGTTAAGTTAGACAATTATGATGGAGGAATTGTTAGAGTTGGTAATAATGCACCTTGTTTGATTAAGGGTATAGGATCTATTACTCTTGATGGAAAGAATAACACTAATGATGTTTACTTTGTTGATGGATTAAGACATAATCTACTAAGTGTTGGACAATTGGTTGATAAGGGTTATCAAGTTTGGTTTGCTGAAGAAACTTGTGTGATAAAAGATAGAGATGGAAATCTGATTGGAAAAGGATCTAGAACTAGAGGTAATGTATTTTAGTTGAATCCTATTGAGATGACATGTTTGGTAACTAAGATTGATGATAGTTGGTTATGGCATAAAAGTTTTTGTCATATAAACTTTGATAATATTGTCAAGGTGAGTACTACACTTGCGGTAAGAGATTTACCTAGAATTATGAAACCTACTAACATGATTTGCAAAGAATGTATGATGGAAAAGTAGAAAGGGAGTTCATTTCCCAACAAGAATTTCACATCAATATAGAAGATGGAGATTGTTCATACAGACTTGAGTGGTCCTACTAGGACTAGAGGATTCCATGGAGAAAGGTATTTTATGATTCTTGTTGATGATTTTACAAGAATGATGTGGATTGCATTTTTGAAAGAAGAATATGAAGCATTTGATAAATTTAAGATCATGAAAAGCAAAATTGAAAATGAATTTGGAATGAAGATTAAGTGTCTAAGATCTAATAGAGGTGGTGAATTTACGTCTAGAGAGTTTAATACTTTTTGTGAAATGAATGGTATTAAGAGACAATTTTCAGCCCCTAGAACACAGAACAAAATGGTATTGCAGAAAGAAGGAACAGGTCACTAACTGAAGCAGCAAGAGCTATGTTATTTGAATATGATTTGGCTAAGAATTTTTAGAGAGAAGCAGTGAACACAATAGTATACACTATGAACAGAGTACAAATCAGAGTAGATACAAACAAGACACCTTATGAATTATGGTTTGGACATGCACCCTCAGTTAAGTATTTTAGAATTTTTGGAAGTAAATGTTATATAAAGAGAGATGATGATATAGGAAAGTTTGATCCTAGAAGTGATGAAGGAATATTTCTTGGATATTCTTTGAAAAGCAAAGCATATAGATGTTATAACAAAAGAACTAAGACTATTGTTGAAAGTGAAAATGTAAAAGTTGATGAGAAGTTTAAAATTCAGGAAAGAATGCTTGATTATGAATCTGATGGAGAAGCACAACCTCAGCCTAACAGTGAAAATACAGAATTATTTTTTGGAACTAACAGTGATTTGTTGAATGAAAGTCATACTGAAGAAAATAGAGAAGAAAGCAGAAAAGAATCTATAGTTGGAACAAGATCAGTAACTATGACACCTAACATGTATACTTCAAGACATCACCCTGTTGAGCAAGTTATTGGAAGTTTAGATAGAGGAGTTTTGACTTGAAATAAGGTACATTTATGCTTGATTTCTCAAATTGAACCTAAGACTACTAATGAAGCTTGTGAAGATGAACATTGGATTATTGCTATGAAAGAAGAACTAGAGCATATTGAAAAAAACAAAACATGAGAATTGGTCCCTAGACCTAAAGACAAGAATGTGATTGGAACAAAGTGGGTATTCAGAAACAAGATGAATGAACAAGGAGAAGTGATAAGAAACAAAGCAAGATTGGTATATAAAGGATATTCACAACAAGAAGGAATTGACTATGAAGAAACTTTTGCACCTGTGGCCAGACTTGAAGTAGTGAGAATGTTTCTAGCATATGCAGCTTACAATAAATTCAAAGTGTATCAGATGGATGTGAAGTCAGCATTTCTGAATGGAGAATTGGAAGAAGAAGTCTACATTGAGTAGTCGAAAGGTTTTCCTTTGACACAAGAAGGAGATATGGTATGTAAGTTAAAGAAAGCTTTATATGGATTAAAACAAGCACCTAGAACCTGGTATGAAAGAGTGGATAAGTATTTATTGAAATTGGGATTTATGAAAGGAACAGTAGATAGTAACTTATACACAAAGAAATTGAGAATGGTTTGTTGGTTATAGTTATATTTGTGGATGATATTATCTTTGGAGGAGAAGATGAAGCTAGTGATAAATTTGTAGATGAAATGAAGACTGAATTTGAAATGAGCATGATTGGAGAAATGAAATATTTTTTGGGATTACAGATAACAAAAAGTAAGGAAGGTATATTTTTAAGTCAAACTAAGTATTTGAATGACTTATTGAAAATATTTGGAATGGAAGATTCTAAACCTGTTGGAACACCTATGGTAACTGGACATAAGTTATCTAGCAAAGATGAGACACCAACAGTTGAGCAGAAAAAGTACAGATCTATGATTGGAGGATTGCAGTACTTGACACATACAAGACTTGATATAGCACATTTAGTTGGGATTGTAGCAAGATTTCAAGCAGAACCTAGAGAATCACATTATGCAGCAGTAAAGAGGATACTAAGATATCTGAAAGGAACAATGGATTATGGATTATGGTATGAGAATTCTGATGATTTTACTTTATGTGCCTATACTGATGCAGATTGGGGAGGCAACATTGATGAAAAGAAAAGCACTAGTGGTGGAGCCTTTTTTCTTGGAGGAAAATTGGTCTCTTGGTTAAGTAAGAAGCAGAATTGTACATCAAAAAGTACAACAGAAGCAGAATATGTTGCAGCATAAAATAATTGTAATCAGATTATTTGGATGAAATAGATGTTGAAGGATATTGGAATAAAGTTTGATGAGCCTATTGTTATACATTGTGATAACACCAGTATAGTGAGTATGTCAAAAAATCCTATTTTACATTCTAAGACTAAACATATTGAGATCAAGTATCATGTTGTAAGAGAGAAAGTTGCAGAAAAAGAAGTAAGATTGGAGTACATAAGTACAAAGGAGCAGATAGAAAATATATTTACAAAGCCTTTACCTAAGGATACATTTGTGTATCTGAGAGGTATGCTTGGGGTTATGCCCCAACCTATTTCTGAGAATTGATGCAGATGATTGCATGTATCCAGTGGTATATGAGCCCTATCTTTCTTCTAGATTGGATGTTGGAACTTCCTCTATGGGGGAGTTTATGAGCTGAGTCATGAGGACTCTTGTTATTGTATTTTTCTAAAAAGTGTCTTTTGACATTAAGTTTTTGTTGACTTAGTGATGGAATTTCTATCATTGATATCAATGGGGGAGAGATAAGATACATGAAAAACATTGTGGCTTGTATGAGAAAGCTGAATAGGAAAATGAAGCAAGATTTGATTTGATATTTTTTAGTGATGTTGCAGTATTGGATTTTTGGAACATTGGATGTTTTTCATCTATGTTTCCATCAATGCCAATGGGGGAGATTGTTAAGAATGAATGCAAAGTATTTTGGCAGACATTCTGTAGCAGTTGTTGTTGCATTCATGACTTGGATTGTCATTGATGTCAACACAGTGATATTCTGGATATCAGTAGGAATGCAGGTACAGTTTTGTTTTGTGCACATGTTTTATTGTAGATTGGATTTTGTGTAGTTGATGGTATGTTCTTTGGTGTGTTATTAACCTATGGTTAACAGCACAAAAATAAATTCATTCATTCATGAGAGTTATGAGCATTTTGGTGAAAGTAGTGTTTAGACAGTGTTTCTGTGTAGCGGTTTTTAGAAATCAGAGGATATCTCTTAGCTGGGATGGAATCTAATTTTGTGTAGTTAAAGGGATGTTGGAGACTCATTAATGGTGATGTGGTTCATAGTGAAAACTTTGAGGATATGTTTGGAGAAAGTTATAGTATTTGGAAGCCGATAGTTTTATGTGAATTTTATGTGTAGCGTGTAGAAATTATTATTTTGTAATTGAGGACTGACTCATTTGTAATTATTTGAGTTTGGTATATAAGAAGGAATTTTTTCCTTGTTGTAATGTGTAGTATGAGAGTTGAGATGCGAATATATGCATGAAGTGAAGAAGAGAGCTAATTCAGTGATGAAGGAAGACTTGTGAGCGCAGAGATCAGGAATTGCGATCTTGTGTAGCAGAGAGTGAGGTTTTGGCACAGTGTGAAGGAGGTAATTTATTTCATATCATTTTTTTGAATGATTCTAAGATCTTTTGGACAGTGGGTTTAGAGATCTTGCCTTGAAGCTGTTTGGGCAGTGGGGCCTTCTGTCTTCCATAAACTCTTAACTGGGTTAAAATATTTTAACAGGGATTCAAAATCTCCTAACAGGGAATTATATGTACTGAATGTATTTCATAAGACTCCTAATAGGGTCTATCCTCTAACAAGGAACTTTCATATTAGTGCATCATTTTGTGGGCATCATTCCCACCGGGGTTTACTCTTTTCAAGAGGTTCCCTAGTCAACATATCTTATGTTATTGTGCAATTGTGTATGGTTATCTTTCTATGGTTGATTACTACATTGGTTATATTGTTTAAAGCAGTTGAATGGTTAAATTATCTGATAACTGATTCACCCCCCCCTCTCAGTTATCATGGGGATCTTTACTTTCTAACATTATTGTCATTATTGATGCTCAACAATATTAATCACTGTTAACACTCGATATTGAGCATTAATCCATACGTGTCTACTTCTTACCAAACCATCGTTATTGATCATTTCTATTAATATTAATCAGTAATGTTCGCTAAGTCCATTGATGTTCCTATTGTATTTCACCATGCGTGATAAACATTGTATCTTTATATTGGTTTAGTCGATTGGTCATCAATAAAGACTATTTCATTACTATCACATAAATGATCAATATCAACTAATCATCCTTCCTCAATGTCATGACTTACTTGGATGAAGTTAATAATTAATTATTCTTGTCTGTTGATAAACATATTTGGTCTAAGTAAACTTTATTATTCATGACAATGATAAGGATTATATTGTATTGTTTCTTCATGCTAGTTATCCTTCTATCATCTTGCTCTACAAATCTACTGTAATTTTATTTCTTTAAAGACTTCTTAAAATTGAAACACTTAATATTATATTATAATTTATTATTATTTACTTATTTATTTTTTATAGTTTAATTTTATTTATTATTAAATCTTAGTTCTAAGAAGGGACATGACAGAATCCATGAATGGTATGGGTAAGGTGACCTTCATTCTTCGTCGTGACTTCAATGAAACATTGGATATAGCTGATAAGAAAGGGAGCAAGGGGATGTAGGGAACACCAGTAGAATGAAGGGTAGGGTAGAAATTGTATTATGTATTTCCAATATGTTTGGATGCAGGGTAGACTAGGAGAATGAAGGATCACTCACTGATTGCATGATAACCCAGTTTTGAAGGGTCAATGGTTGAGGGGACAGTTAAGGTCTGGATGTTTGGGCCATTGGAGGACCCTATTTCCTTGTATTAATTGCTATTCAAACTGGATGCATGGATTTCTTATGAATTATTGTACTATATATCTTGCAACTGCATTCGTAAATCTGTATATACTTCTCTAGGGTTGTAAGCCACTTAGGGATCAAAATAAAGAAAATAAATCAAAATAGTTCTTTGTCCTATTTCCTTTTAACAAAGTCTCAACTATCAATGATACAATACATTTGATGTCCTAAGCTATCAATACAAATGGCACCTAGGTAGAAGCTCACGGGCTGTCCATTTGATAACCAGAGTCAACATTTCAAAAAAAATGATAACCAATAACATCAAATAATGGAGTTAAAGCACAGGCTAGGGCATGACACCAATAGAATGCGGTCATTTCACTGAGCATCTCAGCAATATACAATGGCATCATTAAATGTGCCAGTAATATCAACAAACGTGAATCCAAACATTTCAAAATAGTGAATCAATATCCTTGAGCACAAGCACCAATAACATCAAATAATAGAGATAAAGCATTGGCTAGGGCACGACACTAGTAGAATGTGGTCATTTCAAAGAGCATTCATGATCAAATAAAATGCAATGCATTTGAAATTTGTGGTCAAATATGATGCCAGAGGGAGAATAGATGAATAAACCACATACCTTTTCTCACGCTCAGCTTTTGCTCATTTTCTCTTGCTCCTTTTCTCTCCAATCAAAATAAAAATGATTTGGGCGTTTCACTTTTTTTTTTCATTTATACCCCAAAACTGTCAAAATTACGACAGTCAATTTAAAACCCATTGGAATACCAACACCATCGAGGCCTATTATAAAAAAAAAACACCAAATTCATAATAAAAAATTACCCGTCAGAAGTGTCTATTGAAATTTGGCCCCAAATGTAGTAGTGATCACTGCCAAGTACTAGGAGACTTGGAGAAAACCTTTTCAACAAGTTGCTAGATAAAATCAACTAACTTCCCAGGATTTTTGTTGAAGCATCCAATAGCCATTGGGTTTTGCACTGCTTACCAACTAGGTCTGAAAGACCTAACACTGTTGTCAGATTTTTCTTTTCTTACATTTGTCGGACTTATCACTGCATACCGATTGAGCTCGAAAGACATAACACTTTTAAAACATGGGGGCTTAGGAAAAATGAACATCATTGGGTAAATTAAAATTTGAAGACTTTGGCCCTGCTTGACGATGGAAAGACATGTGACAAAAACTTGACTAAGTGGAATGAAAAAAGTAACGAAGAAATAGACTTGAAGTAAGGTTTTATGGACTTAAACAAATTTTTTATTAAAACCCTTGCATTGAAAAAACCATATTTCTTCACCTTGACACAAAATATGAAAAACTTCTAACTTTGGGGGAATGAAGATCATTTTCAACAAATTATTTCCATGACAGGAAAATGGGCTAACAGTGTCAAGGTGTAGATATGTATGGAGAATGAAGAAGGAATAAGGAGTTGTTTATAATAAATGATGGATGCAATAAATGTGAATGGACATACAAGACTTGTAAACTGTTTAACATAATTACTTATAGATATTTTATTAGAGAATGCAATAATTAAAGAATATGCATGCAATGGTTTTGTTGAAATGACTGTAGAAACTTTATTGGAAGATGTAAAGCCATTCTCTAATGTTCACAAGGTGATCTTCTCAAGATTGTTGCTCGAATATTGAATCATAGGTTTTTTATTTATGAATATGTGGATATATATCTTATTGAGATACCAACAATGCTGCTACCCCTTTGATAATTATGTTATCTCCAATTGGATTATTACTCTATACAAAAGATCAAAAGCTTGTCTCAGCAATGGACATGAAAACTGCCTTCAACATGTTTCACATCAAAGTTTTATTGTTCATAGACAACATCTTGGGAAACACTAGAATTGACCCTTGTCATTACCAAATGAAGATTCAATCGATCTGCTATTTACAAACAACAGACTATACTTCTAGTTTGTGCAAATGTTGGTGATATAAATTTATTAGATACGATAGAGATTGGCCCATGGGAATTTCAAGGTGGGATTTGGGAGTTTTGTACTCTTACTTTGTAGATGACATTTGTCAAAGATCCTAGTGTTTCTATAAGTTGCATTGTGTGGGGTTGAGATAGTAGTTTTGGAATTTCTTATTCAAAGCTGCTAAATTCAAGTGAACCATATACAAATGAAGGAAATGTGAAGGTAGTGGCTTGCTTATTTTTTGGAATGGGTGGCTGTTATGCTAATTGAAACTTTAGTAGAAATTACATCTTTTCTAGGATTCAACATTTCTTTCAAAATGATTGGAAGTTGTTTAAAAAATAGTTCTTACAAGGAAGCCTTTAAAATCTATGAGTTACTGGAGCATTTGTTCTTCTTTTTGCAAGACAAATGAGAGTTCTACAATCAAGTATTGCCATCACTTGGGTAGTCCATATATGAATATCTATTTTTCTATGTAACTTGTGAATGCCTCCAAATTAAGAAAGTTATGAAGATTCAGATATATCTAGTGAAGAGTGTCTCATGTGTAAGGAATCAAGTGATAGGGACAAAAGATGTAGGAATTTCCATATCAATGCCCAAAAGCAGAGAATTTTCTAGTGAAAATTATTGTATTGAACAAACAACACTTGGGTATGGTTGTCCAGTGAGAAGATCAATTTTACAAAACAAATAGAGTGCATACAAACCTTGGAGATTTCAAGTGAGGGATAATCTTTTGATAGAAGAGGTGGAAGAGAAGTCTGTGTCTATTTTTTCAATGTGCCCAAGGAACTATTGATAGTGAAACTTGAAGCATACACTCCACAGTGTGTTTCAACGATTAGGGTTTCACACCAATGAAAGCCTGGTTAAACTTTTTCAAGGTGACAATATCTTAAATTTACTATCATCTTTATTTCCTTAAGCTATATTTATGGCTTTCTCATGTAACCCTAAACTTTGTAACCCTTTTTAAAGAAAATTTTCATAAAATGATTTTGTATCATTGGTGGGTAAATCTATATAATTCTCCAATTTTGAACTGCTATTCCAATGAGTAGCATATCTAGGAGATATTTATACTAGTCACTTTGTAGTCAAAGATCTATTAATTTCTATACCACCCATTTTCTCATCATTTGACATTTTGGGAGGTTTTTTTTATAGCTCTATTCAAATCTCCATCATATGAAGCACATGGAAGAGTAATAAACCATGTACATGGTGTCGTTGGTGTACTATGGACAAGAAAATGGCTTATTTGCCAGGTAATAGTTTAGAGCTCGCAATCACTAGAAATACTTAGGTGCTCCTTTTTCCTTCAAGAAAATAGGAGAGACAATGAGAATTTGATTTTAGGAGCTACTTGTATGGTGAGAATTTGATGTCAGTCCCAAGTCTCATCTCTCCTAATGGGTATGAGAAAACTCTGTCACCCCCTGTGACATCCCCTGCATCCTACCAAACTATAGTAGAACCCGACTCACCAAATGTCACTCTATAATATAGGGAGTCCTCCTTGTTGGTTCCTAAAATTGGATTTTATGCATCTACAGGGTTTTAGGATGGGTTAGATCCAAATATGGAATTCTAAGATAATTGGACCAACTGTAGGGACAAGACTACCCTTTTCACTTCTAGCTCTGTAAAACCAAGGAGGGTACTCCTAATCTAGTAAACAAATAACCTTGCTTCAACAATAATAGATTGGATTCAATAAAAATAGATAAATGATAAGAAAATGCTAAATGATGACCATTCATTCATTGATTCTCCATTATCATTAAGTAGAATAATGCCTTGTAAGTCACTGTACTTATAGAATTTCAAAAAAATTATATCTAATATTAGGAATACACATAGAACCCTTTAAACATTGATTTCTGTAAAAATAACTCCATTGCTGGCCAGTGCTTTATCCATTGGGAAACACCTTCACTGCAAGATTGTCATACACAAACATATATATTGAACATTAATAGCCCTGCCCCTTGAAAATGCTATCACCCCGTGGTGGATTTTATCAAAGGAATCCTAGATTCATACTACTTACACATATCCTTATATGATACTTAAAGAATTTATGCCATGTCTAAAGCTTATTTAATTTGATCCTGAATTAGAGCTGAAGAACATAAACATATACACAGAGAATATCTATGCAATGAATTTCAATGATTCATAGCTCAAAAAGAGATATACATAAGACAGATTTGAACTTTGGATTTTATTCAAATGCTATATCAAAATCATGTATACAAAATGCTTTAAACTGCAAACTGTCTGGATTTAACTTGAACCAACAATATTGCTTTCTTACAAAAATATGCCTAATACAGTCTATTGTATCCTAGACTCAAAAATTGTTAGGAAAATATGCTCAAGTTTCGGTCCTTTCCAAATGATCCTAGTAATCCTTTTATAGAAAACAAGGATTGCAAACAAGCTTCGGATCTTTCTTACAAAAGACAAAAGGTGTCCACCATATAAGACAAAAAAGGTTAATATAACATCTTCTTGTTACAATTTTACAAAATGCTTGCAAAGATGAGCACCAAAATTTGCAACAAGTCCAGAGGTTAGTTCAAAACATGCCAGGTGTGGCATTCATGCTTTCTTCAATTGTTTGAGGCTCCCAATATTGCTTGCTAGCTTATAAGGAGTTGGGGCAATGCCACTTATTGCTTCCCCGATGGATGTTTCTTCTTTGGCTTCTTCCACAAAATATGTTGTTTACCAAGATGCATAGGCTTCTTCACTTGGCCAATGAAAGGCCAAAAATTCATCCCTCTTTGGTAATAACTTGTCCTAATCAGAAACCACTTGGTAGACCTCACTTTTTGCATTGGTGAAGTGTATTCTAACATTCTGCAATATTTCAATTAGTTGTACAAAAGGGGTATTATCCTCTGTATTCAAAATAGTGTCTATTCTATTTGACACTTCCCCATCAATTTGTTCTAGCCATTGATCCCTATCCTTTATAACTCCATCTGCTTTGACAAGACCTAGGAACATATGAAAACTATCCTAAAAGAACCTAGCCCTTAATATCTCTACTTTTCTCTTTAAAATTTCCCTGTTTACCTCAAACTCAAATAGGTTTTTAAAAAAATTATAAGTACTTGTTAATTGGATATCAACAATACATTGATCTACAAGTAAATCAAAGAAAGATTTCAACCTATTCTTTCTAGCAGCCCATTTTTCCAAAATTGGGTCTATAGTAGCTATCTCTTTCTTAAAAGAAATCAAAATGTCAGATAGTTTCTTAACAACTCTGTAAACCTCTCTTGGTTTTATATTAGAAAAAAATTGTAAGATTGTATCCTTTATTTTCTTTTCATACCTCTGTCTTTCTTGTTGTTTTATGTCTTCATCACCTACAAAAGGGGGAAGAGGGAGAGGGGGTATTCAATGATACAGCTTGAAGAAGAAGGTCCAGAAGGGGAAGAAGAAATTGCAATTTCTCTGATACCTGAATTGGGTCCTGCTCACCTATCCTCTTTCTCAACTCTATAATTAAAGTATCCTTTTCATTTATGCTTTGCCTTAACTCCCCATAAGCCTTCAATAGCATCTCCAATCTCAGTGTGAGTTCCTCTTTTTCTTTACCCTCTTTTTCTACCTCCCTTTGTGTTAGTTGAGTCGTGGCCACCACCATGCCTGATGCCTCAACTATGGAAGTATCAGTGGCCCTCTTGAATCTCAAGCTACCAGTGAGATCACCCCTAGTAATCTTCTTTCTCTTGTTATTTCCATTTTTCTTCAGGGACCACATGACCAAAGCCTGATGGTCATTGCTAAAAGTGACTCCCTTAATGGCCTGCTCTACCTCCTCCTTGGTTTTATGAATAGGAGTGGTATTCTTTTTGACTGCATCCAGAACCACTGCATCAACAATGTCCCACTCTGGGAGGATGAGTACCCCTGAGTTCCTTACTAAGTCTCTTCCCTATTCTAGAGTAACCTTTTCAAACCTATCTGTCATTTCCTTCCTTACCTCATCTTGTATGATTTTAAGATCCCTATTAGGATTCTCCTCATGCCTCTTTTCACAAGTTTCTTCAAACTGATTGATTTTCAACTTCCATAAGAATTGCATGAATGCTCTAGCCTTTACAAAGTCATCATCAGCTAAAAATTCATCACATGCTTGCTTGATTATAGGGTCCAATTATGTGCCTACCATCTCTCCCACTGTCAGATCTAATGCAGGTTCTTTTGGTAGTGATGGCACCCCCTCATTTATCTCCTCATGGGTCATGAAGATTTGACCTAGAGATCCCATCTATTGTACCTATTCTATAACCTCATGATCATCCATGACATTCAAAGGTGATTGAGAAGGAGAATAGACTTCCTAAGCATGTTGAGGCCTTTCTTATAGCTTATACCTCTTGGTGGGATATCCTCCTTCTTTGTTTGTTTCTGATTCTCTGACTCTCTCACTATCACATTGTAACTAGTTCTTTTTTCTACCATGTATCTGCCCGGGGGTAAAACTCTTGCAAATGTAGGCCTACTCAATAATGATCTACCCTTATTTGGGTTATCCATCATGGATTTCTCCTTCTTTTCATTTAGGGTTTGATAAATCTCTTTAAAATGTTCCATGAGAGTGTCTATATTTTTTCCCATAGGGTTTATGCTCTTTAAAGGATCATATCCCCGATCAAACTGTCAGATAAAATCCAAGATCTTCTTGTATACCAGCCACTTCTCTTTTCTAACTTCTAATTCTTGTATATCAGGGATAATTCTAATAAGATCCTTAGGGAAGTTAAAAATATGATTTAAAAATGAGCATCTGACCTTTACCTTAAACATTTCATTGTAAAACCCCTATGGGTCTGTTGTCCTAGCAACTGTAGTGGCCATATGATATGCTGCCAAGAATTTAATCATATGGAGCCAGCCTCCTTTTGTAATTATAAATTGATGTGCAATGGTAATATTTGGGGACAAAGTTCCTCTAACTTTCCTTGAGAGAGTGTTCTCTTCAATGTCTCCTAGTTGTCTAATGAATTCTGCAATATAATTCTTTAGAGGCACTTGATATGGTAAAATGAATGGCGCTCCCCTGAAAACATATAATCTGATAATAGTAGAAATAGGGTAAAAAAACAACATCCCCCCAATTATGCATAATTTTGAGGCCTTGAGAAAATTGTTTAGGTCTGATAAGTTTGGTTAATGTAGCTGGGATCCTTGGGCTTTCAAGGACAAATAATCTCCTTAGTTTGGATGCAAAACATCTATCAAAATTAATGAGACTATGATCCTCCCTATCCCATGTCATGGTGAGGCTCCATAATTGGACTGGCATGTCTTCACCATCCTGTTGTTTTAATAAATCCATCTCCTTCTCAAAGTAATTTGCACCCTTAAATAAGAACATATACATCATAAAAGAATACCAGTAGAAAGGCTTATCAACTTTTTTCTTCTGGATTCCCAATAATCCATCATGAATTAGGTCAGCAATGTAAGGGGCATAGTCAAAAGTAACTGATAGGTAGGGGTGCAAAATTTGGACCATCATGTACATAAAATGTACTCACATTCTCTCCTCCACATCTTCTCTAAAGACTTGATACAATGACTAGTATGCACCTCTTTCCCTCAAATTAAAATAATCTATCTTGAAAGGCTCCTGTGTACTGTGTCCCACAGTAATCATTTTCCCAATCTTGTCACAAAATTCCTTTACATGACCACTTCTAAGATAATCCCTTTGTGCATTATATACTTGGTTTAACTCTTCAAAATCAATCTTTTCCAAATCATTTGAGGGCTCACTGAGCTTAAAAACCCTCCTGATCTCTTCAGCAGACATGCTTATTAACAGATTTCCTTTGATATCCCTAATAACCCTAGTGATTGGGTCATAGTTCCTCGCAACTTGTATCATTAAATTTGCATCTAAGAAAACATCAGGTACCAAAAGATTTCCTAAGTCAAATTGCCATATATTGTTATTAGGAGGAGGGGCATTTCTCTAGCTAAAACCTACTTTGAACAGTGCTAAACCAGTGGTATAAAAAATGCCATTCGCATTAATTGTGCCAATATTAGAATCCCTTATGTAATTACCTGTGTCATACAAGCCATCTGCTAATTTTACCCTAGGTTCCTTTGGTGTCAATTTATTTTCCCTTACTGTATTAATCATTGAACTGGGTAATAATTGTAATAAATCCTCATGCAAACCCCTCTTATTGTAGTCAGTTTCACTAGATAATTCCTTCCTTGGAGCCATTTTAGGGTTTGAAAATTCTTATAATTATGCGCAGAATAAACATGGTAGAATTAAAATGCTACTCATTTGGAAAATACTTTATAGAGATATCTACAAACCTCTTTTCAGAACTTTCTCAGGGAATGTCAACCAGTCTCTGCAAATCTTCGCATATAATTCTCCACAAACTTTATGTTCTCATGCTGCTAAGAATGGGTAAATCTTCAATATATTAGTAATCAAAGCCAGTCTCTTCAACATTTTACTTCACATGATCAAACCATTACTTCTTTGAGAAAATGAACTGTCATCGTTCAATGGGAAAATTAAATTTTACAACAGCTGTGCTCATGTTTGAATTTGGACTGTTGATCTTCTTTAAAGAAAATCTAATGGTTGTCGCATGATTGCAAGGCTTGAAAGAAACTTATGCAAACATGTGACAACCGTTTGATCAATATGTATTGATGATAATCATTTAATCATGTCAACTAGGCCCCACTTGATACCTCAGATCTATCTCCATCATTTAATCATTCATTAGACGGTTACCATTTCTTTTCCTTTATGACTAGACATGAAATAAGGCTCCATGGCACTGATACCAAATCGACGGTTGTCACATGATCACATGGCTTGAAAATATTCCATTCGAACATGCAACAACCATTAGATCTTTCCTTTTCTATTGATACCTTAGTTGATTGGGCCCACTTTGCTTCGACCAATCAAGAATGTCCACGTTGCAATATCCAGCAAGCGGACATGTAAAATTTTCCTTTCAAGTGCCAGTGCTACTGACATTTTCCACCTTAGCTAATACCTTGAACCAATCAACAATGGTTGTGTGTGTACATCTGGCAGTGGACCCACCTCCTCTTATGCTTAGGAATAAAGTAAAATCAATGGTTGTTGCATGATCTCAAGGCTCAAAAAGATTCCATGTGAACATGTGACAACCGTTAGATCTTCCGCAAACTATCAATCCTGTAGATTCTTCTGAAACTAGGCCCATTTTACTAAACCAATGAAAAGCTTCCACGTCAAAATATCTAGAAAATGGACAAACAAATTTTTCTCGCTGAGCGGTAGTCTTAATGATGGTTTCCATGTCAGCAAATATCACAACCAATTATGAACAAACATATGTGCACACCTGGCAGTGGTCCCACTTTTCTTCCGTGTTGAGCTTTATACAAGATCAATGGTTGTTGCATGATCGCATAGGCTTAGAAGATTCCATGTGAACATGCGACAACCATTCAATCAAGATACAAGATTCAAAGCTTAATACAATGCTGAAACATTAGGAGATAAAGAATTTAAGGATTCAAGAATATTTAATAATATCACTTGGTTTCTTGACTTAGGAAAATTAAAAATAAAGGGTCGGGCTTAGGTAACATAAAATTTGAAGAATGTGACCTTTCCTGGTGATAAAATTAAAACACATGTGCTTTAGGAACTTAAGTGATCTATAAAAGGAAATGTCCAAATAGAAACTAGGAGAACAACCGAGGGTTTAATGAAGACAAAGTGTATTTAGGGTTTTCTTCAGGGTTGGTTTTAACTAGGGCTTGTTAAATTTAAAATAAAATCTCTGAGATTTTAGCAAGGTTTTCTGAGCTTTCGGCAATGAATTTTCTCAATATTAGGATAGCACACAGATGCTTCAATTTTTTAAGGAAATGCAAGACTTTACACTATTTGAAAAATGTAGTGGTAACAGTGGCTCTTTTTGGGGATGTATGCTTCTTGCAAGCATGACAAAAATTTAGAATCTCTGGGATAAGTAGACCATCTAATGAAACAAAAGAACTAACCTACTCACACAACCTAAAACAAACACACAACTAGAAGGGAAAACTAACTACTATTCATGGATAATGAGAGGACCTTAAGAAAAGTACAACTTGAGGAATTTTCCATGAACTGGCAATTCCATTTTGTTTCCAATCAAGTCTTTTAAGATATATGAATCAGGTCCCCATTCTTGACTGATTAAGTATGGTCCCAACCAAATAGGATCAAACTTGTTGTGTTTACCCTTGTCCTCAAGCCTAGCATTCCACATCAGGACCAAATCATTAGCTTAAAAATCTCTAATTGTGGTTTTCTTGTCATACAAATTTTTATATTTCAGTTGAGATTTCAAATTTGTATTATGAGCCTCCTTTCTTGATTCATCCAATTGTATCAAGTCTTGTAATCTGATCTTCATTTCATCATCCTGATCATCATCATATAACTGAATGAACTTGTACATCTGTAATAAGTTATTTTGAGGTAATCTGGCATGAATACCATATACCAAATCAAAAGGAGCACATCCAATAGCTCTCTTAATTGTTACTTTTTCAGCCCATAGAGCTAATTATAATTTGGAGTCCCATGCACTCTTGTTTGTATCTAGGACTCTTTTCAAAATTTTAATCAAGCTTCTGTTGCTTGATTTAACCTGACCATTACCTTGAGGATGATAATGAACAGCATAAGAAATTTTGATCCCATATTGCAAACAAAAGCTAACAAATTCTTCAGATCGGAAACACATAGCATTGTCCACCATCATAACCTTAGGGCATCCAAACCTTGTTAAAAGACTTTTCATCATAAAATCTATCACCACCTTACTAGTAGCTCTTTTAGTGGGAATCGCTTCCACCCACTTTGTGAAATAGTCAGTTGCAACCATAATCCATGAATGTCCTCCACTGGACTTATTTGGGATTTCTCCTATGAAATCCATGCCCCATTTCTGAAAAGGGGCCTCAACTATTATTGGGCTTAAAGGAAAATTTCCATTAAACTTCAATTTTCCTGAGAACCTCTGGCAAGAATCACATTTTTTGACAAAAGCATGTGCATCCTTGAAAACACTAGGCCACCAAAATATAGACCTTAGTATCTTATGTGCAATAGTTTTGGCCATGTAATGGCCACCACATACACCTTCATCCATTGCTTGCAATAAACTTTCAGCTTTAGGAAGATCAACACATTTCAGCAAGATGCCTTCATTGCTTCTCCACCATAGTTCACCTTTAATAATCACATACTTCAAAGCATGCAATTTCACAGTTCTCTTTTTGTGGTCATTCATGTTAGAAGGAAGTAACGATTTTTGTAGATATCTAATGATGTCTCTATACCATTAACAATAGTCAGAATCACAAATGAAAGGTCTCTGTTCTTCTTCAAGAATATTGATGTGGTTAGCATCTAAATTTCTCTAGGCCATAAGTTTTGCTAACCCTAATCCTCTCACCAAATTTTTGATCTGGATATCAACATTAAATTCTTGGATTCTACTTATCCACCTGCTCTTTGAATTAATTCTTGGATCTAAACTTCTGATTCGAGTTAAAAAGCTATTTTTGCATGATTTGCATGATTTTATGAGTTAATTATCTTTGATTTCTTGTTGACTCAAAAATCAACCTGAGTTCATCAAGAGTGATTTATGGCTTTTCCCATGCACCTCCAAAGCCCTGAATTTATATAAAATCAAGGCTTTAGCTCTTCATATTGATCCATCCACAAATTGCATCCTCACGCTAGCGAATTGGTGATCGAAGAATCCATCTTTGCGAATCAAGGCTGTTGTGAGATTTTTATTGTTTTCTAACATTCATATCATTTAGCATATCAATTCTTAGATCAATTGTATATCAATTTTTCATATAGATTAGATTCGTATCAGTTTTCTTTCATCATAATTGCATAGAAAAACCTAAAATATAGATTAATTTGCATTCATTTCATATCTAGATTCTACATTCAAATCCTTCATTTAGGTGTCATCAAGGTCACTGATCTCGGTCTAATATGAGAATACACACTCACATCTACTAGAAGGTAGTAAATTGCCTAGTTAGTTTAGTTTCCATTTCATTGCACGATTTTGATTTTTGCTAACCTCTAATGTTTTACTAAAGTGTTGTGTTCACAACTAGGTAAAAAATTCACACACACATTTCTGGCGCCCACCGTGGGGACCTGAAATGGGTTTCCATTCTATTTCTATCAATTTCTATCATTTTCTTATCATTTTCAGTTCCAAGCTACATTTTTATTTTCTGTCCGTACAATATTCATATGAGTTTTGTTAGAATCTCATACTAGGTGATACCCACTATCGTACGATAGTTGATTTGATTGAGGATCATACTAGCAGAATCACATTGTCATTTGGAGGCTCTATCGTCGTATGATGTAACACCCATTATCGTACGAGTTTCCAGGTTGTCGTCTAGGAAGTGATCCACTATCATACAAGTTTCAGTGCCAGGTTTCAATTGTTGTTTCATTCTTTTAGGCAGTTCTCCAGATTTGATTTCTAGATTTGGATTGACGACTAACCTTAACAATTGAAATTTTCTATTTCTGATTGATTTCTGCTGATTTTGATTGGGAAAAGCATGAGAATTGCTAAAAATAGGTAAAAATCTACTAAGCGTGTTGTGAGGAATTCAGGTAATCTTCTCAGTTGATAACATTTCAATTTGGATTAAAACAAACTCTCATGTGTCAGGGTTGTGTGACTTTTTATTGCTTTCATATCACAAACTTCATTTTGGGCTATAAAAATGAACATAGATTTGTTTTTTCACATATCTATTACACATAGTAGGGTAAGTGCACAAAGATGGGGGACCAAAAAGGGGGTATAAGTTGCCACTTTTTTCCTAAAATCAGAAAACTCTGAACTTCAACAAGAAATTGAAGATAGTTAGACTCAAAATTTTGAGATGTGACAAAAACAAGAGTTGTAATACTCTGAATCTAGTTCCTAAACTACTAAGTTATTTTGAAAATGGTGCAGATGAAGGCCCTCAAAAAGGGGGAGC
Source organism: Chamaecyparis obtusa (assembly GCA_027943335.1). Lineage (NCBI taxonomy): Eukaryota > Viridiplantae > Streptophyta > Pinopsida > Cupressales > Cupressaceae > Chamaecyparis > Chamaecyparis obtusa. The sequence continues at coordinate 5,949 of BSBK01006488.1, read as the reverse complement.
ACAAAAAGTGGTCCTATTTTTTGTCCAAAAACATAACATAGCATCTGGTGTGCTCCCCCTAAAATGTTAACTTTTTTTTTGAATTTTTTTAATCGCTCCAATGAGAAGTTAGCTAACACCATGTAGTTTATCCCAGATTTTTTTGGTAATTTTTTTATGAACGTATAATTTTTTATGAATTTATGAAGTGCACACATCTTGAAAACATGAAATTTATGTGTGCTCCCCCTAGAAATCATTTAAAACTAATCGAAAATTAAATTTTCTTTTTTTTTTAAAGTGTGTAGAGTGAAGTCTAGTTTCTAAAAATGTAACTTATTGCAAAATTTGATGAACGAGCGAAAATCTATGCCCAAAATACTGCATGTTGGTTTTTTACAAAAATTGGACATACACACAAAAGAAATTATAGTTGAAAAACTTAACATAATTAGAATTCAAAATAAATTATATGCTTAGATAGCTAACAGAGAGATCTACAATATCACATTGTCTGATTTTTGCATTCTTTAGCCATGAGTAAACCCGACGAGGAGTACACAAAAAAAGATGTCATTTTTTTGTATTTCTACTGGAAAACACATCTCAGGCCTGTTTCAATTGTCCAAGCCTTTGGGTTCGATCTCAAAGGCAAATCCAAGCCTTAGGATTTGTAAATTCAAATCCTTTAAAAAGCACGCATGCCGTAAAGTACACACGCCCTATGTAAATCATAAATTTACATAGGGCACGCACCTTACGTAAATCATAAATTTACATAGGGTGTGCACCCTATGTAAATTTATGAGATTTACATAGTGATGAGAAATATTCAAAGTGGGAGAGAGAGAGAGAGAGAGAGAGAGAGAGCTCTATCTCTCTCCCTCCCCCATACTCTCTCTCTCTCCCTTTCTCCCCCTTATCACTCTCTCTCTCCCTTCTCTCCTCTCTCTCTCATCACCCTCTCTCTCTCTCCCCCATACTCTCTCCCTCTCTCCCCTTATCCTTCTCTCTCTCTCTCTCTCTCTCTCTCTCTCTCTCTCTCTCTCTCTCTCTCTCTCTCTCTCTCTCTCTCTCTCTCCCCTTTCCCCTTCTCTATCTCTCCTTCCCCTTCTCTCCTACTCTCTCTCTCTCTCTCTATCTCTCCCTCTCCCTCCCCCATTCTCTCTCTCTCTCTCTCTCTCTCTCTCTCTCTCTCTCTCTCTCTCTCTCTCTCTCTCTCTCTCTCTCCTCTCTCTCTCTCTCTCTCTCTCTCCCTCCCCCTCCCTCTCTCTCTCTCTATCTCTCTCTCTAGTGTGTGTGTGTACCCTTCTCTTTCTCTCTCTCCTACTCTCTCCCTTTCACCTTCTATATCTCTCCTTCCTCCCTTCCCTTCTATATCTCACCTTCTATACTTGGATTTGACATTCCTAATTTGGGAAATATTAGAAAGCACTATATGAGGGAGACAAGTATACCAAATAACGAAGTTGCAAAACTGGAAGACAAAGATGGAGAAGCTAAAAATGAATGAGGATGAAAGCATTAGGGCCCATGTTCAAAGGGTTACAAAAGTTGTAGTTAGAATCAGAAACTGCGGAGGCACTTATGATGAAGATGAAGTTATTGTGAAGATCCTTAGATCCTTGACACCTTCTTACAAGTTCAAGGATATGTCTATTCAAGAAACTATACCTCTGACCCTAAACTTTAACAAGGAGATGTTGATTGTAAAGCTAACTACATTTGAAGTTGCAGAATTAGGAGAGGTTGTACCTAAAGTTGAATATGCATTTGAGGCATCTGCACACAAGAAATTTTCTGCACTTCCGAGCACCAGAAAAGAAGACCTAAAAGAAGAGCTTGGTGAGTATGCTGAGGAATGGGAACAGATAATGTTAGAAGAAAGAAAGATGGATGAACTTGTTGCACTAATTTATAGAAGAGGAAAAAGAGGTAAGGGGCAAGTTACCCTTGAAATGTTTTTCATGCAATAAGGTAGGTCATTTTCCATCTAGATTGTCCTACAAGAGTTCCTAAGTACAAACCTAATTATGAAAAGATTAAAAGGGACAAATAATGTTATTATGCTAGTGAAGGCATCTCTGATGATCATGATTTAGATTGTGAAGAGATCGGATTTTTTTCTATTAGTGATGAACTAGTGCATGAGCAAAAAGCTTTAGTATCTCATGTTGACAAGAAAACTAAATGGATAATAGATAGTGGTTGTTCTCATCATACGAATGGTGATAAGAACAAGTTTGTTAAATTAGTAAAGTATGATGGTGGTTTTGTAAGGTTTTGGGACAATCTTCCTAAATCTATCATAGGAGTAGGATCTATTACTCTGGATGGAAAGACTAATATAGATAATGTACCGCTTGTTGAAGGATTAAAACATAACTTGTTGAGTGTTGGATAGTTAATGGATAAAGAGTTTCAGTTAAGTTTTGTTAATGGAAAATGTTTTATCATAAGTAAGGCAAGTAAGTTGATTGCAACCGGTACTAAATCTAGAGGTAATGTATTTGAATTAAATATATCTAGAGCCTCTTGTTTTGTTGTGAAGGTTGATGACAGTTGGTTATGGCATAGGAAATTTTGTCATGTTAATTTTGATAACATTGTAAAGGCAAGTATGACTAATGTAGTGAGAGATTTGTCGAAGATTGTGAAACCATCTAACACTTTTTACAGAGAGTGTGTCATGGGAAAATAGATTAGAAGCGGTTACAAAAGAAAAGTATATACATCAAAAGAGAAATTAGAGCTGGTACACATAGACCTATGTGGACCTACAAGGACAAAATCATACTATGGTGAAAGGTATTTCATACTCTTTGTTCATGAATTTTATAGAATGATGTGGGTCACTTATTTGAAAGAAAAATCAAAGGCATTTGATAAATTCAAGTTGTTCAAAGAAAAAGTAGAGAATGAATTGGGTTTAAATATTAAGTGTTTAAGGTCAGATAGAGGTGGAGAGTTTACTTCAAACTTATTCAATTCTTACTACTAAGAGCATGGGATAAAGAGATGACATCTGCTCCTAGGACTCCACAACAAAATGGGATAGCAGAGCGAAGGAACATGACTATACTTGATGCTGCTAGGACAATGTTGATTGAAGGAAATGTATCTCATGTACATTGGAGAGAGGCTGTGTTGGAACAATAGTGTATACATTGAACATGATTTAGATTAGAGAAGGTACAAGTAAGACTCCTTATGAACTATGGTTTGATCATACTCCTACTGTAAAATATTTCAGAATATTTGGTAGTAAGTGTTATATCAAGAGAGATGATAAGATAGGGAGGTTTGGTGCTAGAAGTTATGAAGGAATTTTCCTTGGTTACTCTGTTAAGAGAAAGGCTTAAAAATGTTTCAATCTGAGATTGTGGAAGATGATTGAAAGCAACAATGTAAGAATAGATGAAAGTTTTAGATACAAGAAAGAATGTATGATAGTAATCAGATTTCAGAGATCAAAGAAACTATTGCTGCTACAGAAGGAGGAGAACTTATTGAGGCAAAAAGTGAAAAAGAGGCTTGTGATGCTAGCACAAGTAAGGCCACTAAGACTCCTAAAACACCAAGGTATGTAAAGAATAAACCATCCTGAAAATCAAATTATTGGCAATACCAATCATGGAGTGCTAACTAGATCAAAGGTTAGAGAAGAGATTTGTTTGATTTCTCAATTTGAACCAAAGACTACAGATGAAGCATGTAAAGATAAATCTTGGTTAGATGCTATGAAGGAAGAATTAAACAGAAAAAGAAGAATACAACTTGGGAATCAGTTTCCTAGGGCTAAAAATAAAAATGTAATAGGAACAAAATGGGTTTTTAGAAATAAAATGAATGAAGAAGGAACTGTTGTAATAAATAAAGCAAGACTAGTATGTAAAGGATACTCATAGCAAGAAGGAATAGACTTTGAAGAAACATTTTCTCTTGTTGCTAGAATAGAGGCAGTAAGATTGTTCTTGGCTTATGATGCACATAAAAACTTCAAGGTGTACCCGATGAATGTGAAATCTGCATTTTTGAATGGAGATAGAAGAAGTATATATAGAACAACCAGATGGATTTCCTCTATGTGAAGATAGAGACATGGTGCACAAGTTAAAGAAATCTCTATATGGGCTGAAGCAAGCTCCTAGGGCTTGGTATGCAAGATTAGACAAGTACCTACTTTAGCTTGGATTCAGAAAAGGTAATGCAGATAGTAATTTGTATTTAAGAACTAGTGAAGATGGAATCCTAATAATAGAAGTCTTTGTGGATGATATTATCTATGGAGGTAATGATGATGTATGTAAGAAATTTGCTAAAGAAATGGAAAGTGAATTTGAGATCTCCATGATAGGTGAAATGAAATTATTTTCTTGGATTACAAATAACTTAGAATGAGAATGGTATCTTTATTTCTCAGACCAAGTATCTCAAAGAATTTCTAAAGAAGTTTGGAGTGGAGGACTGTAAACTAGTAGGAACACCTATGGTGACTAGTAATAAGCTAACAATTGATGATGAGTCAAAGTGTGTTTTTCAGACCTTGTATAGATCAATGGTTGGAGGACTACAATATCTAACCCACAATAGACCAGATATTGCTAATGTTGTTGGAATTGTGGCTAGATATCAGGAAGAACCTAAAGAAACACATCTAGCTATTGTGAAAAGGATATTGAGGTATCTAAGAGGAACCATAGACTATGGCTTATGGTATGATAGAAATGATAGCTTTGAACTTCATGCTTATATTGATGCTAATTGGGTAGGGAATATTGATGACAGAAAAAGTACTAGTGGTGGTGCATTTTTCCTTGGGAAAAAGTTGGTTTCTTGGCTAAGTAAGAAACAAGATTGTATAGCACAATCTACTGCTGAATCAAATTATGTTGTGGCTACCATAAATTGCACTCAGATTGTTTGGATGAAACAAATGCTGACAGACATTGGAATAACTTTTGATGAGCCTATGATTATCCATTGTGATAACACCAGTACAGTGAATATGTCAAAGAATCTGGTAATGCACTCTAAAATGAAACATATTTCTATCAAGTATCACTTCTTGAGAGACAAGATGGCAAAGAAAGAAATTAAATTAGAGTATATCAGTACAAAAGAGAAGATTGCAGACATCTAGGGACTAGATGTAGGGATCTACTCCTCAGGGGGAGTGATCGTGGAAGAAAGATGTTTGAAAGTAGTTCTTGAATCATGACACGCTTTGCCATTTTTGTCAAAGGGGGAGTGTTGCTATAAGAAAATCCCTACTATATGGGGAGATTGTTTTGGTTGCAGAACTTTGGATCGATATAACTTTGGGATGATGATTTTTCCCATATATTGACATCAATGCCAAAGGGGGAGATTGTTGGATATTGCTAATGCATGGGGAGGTGATTGAGACATTTAATATGTTTAATCACTGCCTTACTGAATGGGCACTCATATTGTTGTCATTTTTGTTTTGTCATTGATGTCAACATATGTTTCTATGAGGAGATCAGACTAGTTATCACAGTGTACAGACACTGTACGGATGTTTCAGATGTTGCGAAGATAGATGAGAGTTCAAGAGTGTGTTGTGATCTTATATCCAAGATCACATCATTTAATGTTTCACATTGGATGAGTTATAGATGTTTTGGTGAAGACTGGTCACTGATTGTGACAGTAAGAAATGACAGAGTTAGCCTCTGAGTTTTGTGTATAGCTTTCACGCGATGTGAAATCAGTGCATGCAAACATCAGAGACAAAAGATAGAGTATTGAAGAATGTTCTATGAACTGCACAAGGTATGGAATGTAGGGGTATGTCAACTGTGGCATGTACTTTGAATGTGATCTATTTGGAAGCTGACTACAGAGATGTAGCATGTATGACGGATGGTGAACTTGAATTAAGGATGTTAGTCCTTAATTGTTGTAATGTAATCATTGTAGACTTGTTTTAGATACTATGTGTAT